>JBBMOI010000002.1:32430000-32500000 GCA_038088405.1 Porites divaricata | reverse complement strand
GGATTCCATGCCTGGAAAACCATGATTTCAAAACAGTAATCACACGAGTACTTGTAGTACTGTTCATATCCTGTACCTCAAAATATCTAGAATAATAGTCTACAGCTACTAAAAAAGACTGCCTTTCAAGCACAAACAAATCCACCCCTACCATTTCCCATGGTACGTCAGGGACATCATAGGGCTTTAGAGGCTCTCTACATTGTTCGGGCCGGTAACTGTTGCACTGATTCCACACTTTGATAAGTAATCTTTGAGCTGGGCTGTGATTCCAGGCCAATAGACAATATCGCGGGCCCGTCGCAATGTTCCCTCGATCCCATTCTCGTCCCCAGAGCCACTTGGCTTAATTTGTAACCGACCAGTGGCTCTGGACGCAACGGAAAATACGAATTTTTTCATTGGCTGAAGGCAATTGAATGCGCAAAGCAAATTAAAAATGTAATCTACTGCGCATAACATTTTAATTCGTGTCCTCTTGACCTGCAAACATAAAATGCGTGTCTGAGTTTCGTTGATTGCGACAATCCTGTTTTGTTTGTATGCAATAGCAGTGAAGAAGAGAATTGCAGGTAAAGTTTGAGAAGTTTCTACGAAGACAACGAGCCTTGACAGAGAAAGTATTGCCTTCGTTGTGCGCTAAACTTTGCCCCTGTCTCGTCGCATCTCCTGGTAAACTGAAAGGAGGAGTAATGGTTAGTAATAGTTAGCTCTTGCTGTCGCTCCTTGCTCGTTAAAAATCAAGCGATTGATACTGTGCTTGTATGGTTTTATTAATTAGTCTAATCAGTTTTTCTAATTCCTCCGGATATTCGTCGGTGCTACAGTAGAAAAGGAAATCAAGCTCCGACTACATTGCAGAAATGATATGTACGTAAAGAGTATTGCAGTGCACTTTTAATTTATTGTATTTTCTGCTGAAAGAACATCTCCTTTGCTATACTAAGGTCAAGATGTTGATGATGATGATGATGATGATGAAACTTTATTAAGGTGTCTAGAGAAGCCTCCTAGCTTAGGTTAAAAACCTATGCTAATTAGGGGACACAAAATAAATAAATATAAATTAAAGTAAAAAATATTTACATATAAGCGCAAGTATATAAAAAAATTAATGACATTAAACAATATTTACAGTATGACAAATGTGTCTATGAATTGCAGAGATGACAACACTTGCATCCATTATCCATTAGTGTAACTATATCTAATGTACATATTTTGTTTTTGAAACATTTTAAGGTGGTAACTTCTCTCAAGTCTGGGGATAATTTTCCCCAGAGATTGGGCCCCAAGTGGCGGAGGGAGTGCTTGCCATATGTTACCATGTTGAACCTGGCAGCGGAGAAATCAGACTACCTTAAGTTATACTTGGATCTATGCTTAATAAAAATGTCACTGATATAGGGGGACATAGACTGTTCTTGGCTTTATACATTAAAACACAAATGTAAATTGTAGTCTCCTGTTCTGTAAACTTGGCAATTCTACTCTTTTTAGAAGTTCAAGGTAGCTAACATTGTTCCTAAAAACAGCACGCAGGCCCCTTTCTTGCATCCGCTCGATTTTACAAGAATCACTGGCTCAGCAAAAGTGCCACACAAGGTGGCAATATGTAAGGTGTGGCAATATTGCTGTTTTGAAAAGCATAAGTTTAGCATTTGTGGGAATCAAGTTTCTAAGTCTCATAAAGATGCCAGATAATGTTTTGTTGTATACTTTTATTTCATTAGACCACTGATGGCAGTACACAAAGCCAGAACTGAATTGCTTATGAATCATTTTTCTTTTTTTAATTGTGTAAAGATGATAGAGCAAGTACTCTTTCCAATTATCTACATTTTCCTCCACTTCATTAATGCTTAAAACATGCTCAGATAATTTGGAGGCCTTCTTTTAATTTTTATTTTAACAGTAAGAATTGGGCTCAGTGAAAGGAAAGGCTATGTGGCCGACTTGCTAAAAATGTTTTGCAAGAACATATTCTCATCCTAATAGTCCTCGCTTTTCTTCCAGTCGTGTGACATTTAGACAAAGATAAACAAGGGGCTCTGGGGTTATTTATAACTGATGGACAGTTAACAAAGGAGCAGCTTTTGCACAATTTTTCTTGATAAATAATTATGTTATCTGATGACTACATATAAAGGTAGCACTATGTTCTCAAACTTTTTGGTTTAATAATGTTAAATTACAAGAAAACTTAACTGTTTATAATATTAGGCATGGGTTTCTGGCATACACTATGTGAAAACTGGTCTAGATTTGACGATGTTAGGGACAACTGAGGTGTTAATAAATAAAATGATAAATGAACAACAGCCTAGAGTAGTATATTTTGCATCATACTGGGGTAAGTGGTTGCTGATGATAACAACTGGATTTTGCAGTATGTCACCTTTGATAGGGTGGATAACATTATAGCTTGATCAACAGCAATATCATAGTTTACTTGCCAATCCTAACCACACCTGCTCTCTACCCCCCGTTAAGCTTGCATACAGCATTTGCTTACTGAAGCATGGGGCATAGTTTACTTGGTTATTGACAAATAATGATGAGCCAAATGAAAACTTGCTTCCACTGGTCAATGATTTAGTTCTGGTTAAATTTTTTCCCAGTTGGAGGCCTTATTGTTATAACACAAAATAATGAATTTTAAGAGAACTAAAAAAGTGTACATTATCAAAACCTGTTGGCAGATGTTTTACTTTAACTCTATAAAGCACCACATTCAATTTCAATACAACTGCAGAGGGTGGGGATTGAGGGTGGTGCACTACCCCCCAAAAATCAGTTCAGATTCACCCCGCAGCATGCTTCTTGCCTTGCCAAATTTTGACCAAACTATGTGATTTTCACTATCCTATTTCAGGCCTGATTCAAAGTTCTATCCCCAATTTCAAACCTTGCAGGTCTTGCACTCCAGTCTCAAAACATGATAAGAGCAGCTATCCAAGAAAATGCTTTTGGGTTGTGTGTCACTCAAAGTGTATATACTTCTTGACGGGGGATCTCTTGAAGCATACAGTCTATATACATATATCACTCTACATTTCACTGTTCCAGATAAGAAAGTACAGCTATATAGCTTATGACAACTCAATCTAGGTGTTCAGATAGTGAGAAGTAGAGCATTGAAAAAAGCAGGTTTTTTTAGTTTTGTTCTCTTTGCACCTTCCCCAATACCTGAATGTCTGGCACAGGCTACCATAAACTACTGCTTTTAAGCCTTCCCCCCCCCAACTTAGAAGCCCCCCCCCCAGTTATAGGCCCATTTACCAGTGAACAGGAAAAAATGTCCCCCTAGTTGTAAGCCCTCCCCTAAGAAAAAACCCCTCAAAACCCCTTACAAAGATGTGTAACCCACGAGCTCATAAGTGGTACTTAAACAGGTTTCTCTCTGGATGCATTTGCATAATTACCATCACTTCCTACTAAACCAGTGTCAGGGAAACACTTTTTATTAGTAACGGGTAATCAAAAGTACATATAACTGTTTATAACCCTACAACAGAGGTGACAAGAGCTCACCTATACTGTGAAAGTTACAAAACCATGAATACCACATATATTAAGGAATGCTACTGTGTTGCAAAGAAAAAGGTAATAAGGGGTCAGAAAACAAAACCTCAAACAGCAGTGGTAAGTACTTTGTGGTTTTGAGGTTTGGTCATGTGTACTGAACTTTATGGTGATTGCATGGTCACTACACAATCAACATTTTTCAGGTATTAATGATTTTCTGAGTCTGACAGCAAAATTATTGAAAACTCTCTCTCTCTGAGGTACTGATGATGATTTTTAGTTAGGAGATGACACCTGAAATCTTTAGGAGGATAAACTTTTTTAGCAGAACACTGAATGGCCCCCATAAACACCAAAATTATAACGCGGACGTTTTATGATTAGTGTTAGGAAACTGGGGTTCAAGTTTCAGTCACGGTCACCCAGTACTATATCATGCATGGAAGCCCATTGAGGTGTGTTAGACTGTCACTTTTCCTGGACAAACCTTGTAGTATATGTTTTTTACCCTGGGTCGGTAAAATTATTAATATTGATTTGTTTCGACGTAAATCCTTCGGTTGTCTAACATGTGTTGTCCACAAAAGCTCATGGGCAAAATTAAAACCGCGACATTCGAAACCACAAAAGGAAATAAACATAGGAAAAAACACAACCAGCTCGAGTGAAATAAAATATATCTTTTACTCTCCTAACACAACACATGAATGGTTTCGTTTCAAAAAGCGTTTTGAAGTAAGATAGCTGTTGCAGGACATGGAACAAGATACCTTTTTAGATTGACTTTTTCCCGCATTATATCGATCCTGGCGATATTGCTTTCCCAGTGTTTGTTCGTTAAACGTTTTGAAAAAAAAAACTCACATAACTCAGACGATAGCCTGCAGATTAATTGTCTCAGTTCTGCAAACCAACAGTGTGTTCAGCCGGTTTCTGTTACTGTCTTCTTTCACGTTATCTGTGAATCCAAGTTGAGTGAAGTGGTTTTCAAAACATCCCAAAGAAGTCACTCTTAGGAGAGAGCTCAGGAAGTAAAATTTTCCCCCAGTGGAGCGGTGAGGGACAAAAATCCGTTATGAGCATGAGCAGTATTATATTTATCTTCTACACATGCGTGACCGGATGTCCGAAATTTTCGGACATCCGGTAGCGGCTGCGTCCAGAGCCCCTCGTTTCCCTACCACGTGACCAAGAAACGAGTGGCTCTGGGGACGAGAATGCCTCGATCCCAACATGCGATTCATGCAGGCTCTTAACAATGTTAGAGCGTTCCTTTGCAGGTATTACTAGACGATGACCCCTGTACACCAATCCGTCATCAGTGGTCAGTTCATCCCTGCAGTTCCAGTATAATTCAATTACTTGTTTTTGCCGCCTGTCAAATTCACGGGCTTGAGGCAAGGTCTCTGGCCAACCGTCCCCAATAACGTTGGTTAGGATCTGTAATTCTTCATCCTCGGCTGTCATCTCACGTAATCCCTTTAAACGAACAGGGGAGACACTCACTTCTTCACCGTGTCTTATCTGCTCTAACTCAAGGGCAAATACTCGCTCCTTTATCGTACGGATGTCGTTCTGTGGGGTCGGTTTCTCTGGCTCATTCTCCAAGTATGCGCGACTCAGCGTGTCGGCTAAGAACATGGTGGTTCCTCTTTTATATTCTACTTGTATGTCGTAGTTCTGTAAACGAAGTCGCATACGCTGAAGGCGTTTTGGTGAGTTCAGGATGGGCTTCTTGAATATTGTTTCCAATGGTCTGTGGTCTGACTCCACAACTATATCACCTCTTCCAAAGATATACTGGTCAAATTTTTCGCAAGCAAAAACTATCGCAAGCAACTCTTTTTCAATTTGCGCATAGTTTTGTTCAGTTTGGAACATCACACGGGAGCTGAAAGCTACAGGGCGCCCTTCTTGTAGAAGGGCCGCGCTGAGTCCACTTTTAGATGCGTCACGCTGAATGACCACCGGTTTTGTCACATCATAATAAGCTAGAACAGGGGCAGATATAATCATCTCTTTAACACGGGCCACAGCTTCAGCATGGGCAGGAAACCAACACAACTGAGCATCCTTCTCTGAGCTTTCTCAATATTTCGGTTTCTTCTGATAATCTTGGGAGGAATTTGGCCAAATAATTCACCATGCCCAGGAATCAACGCAGTGACTGTGCATCAGTAGGGCCTGGCATGTCAACAATCGCCTTAACTTTGCATGGGTCTAGCTTGAACCCCTGTGGAGTCAGAATGTGGCCGATGAAGGGAACCTCGTGTTGCTTCAGTCTCGCTTTATTCTTGTTTAGCTTGAGGGTTCGCTCGCGACAGCGGTCCAAGAAGGCACGAACATTTCGGTCATGGTCCGCTTGCCACTCAGTGGGTGTGTCGCCGTAGCCAACTATCACAAAGTCATCTGCAATGACCTCGACTTCTTTCAGCCCCTCTATGTGTTCTCGCATTTTGCGCTGCCAGACTTCAGGTGCACTCTTAATTCCAAAAGGCATTCTTTTCCATCTGTGGCGGCCGAAGGGAGTATTGAAAGTTGTGAGCAAACTGGAGTCCTCGTCTAATTCCACCTGGCAAAAACCATCACTGGCATCAAATACACGAAACACTTTTGCCCCATTGAGTCTGGTTGCAATTTCTTCTATTGTGGGCATTGGGAAATGTCCACGCTTTATGGCCACATTCAAGTCCCTAGGATCCAAACAGATACGTATCTTAGACTCTCCATCGGCTTCAGTAGAAGGCTTGCTCACCACCAGCATGCTGTATACCCAATCAGTCGGTTGGTTCACCTTTTCAATAATACCATCAGTAGTCATTTCCTCAAGTTTTCTCTGGACTCGCTCAATAATAGCAACGGGTAAATGCCTCGGAGGGTGAACCACAGGCTTGATGGTCTCGTCTACTGTTATCTTGTACAGTCCAGCCAGCTTTCCAAGCCCTTCAAACACATCAGCATACTCGTCCAACAACAGATCGCTGTCTATCTTTACCACTCCGAGATGATCGCTAAGATTTGTATTAGATTCATGTCTAACATCATTTGCTTTGAGAGGATGGGCTCATACCCACCACCCTTTACCACATTAACTTCAATTTGGTGTTTCCGACCTTTTCGAGATGCAAACAGGGTGGCCTTGCCCTCTATCGGATTTTCTTCTCCATTAGCTAAAATCAAAGCTGACTTGCCTCGGGCATACAGAAAATTTAAAAGCTGGTCACCCGATACTTGCTTGTAGACATCAACAGGTAACAGATTACATTCAGCTCCAGTATCCATTACAAAGGGAATTTCATATCCAGTGGCAGACTTGTCATCTTTAAATACAGTGAGAGTCACCATCTCACGACCTCTACCACTAACACCAGCAACACTTAAATAAAAACGCTCTTGCACAGCTGACACCTTGCTTTTAGCTGGACACCTCGCTACAAAGTGATTTTTCTTCTTACAATAAGCACAAATCTGTCCAAATGCAGGGCAGTTGCGTCTCTCATGACTCTGACCACAAAATCTGCAATCTTTGATCCTACATTCGGTGACAACAGGAACACCTTCCGACTGACCTTTTTCTTGTTCTTTCACTGCAAATACTACAGACTCCGATGACATAACTTTCATTTGCGCGGCAGTGCTCTCAGCAGCACGAGCTATATATACCGCTTTCTCAAGCGTCAACTTCTTCTCTTTTAGCAAATTTTCACGTACCTTGGCTTTTCTGGCACCTGTCACCAATCGATCCCGGAGAAGTTGATCAGGTGTGATTGACTCAAAGTCACAGTTAGCCGCGATTTGACGAAGCTCTGTCAGGTACTGGTCAATAGTTTCTGACTCACGCTGATCCCGGGTAAAGAAAAGAAAGCGTTCATAAATAGTGTTCTCCCTGGGTATTCAGTACTCTTCGAATTTTCTTAAGAACGGCTCGATTTTCGTAGCGTCATCTGGTGACGAAAAGGTAAATGTGCGAAACACTTTGTTTGCTTCTTTCTCGATTACCGCCAATAGAGTTGCAACTTGACGTGCTTCCTCCTCTTTGTCGAGTTTTGTTGCCAAAGTATAGTTCTTCCACGCAGCAACCCATGTGCGCCAATTAGAGGCTAAAGAGCCATCGTTGAGCTCAAGTATGTCCGGAGGAGGTATCTGAAAATTAGGCATGTTTACTGAACTGGAAGGTGAACCGCCCGAAGTGGAGATATTCGGAGCTGCCGAAGATTGCTGACCTTCGCTAGTTTCTTCGCTCATAGATGCTTGTGGATGCCTTGCACTTCTGACACCATGAAACAGGTTACTAACATACCAGAGTCCGCTACAAACTGATTTATTTACCAGCTAGCATAACAGAAGACAACCAAGATGGCGGACTGACTTACTTTTACACAGGAATCGCCGAACACGTGCCCGGATGGCAGTTCGTGTACACTAACCTAAGGCATACTCGTTACATGTATCACATCAATTATATGACAATAGCAACCATCATATGCATATACGTACTGCTGGGGTTCAATTTATGAGAGACAACCCAGAGAGATTTATTGAGAGCAATACCGAAAATTCATGGTTAAGATATCTGAATAATATGTGTATTCAAGGTACATGGGCTGATGCACCTATCATTCAAGCAGTTGCAGATGCATTAAATGTTACTATACAAATAGTATAATCTAATCAAGGCTTCGCACCACTTACTACTGTTTACCCAGTTCAGGAAAGGAATACTTCCTCTACAATTACTATAGGTCATATTGATGAATGTCACTATGTATCAACCACTGCCTTACAATCAAATGCTTCCATTTCAATGTGCAATGAATTAACAAATGATACTCAGTCATCAATAAATAAGCATTTTATTATGTCCATATATGTCGTTTGTTTCTCTGTCATCAAATCATGCACTTACTGGGATTCTTCAACACTACAGGCTCTCCATGAACATGCATGTTTGTTCTATGAGAAGTGTAATGTAGACCGTGTAGGCAAAATGCCTAGTAATATAACAATCTATGATGCAGAAATCAAAATAAAATACTCACACTTGAATCAGGGCTCTTTAACACAGTGTTATCTTGTTAATAAGGACTCTCTAGTCGAAAGTATTTTAAAAGAAAATAATGGAAGTTGTGTTACACCCACGGGATGCTTATTTTGTTGTAATGATGTTCATATAAGCTTTATAGTTCAACGTGATACTCAGAACTATCGTTACTTCATGTTGACCTGTGAAAATGAGCAATTCCATCTCCTAGGACCATTCAGTCTTAACGCCCTTGTAAAAAGAGTCAGTGAAATTTATAGGCAAGATGACTGTATCAATGATCAGTGGAGGGGTGCAAGAGGTTAACTATATCTATGCAATCCCGTGTCCCACTGGGCCCCGGTAAGTTCCACGTAGTGGTTCTCGTTCGTTTTATTCTACTAGGATTGATTCCATGGCCTTATCTCTCGAATCGCTACTCGCCGACAGACGTGCTCACAAAAATCACCTCACTAACCAAACATCACGCCCTGACAATAACACACCTACACCCTCACCCACCGCACCTACACAAGCTGGCAAAACACGCAATCGCCATAAAACCACTAATCTCGACACCACCTCTGTCATCAATTTGTCCCCAACCCCACTTTCTAATGACGAATTATTGGTCCTCGCTCGCGGCTTAACCTTTTGCCCCACACCTAAATGTATTAATTTGGCAGAATTATCTGCTGATGTTAACGACTTCATGCGACGCATGCGTTTAAAAGAATATTTTCATGATCACAATAACAGCACTCAACCTAACGAACACAACCCATTTCATAACAAAAGCTCATGGGCGCCTCCTACTGATCGAGACCCTGCACTTAACACGTACGTAGATGCCATTAAAATCGTAATCACATCACCGATAACTTGACAAAAGATGAACGACAAGCATTACGCAACCTCAAGAAGCGACAAGACATAATAATCAAACCAGCTGACAAAGGCTCGGGAACGGTTGTTATGGACAAATCCTGGTACATAGACGAATGCAACTGACAGTTAAATGACGCTAAATTCTACAGACAACTAGACGGGGACATTACTGATACTATTCAACAGCGCGTGTTACGGTCTACATGGAACGTATGTTTAACGACGGTTACATTGACGAAGAGACTAAAAAGTACCTTGTACAAACCGAAACGTGAAACCAGGACGTTTTTACATACTACCTAAAATACATAAAATGGGAAATCCTGGACGCCCCATAGTTTCATCTAACAGCCATCCGACTGAACGCATCTCACAATTTGTTGACTACTACATTAACCCTCTCGTCTCTACCTTGGATTCACTCATCAAAGACACTACAGGGGCACCCAATGAGAATATAGCTCAAAACCACTTAACATAGCATTGTTGAACGTATTTTAGTATTTAAACGGTAGATGTAGGCATATTTTTATCCCCTAAAGACTTCTCATCTGTTCGGATTTCCTAGCTGAATGTCTATTGATTCGAAAATTATAGGGATCAAAACTTACCTTTTCGAAAATTTCAGCCAGAAAAGGGCTACCGAAAATTCTAGGTGGCACTTTTTAGGGTATAAATCCGTTAAGAATGGGCAATTATACCATTTTTTAGATGTTCGAAAATCCTAGGAGCGGCAGGCAAGCAAGAAATTTTACAACAAATGTTCCGAAAATTCTAGATCTCAAATCGTCTTCCAAACAGATATTTTCCGAAAATTGCCGTTGGGTGCCCCTGACACTACTGACTTTCTTAATAAACTTTCTAACCTCGGTAACCTACCTAACAACGCTATTCTTGTAACTCTTGATGTGTCATCGCTCTACACCAACATTCCACACAATCAATGAATTGATGCATGCCGTCATTTTCTTGATACCCGCCCTAACAAACACATCCCCACAGAGACACTATGTGATCTCTTACGCATGATTCTCACCATGAATAATTTCACATTTAACCAACAGCATTATCTTCAAATTCATGGCACTGCCATGGGTACTAAAATGGCTCCTTCTTTTGCTAACCTTTTTCTTGGTTTGTTCGAAACCAACGCTATCACTAACGCCCCTTGGGAACCTCACACATGGTGGAGATATATCGATGATATTTTCATGATCTGGACACAAGGTTCGGATCGTCTGAAAATATTCGTCGATTATCTTAATAACATTCATCCCACTATTAAGTTCACTAGCTCTCACTCACTTATTAACGGTCCTTTTCTCGACGTCATGGTATCTCTACAAAACGGTATAATTGAAACTGACCTATTTACTAAACCCACGGATAAACATCAGCACCTTCTCAGCTCATCATGCCATCCTCACCACACTAAGAAAGCCATTCCGTTCAGCTTAGCCCTCCGCCTCCGCCGTATCTGCTCTACAGACGCTAAGTTTAAACATCGCATTAATGAACTTAAAACATATCTCCTTGCTCGTGATTGAAAACCAAAACCATAAATCGTATCGAACACCAAAACCAACTACAATTGATCGACGTTCATTCTACCTAAGGTGAAATCATACAAGATTGAAACTCTACACCAATCTTAATACACGCGGTGAGGAAATCACGTGATATATTTTGTTACTAATTCTTACACTCCCCGCATCTGTTCACAAAGTGATACAGATGAAAAATAACTAAACGAAACAAGCGAATAAAATAAGCTCTAAAGTCCACAAATCTTAAGTCTCAGTTTCTAGACTTGATTTTGAAAACACTAAGGATAGCAAAAAAAAAAAGTTCATAATTCGAAAACGTTCACAATGTTAAGATGTAAATCTCCGTAACAGTTCTCCATTTATCGCCGCTCTTCGGCGAGGTCTGCTGATGACATCTTTACAATGTCTTTCGATGCGGACTTAAATGTACTGGCGTTGTCTGATAGTAATGTAACTGGTAGTCCCCTCCTGCTCGTAAATCGACGAAAGGCTATTATGAAGGCTTCAGAACTCAGTCTTTTCGTTAACTCTAGATGCACAGCTCTTGTCGAGGCACAGGTAAACAAACATACGTACGCCTTAGCGGTTTCCTCATTTGCACCCTTCTCTGAGGTGTATAGGGGTCCAGCGAAGTCAATACCAGTATGCGTAAAGGGTGGATCGTCAGAAATACGTTCTTCGGGTAGGTCGGGTTGTTGCGGCAGAGTGAAGTGTTTTCCTTCGACCTTTCTGCATCTTACGCATCTTCTCACAATCTTCTTAACAGTTTGTCGTCCTCTTATTATCCAGAATCGCTCCCTCATCGCCGTCAAAGTTGTGTTTACTCCACTGTGTAACATTCGATTGTGTGTGTTCTTGATGATCAACTCAACACCATGATGCTTTGAGGGTAACAAAATTGGAGTTTTGGCTTCTTGATTTAGTAGACTGTTTTGAATTCTTCCTCTACACCGCATAAGGCCACTGCCATCCAGGTAGAGGTTGAGCTGTCGCACGAGAGGTGGTTCGGGTAATTTTCTTGCCGTCACCAAGTGGCATACTTCGTCCGGAAAGGATTGGTACTGTATGGACTTAATCCAAAGTTCTTCTGCAGATCGAACTTCTTCGGCACATAATTCGAGACTGTCTTTACTTGATCTTCTGGTAAAGCGCAGAACGTTGGCGGTAACTCGTAGTAGTTTCTTCTAGCTGCTATAGCGATTGACGTCTATTATTTGGTGCACGCCAATTTGCGCCACTTGTGTACTACTGATCAAGGCGTGTGTAGTAGTTGCAGGATTCTGGATGATTTCCTTCCAGGCATTTTCGTTATCCGAGTGCATATTGTCCTCCTGTGGCCATTCCCTATCGTCCTTGAACAGAAATTCCGGGCCGTTCCACCACCTTTTTCGGATACTAATTCACTTGCTTACATGCCACGTGATGGAATATCGGCTGGGTTCTGGTTGTCTGGACAGAACCTCCACGAATCACGAGTTGTATGCACTCGAATTTCTTGCGGTCTGCTCATGACGTATTGTTTCCAAGGTTTGAGATTCCTTATCCAACATAAAACAGTCATTGAGTCGACCTAGAACACGGTTTCCAATTTCTGAGGCAAGGCGTTCTGTACGGTTTTAGCCAAACGTACTAGAATCGTAGCACCAAGTAGCTCAAGCCTGGGGATGCTTTGTTTCTTCAACGGTGCGACTTTAGTCTTCGATGCAACCAATTTTACATCAATGCGTCCATCCTCATAAATGGAGCGAACATAAATGCTTGCAGCATAAGCCTTTTCTGAATCGTCACTGAAACAGTGAAGTTCAGCTGATTTCAAATTGCCAGACGTGTAGTCGAAATAACATCTTGGTATACAAACACTGTTGAGTGTTTGAAGCTCAGGAATGAGTGATTTCCATTTCTTCAAGTGATCACCTGTTAACTGGTCGTCCCAATCGGTGCCGTTCAATACAAAGTTCCTGAAATAAGACCTTCGACTGGATAGTAAACGGGCTCAACAGTCCGAGAGGATCAAATATCTTGGCTGAGATCTTTAATAACGATCGCTTCGTAGTCGGGAGTAAACTTGCTTGTTGCGAGAGATTTACCAAATCAAACCTAAACTCATCGGTGCCAATGTTCCAATTGAGCCCAATACTTTAACGATTGCGTTTTCGGAGGTATACTGCCAGCCGCAAGAGGAGGTCCGTTCGTAGTCTTTGCGTACGATTCGTCTTCTTCGGTAATGGACTTCGTGCTTCCAGGTTCAGTTTTTGGATTCTCGCGGTTGTTCATTCCACTGATTGCCTCTTGCACAATCTTTGAATTCCTTTCCCATTTTCTTAAATTGAATCCTCCCCGTTGCATAAGTGATCTGGACTTCGAACACAGCTCCAATGCCTTCGCTTCGTCTTCTTCGCCGGTAACAAGATCGTCTACGTAGAGGGATTTCTTCAAGAGCTCAATGAAATGCGGCTTGAATTCTTCAGACACTTGTGAGTCTAAATGGTGTCGAATCGTTGATGCCAAAATAGCTGGAGATGGTCTGAGTCCAAACACGAGACGGGTAAACCTCAAATGTACAATCTCAGAGTTCAGATCATCAGGATCCTTAAGCCACAAGAATCTCAGCATATCTTTATCCGTTTCGTTAATTCCAACCATGAGAAAAGCCTTTTCTATGTCAGCCGTGAGACCAATCTTGCGCCAGCGAAAGTAAGCCAGAGTGTCAAATAACTGCGGGGTATAATTTGTCCCGGTTTCAAGACAATCGTTCAACGAGTGAGTACGTTCGGGGGGCTTGGCTCAACCATCGTACACAATCCTCAGTTTGGTTGTTTCGCGGTCTCTTCGTATCACGGCGTGGTGTGGAAGGTAGTGTACGTCTTCTTTCTCATTCTCCTTCTCCGCAGCGACCCTTTCCACGATTCCCTTGCTCAATTGCTCTTCAATAATTTGATTATATTTGCGAATCAGTTCCGGCCCCTTTAACAATTTTCGTTGCAGTGGTTTTAGGTGGTTGACACAAAGTTCATAGTCACTCGATATTGCTGGATGATTATCACGCCAAGGCAACGGCACTTCGTAACGTTGTCCATTAAAACGGACCTGCTCGTTAAAAACATCGTGTGACTTCGTGATTTCTGAAACTTCCTTGATCCCAATTGACTCCGTCTCCCAGAACTGTTTTAAAGTATCAACGAGAGTATCTTGGGCGTAATCAAACAAGCTGTTGCTATTTCCGGCTATAGTGAGGTTTGTCACGGTTGTTTCTTGATTGATAACGGATTCTGTTGGGCCTGACAATAACCATCCAAATTTGCTGTTTACTGCAGTAGGACCAAAGTCTCCTTGAACGATTTCACTTGTTACAAAATCCCAAGTAGTCAGATCCAATGAGAACATCTATTGGATCTTTGGAATCGGAGTAATCAGCCAATTTGAGTCCATGTAAATATGGGTAATTGTTCGCGTCTACTCGTGACGGAAGTGGTGAACAAATTGTAGGGAAACTAAGCACACAAACTCTCGACGTTTCTTCGTTAATGTCCTCAAGAAGCAAGGTTAGAACATCGCATTTCTGCTTTCGAAAGGTTTTTTCTCCAAATGTATTGAGGTGAAGCATTTCCTTTTTAGTGGATTTCAGATCCAGCCTTGACTTGAGGTTATCTGTCACATAAGATCTCTGACTTCCATTGTCAAATAAGATCTTAACTCTTGTTGATTTTGTTCTATCTTCATTTCTTGCAATCGCTGATGTAGTTTGCAGTGAAACTGTACCCGTTGTGCCAGAACTTGCGGTCGTAGTCGTCTGTGGGAGTTGTGAAACTTCTGTTGATTGGGTCACCAAAGTCGAATTTCGGGTTTCTTGTGAATTTTTATTAGCAGATAAATCGTGCTGCGATTTACGATGCGTTTGACGTCGGCAAATTGATTGAGCGATGACAGTTCTTTTCACATGACGTGCTCTGATGATCCAGACTTAGACAAACAAAGCATCGGCCATCTCTCCTTAGAATTTCAAAACGAGCCCTTGGGTCGGTGACGCTTTCACAAGAGGCTGAAAAATGACCGCCCTTATAATACGCACATTTCACTTGAATTCCCTTTAACGGAGATGTTTGCGTGTCATCTTGAGAGAAGAGAGCATTCGCGGTAGGTGTCCTTTGCGGTTTGGGATTGACCCTTCACTAATCCCACGAGCCTCAACTTCCTGTCGGATAACTTCTAACAATTCGGACATTTCCCAGACCTCACGCGCAGTGTTACTAGCGACTTGAACTCTAATTTCATGGGGTAGCTTTGACATAATAACTGAAATTAAGAGACTACCATATTGGTTTGAGCTTACACCCAATGACTCCAAACCTCGAACGTCGGCAGGGCTAAAGTGCAGGTCACAGGTCAGGTCACAGGTTAGGGTACAGGTTACAGGTCAGGTTACAAGTCACAGGTCAGATAACAGGCCACAGATCAGGTCACAGGTCACACAAAAAACAACAGGACACTAGAGAAAACTGTTTTGGACTGATGTTTTACTATACAAAAATAAAATAAGCCAAGGAACCTTGATGATACTTTTGTCCTTTAAACAATATTAAATTCCACACATGAAATGATATTTTTGAATATTTTCATGCTGATCATACATATCAAAGGTGTGCAAAATCATGTGATTTGTACGAAAAACAAATCACATGTTTTTCACTGAAAACGAAGTATTGTTTTGTTATTAAAATGTCATCTCCAAATAAACCATGCAGCCAAGATAACTTGGAGCGAGTCATTGACATGCAGTAATGTAATCCTTTGATACATCAGCAGTTTACAGAGTCAAAGATTCAAGTTGTAATGGCAGAATGCTCCCACCTAAGGGCCACGAGGCAAATCCAACAGAGTTATTTCAAGCTTTTGTGCAACAGAACGTGAGAGAATGGCAAGCTCTTGGGACAAGAGCCGAGAAATATGGTCCAGCAACTATTCGAGAGGCCCAATTAGCAGTGTCTGAAGTTCTTGGCCGACTACACTTTAACACAGCAGCATTTTGCGGCTGGTACGAAGCGCGAGCAAAAGGCCGCCATCTTCAATAGAGATGGAAGACCGATCTAAAGGCAAGAAGAGTTTAGGACGAAGAAAGTCTGAAGAAAGGTTGCCGTATTTCAGTGGTCAAATACGTTTTAGACTGTCCTTAAGTTTTCTTCCGTTTTTCTGTCAATGCTTTTCAAAACATCCACAAACACGTCATGATATTCTTAACGCAACAACCCTTCGTTTTGAGATTCGTTTTTTCTTACAAATCACGCGATTTTGCGTACCTTTGTGATTTCGTTACCAACTTTGGTTACACTGTAACCCAAGTCCTCCTTGCGTGATCAACATGCCGATGATATATTTTCTCATGTATGGAATTTGGTAAAGTTCAGAACAGAAAAAATATAATTGAGGTTCCCTGGCTTGTTTTATTTTTGTATAATGAAATGTCAATCAAGAACAATTTTGTCCAGTGACCTATTGTTTTTGTGTGTGACCTGTGATCTGACCTGTGACCTGACCTGTGGCCTGTGATCTGACCTATGGCTTGTGACTTGCAACCTGGCCCGTGACCTGTGACCTGACCTGTGACCTGCACTTTAGCCCCGCCGCTCTAACGTTGAAGCTAATTTTATCGTACACGAGTCGAAGCTGTGACGCGTTGTCATTGACACATCCTGGAATCTTGAGCATTTCATCCATGTGTTTTGAGATAATGTTCTGGGGCTTGCCAAAACGTTTTTGTAATATCTCGATAGCTGAATTGTAATTTGCCTCGGTCCTCGTTAGACCTTGTATGGCTCTCGCCGCCTGACCCTCCAATAAAGGATGTAAATGGTTGGACTTGTCGATCAAACTTAAATGCTGGTTTACATGGATCACACTGTTGAAACTGTCCCAAAAAGTTTGCCACTACGTCACTTCGCCTCGAAATTTTGGCAACGCTAGTTTGGGCAGTTTCGCCTTGGGTTGACTGGACATTAAATTAGCATTCGTGCTAAAGTTAGTTAGTGATTGAGAACCGTTACTTGGAGCAGAACTATCCGATGATTGCATAACTCCAGCGTGAGAAGTTGAAGGGGCGTCAAAAGGTTGGATTCCACCATAAGTTGAGCTCCCCGGTAATTGAATGTGAACATTTTCGAAAGCCAAAGTTGAAGTTCCACTTGATCCAGAAGGTGTAGTCGATAGTTGAAAACCAGAGGGCGCATTTTCGTTTGCGTTCGAACCAAAGGATGTAGTTTCGCTGACATTCGTGGTTGGAACAGTCGAAATTCCCGCGTTGTTATCCTTAGAAGCAGTCGCTTCGTTTATTAATCGCAATAGATCCATGACTCGTGAATTAACTTCATCCTATTCCTCTATTTCTGCTTCGATTTCGTCCACAGCACAATTCTCTATGATTTCGTCGTCAAACGTTTTGACCAAATTTAACTTCTTGTTTAGTGAAGCAGCAATAAACTCCAGGCGTTGTTTGTTGATCGGTTCAACTTGAAGAAGCTCATTCGCTTCGCTGGACAATTTCGTCATCACACTCCCATTCCCACCACGTTTGGCGCGAGTACGCGCTAGTTTTTCGGCCATTTTGTCTTCTCGAATCTCAGGGTATCAGTGCCCCACGTTGGGAGCCATTTCATAAAGCGTATCGAAAACCAAAACCATAAATCGTATCGAACACCAAAACCAACTGACTCAGTTCGTAAGGCCAGAGAGTCGCATTTGATAGATAAGGCCATGACTCTTGAACCTCATGGCCTAAACCGCCGTGACGATTTTTTGTAATCCATATATTTTTCCTTTCCAGTTTTTACGTTGCACGTCATTTCCGCCTCTCCCTTTTATTGCGACATTCTCCATTTATATAATATTGTGGTTGCTACATAAGTTCAGTAGCATCTGTAAACCTGAAGAAGGCTGGTATGGCCAGCCGAAATATTGTTATAAAAAACAATATACGTTGTTTTAAATCAGCTTTGCAGTAGTCTTTGGACTTCTTGTGTTTTTGTTCTTTATATTTTGGCTGATTTGATCTCTTTTCTAGAGATCCAACGTTTACAACTAGCAGGATCTTCGTCCACGGTTTTTGCAGCTAATTTAATCGCTTAGAGAAGGCGGTCGTTTACAAGAGGTTCTAAACTGCAAGGCTTTGACTAGGAAAATTTTGGATAGGCATTCGCTTACGAGTAGCCTGTTCCGGCTCCGAGGTGGTCGGGTGGCTCGGGCCCGCCAAAGATAGTCGGGTACGCCAGATTGAGAAAGCGCGAACACAAAAACAAAACTGGGGAGAGGAAGGCCCTTCTCTCTCTTTCTTCCTTTTTCCCGCCACCGCCCCCTTTCCCCAGATCACGTGCTTATATTTTCGCTTGCCTTCCACTCACGCGTCATCCCTACTACCTGAGAGACTGGAACAGGCTACTTATGAGGTAGTCGATTACGAGGAGGTCGTCGCACATATGGCGGGTTCGACTGTAACAATCAATCAGAAAATTATACTGACGTGAACCAACCACAAGAAATTCAGAATTTTAGACAGGTGATTTCCGGTTTTCCCTGCCGTAGAAAAAGCTTTCGTTCTAACAGTGTATATGAAATGGTTAAATCTGACTTGACGAATCATCCTGGGCGATACTCACTTAAAGTTGCTTTAATGGTGGTATGCCACTACATAGCTAAGGCTTTGAGACTATATACACATACACATCAAAAAGACACTCTGGAGTTGGCCATACACTCTAGATGACAGAGGATGCTTGAGATTTAAGTAGAGAATTCAAGGTTAAATCGCCCCCCATGACTTCCTCCCCCCCAGCCTAGCACGTGCTTGAGGAGAATGCTTTCATTGGTCAATAGGCCTCAAACATTAAAAGAATTTGACATGACAAACTAAAGGCAGACATGACCAGTGCACTGACTCTTCCAGAGGAAGACTAACGGACAGGACCACGCATTTCCAGCACCCTCCCCCCTAGGGATTTATATGGAGGCCCCTTTCCAATCCATGGCGAGTTAGCTCAGAGATTGAACTTGACAATAAGACCAACCAGGACAGCAGGCCACAGTGACCAGAAACCTGGCTATCGCCAGGTTCCTGTGCGAATATTCTGGTTCGTTTTGAGGTGTGTTTTCAAAAATTCGGCTAGAGATATACACATACATGTTATTCCTTTTTGATAGGACGAGTTTCCTATGACCTTGAAAAACGGTTTCCGTAAGTGTTTATCTGCCAATGGCTGAAAAGGTCAAAACATAGACTCTTCGTTTGCCCGCCAAAGAAAACCCTAATATGGAGAAAGCATCTTTCGATTGGCCAATCGTGTTGCAGTATGACGTCAAAGCGAAGTGTCGATTGATTTCTAGAAAGTTCTCGGGCATAAAGTTTTTACACCCGAGCACTCGCTTAACCAGTCAAAAGCCATGCGCGTTTGTATCCGTTCGATAAACCAATCAAATCGCTCTATTTCCGTTCGTTTGTTGTTTCTGTTTTGTTCGCGCGTTTTCATTTTAAGTTCATACGAAAATCGCTCTAACATGCAGTGTAGCGGTATGGAAAAAGTTAAAATTCGGCCAGTGCCGTACGTGTGAACGTGGCCTAAATATAATCCTGTTTGAAACGAGCAAGGGTCGGAAGCTTAGGAAAGTTGTGGCTAAGAGATTCAGGCAAAGACAGTGCCGACTATTTAAATTCTAAACTCTTTTGTGTCTCTTTTGCTCCTTCGCGTCACCCCTCTTGATTTTTTTCACATGCAGCAAACCATGGAGCAAGCAATGTTTATATTTTTTGAACTGTGGACGTGAAATGACTTGACCAAAAAAAGCTTAATATAGGTTTGCAAACAAAAATTGTAGGCTTAATTGCAACATCGACTGGCTGGCTTCAAATGCTCCGATACAGAGGACTAGGAGGAGTCCAATTCGGTTCATAACCCTACCAAATTCGGACCTTGGGTACTCATCAGAGTGTTATACGGTGCGAGTGCGACTTTGCCCTTAGGTCAACCCCCTACCCTTTGCTATAAAAAAGACCCAAAAGGGCTAACAGATACATTTAATGGCGGTCAAAAAGTCGTAAAAACGTTCTGGGTTTGTGATTTATTCGTATTTAAAAGACAGTGCATTTACACCAGTTAAAAGAGATGTAAATTATAAAGGTCTTAGCTAGGTATGCGAAAGGGGTACCAGTTCTCAATAGAAGGAATACGAAAAGGGTATACATGTAATGTTAAAAATGGTATGTAAAAGGATAAGGGGTCAGACGCGGACGGGGGGGGGGGGAAGCTTCTCCGTATAAACCTCCCCGGAGGTACCTCACTTCCAGCAAAAATCAAAACCGCCAGCGACGCTGTAGGCACAGATGAGAATTGTCCTATTCATTTTGCTGTCCAGTCGCATCATTCTAGCTAACTCAGGTTAAATACAGCGGAATACACTGAATTCAAAGGTCGCATGTGACATATTGTTTTATAGGTGAAAATTTTTTTCCCAACAGCGCGCGCTCTCATTGGTTACTTTGAGGCCATATGACATCTAACAATGAAACTGTTTCCTGCCAAAATCGCTGCTAAATCTATGACAATGCACTGTTACCCGCGAAAGTTGACCGACTACGGCCGTTACAGCGACCGCCTAAAGAAACACTGAGAATCTCAGAAAACAAAATTAACTGTTTCCCTTGTGAAACGTAGCGTCATTGTGGTGGCATTCGTCAAATTGGAATCTCGGAAAACATCGGTATACGGGTAGTCGCTTTAAGGTAAGCTTGGGCCTGGGTATTAGTAAATACTGGTACAATGGAACCCCACTTAATACCGACCCCCGTATTTAACCGTGACTTTTTAGTTTATCCCGACCAAAAGCTCTTATATTTTCTTTAAAATTAACCCGCTCAATATGAACACGGATAGATACGAAATCACAAACTTCCACGTATCGTTAACCCCGTTTTATGGACACTTTGTCCGAGCACTTTCTATTACTGATCATGAATAACTTGATAGTGAAAATCTAACATTAACTAAGAGAAAAAGCGATTAAACATTCAAAGTTTCTGTCTAATAGTTAGTCGACTTGACTGAGTCGCAATCTAAAACCGTCTGTAGAAAGTGAGGTTACGGATTCCATTGTTGTGTAGACTGCAAAACAGTCGGTTTTTTTCTCAAGATCGGCTTAACATAGCACTAAAGAATAGCTTAAGAGTCTCGCGCGCGAAGCGCTCGAGTCCATCACGCCCGTAGGGCGTGTGAGGCGAGAGAATTTTTAGCGGTTCTCTCTTCAGTCTCACTCTAGACCTTTTGTTTGACTATTCGCGCGCGTGTACTTGAATACGCAAAAATACAGACTGTTTTGCAGTCTAATTGTTGTGTTTCAAGAACAATATTTAAATACGTTCCTTAAAAAGGTGCGGTTTTAGTCCGAGACTATCAATAAAAAATCTTGAGGTTTCTCGAGAATGAACTTATTACAATTATAGGGTTAGAAATTGAACGTTTCTCGTCTGCTTTCGTCTTCGCATCGATAAAACATGTGTTTTCCTGAGAGCACCCTTAATACGGACACCTGGCTAATACGTACAAAGCGGAAAGTCCCCTTGCTGTCCGTATTAATCCTATTAACTGGCTTCATCTGTAACATCCTACAATGCTAACGTTCTTAGTTCATGCTGCACTAGCCCAGGCGACAAACACAAAAAAGGGGAAGGCAGGGGGTGAAAAGCTCGAATGGGAAAAGGGAGAGGGAGCCTTTCCCTTTCTTTCTCTCCCATAAATTCCCTCTTCAGCTCTCCCATTCCCTTCTCCCCTCACCGCCTCCCCCCCCCCCCCCCTTTTTGGACGCCTGCGTCGCAGGCCATGTTGCACGAGTAGTGTTATTCTACCTCATAAGCTATACACGACAGAATATACTGAATTAGAAACTCGCATCAGATGGAATGGAAAGTCTTCTGCTGTAGCATCATTGAGTTGACATTCGCCAAAATTTCCTCCTTTCTCTGATATGAAGTTGACTGATTTACAAAATGGTGTGTTGGTACATTTCAGCGCACAGTGAATTAAGGACGACAAAGATTGTTTGTAGATCACGTGAAGTGCCAGACTTTTCTGTTCGTGTATGATGAAGTTCTGTTCTTTTTTCAGTGCGTTTTTGTCTGAAAAGGAAACAGAAAGGCTTTTTTATTCGGGTTTGACAGAAGCCCATAACCCGGAGTTACTAGCAACTCTGTCGCGGCGTTTTCCCTGCCCGCTTTATTTTTAGAGACATTTTAGAGCACTTTTTTCGGGGAAATGGATGCCTTAGGAAGCATAGAAAAAGAAGAAAAAGAAGAAGAAGATGAAAAAGAAGAAGAAGAAAGAAAGAAAAAAAAAGGCAACTTATGAAATTCCTAGAGAAATAAACACTGTTAAAAAATGAAAACGTTACAGTCAAGAAGACTTTTGCATGGACTGATCAAACAACGTGAAATAGAGTTGAGTTGCGATATTTCGACTGGCCAGTACCAGTCTTCATCAGGTTTATTAAGATATCACGAATTTACAGAAATATATATGGAATAAAATAATGACCACACCACACCACGTCATATTATGTAATTTGCGGTTATTATTTTATTCCATATATATTTCTGTAAATTCGTGATATCTTAATAAACCTGATGAAGACTGGTACTGGCCAGTCGAAATATCGCCACTCAACTCTATTTCAAGTTGTTTGATTAGTCCATGCAAAAGTCTTCTTGACTGTAACGTTTTCAATTTTAGTATATATATTTTGACTGATCACGATCTTTTTGGATCCGACGTTGAGCAAGATTGATCGTACACGGTTTTTGCAGTAGCTTTTTTACCTTAATTTTGTACTGTTAAAAACTGAACCCAGCATCTGTCTGATTATTATTATTTGATTTTTTAAAATTTATTTTATTTCTTTCAGATTATTCAGTTATCACTAAAAAGGATAGTTACAGTTTCGTGCTGTCGACTCATCAATGCGTCATACATGAGGGTCGGAATGAGGATACGTCGATAACACTAATACTTAATTTTTTGAAACAGAAAGAAACAAAAACGGCCCCTTGAAAGCCCATATTATTTTAGGCATATCAAAGAGCTTTCGGCCATTTTGCGACAATTCCCGATTATTTCAGTAAGTTCCCGAACACTACCGAAGATTCCTAAAAACTACCGACGAATTACGAAAACTATCGAGATGTATGAAGACTGCCGAAGATGTCCAAAGACTGCTAAAGATTTCCGAGGAGAAGAGGAAGGGGGCGAGTTGGTCGAGAAAGTTGGGACGATCATCCATTTCCGTTACTCTCGCTCCGACTTCCGCTCAATACCTCGACTGGAAACGATTGCTACGTACGCAGGCCATAGACATCGTAATAAGTGAGCGACGTTTACGGTGACGTCACCGTAGCCTGCTTTCAAACCAAGGGGAACTGGGTGCAAGTCTGTATATTATGGGATTAATATATAGATTTAGCCAGGGCTAAAAGCGAAGATCTCGATAATATTTATATTTTGCACAAACAAAATATAAAATCGTGTAATTCTAAGAGGCGAAAGCAAGGAGAACGGTGAAAAAACAACAGCAGGTCTAATAAGCAAAAAAGCAACTTTGCACGGGCAGCACACTTTTTTTACATTTCTTTGCCGCTGTTTTGCACGACTACAACGCGAAACTTCCAGAAACTTCCTAGTTACACGTTTTATGGAACAAATGTCGTACGTGTTGTTGTTCACTATATTTTTCACTGCCGCTCAGTTTAACCTTGATGGCCGCTAGCATTTCTCATTTTCTCACTGCCGCTACAAAATTTTCATGTTGTTCTTCCAACAGAAAATGTCTCCTTTGTTGTTTATCTCTCCTCTTAGCTCCCTGCCGCTCTTTTTCTCGTTAAGCTTCACTAGCCTGTCGCCTATTTTCATTTTTTTCTCTGTCTTTCTATTTCTCTATGTTCCAAATATGTGGCCATGACAATTAACCTAAGCTTAATACTTTAAACAACAGGGATACAGAAACAATTTCCGTTTTCCGTTTTCGTCTTTATTGTCTCTTTGGTTGTCTCTGCTTCACAAGACGCGGGTGGCTATGCGGTTTCCCGCCAAAATAACCTCGAGTTGCATTTGGGTTGCCATACCTATTCATCGAGTTATTTTACATTGGTATACCAGTGGTGCGGACGGACGGACGGGCGTACGGTCACGTGATTACCAAAATTTCTCGGATGGGTAAATTACCACATTTTCTTGGGTATTGGGCTACGCTCGCGCGCGCTTCAAGCACGTGGAGCTTCGCTATAGTGTTCTAAAGTGATGACGTCCTAAAAATTAAATTTGTGAAATTATGGGATTTGTCAAGATATTTTGAAAGGACAACGTCCAAGACGCCTACTTGCCATAAATTAGCTAGCGTTCCTGCTCTGAGATACCAGTTATGCTTTAGCATTTTGGGGCAAATTGTCTCTGATATATTTGCCCAGTTATGCTCTGATGACTCCATACAAATCCTTCTAAAATTGACTGGGTCTAAGCGTTTAGACCCAAGTCAAATTTAGAAGAATTTGTATGCAGTCATCAGAGCATACCTGGGCAAATATATCAGAGACAATTCGCCCCACAATGCTACTTTTTTGGAAAGTGGGCCTCTTGGATTATTTTCTTTGAGAATATCCTGACAAATCCCATAATTTCACAAATTTATTTTTTATGACGTCACAGTTTAGCACTCTATTAACAAATGAGCCACGTACAAAATCGTCAAGCACGGTTGCTCATGGGGCTAACAATTAACGCGATATATATCCATCCATCCAACATCTCCAAATATGGGACTCCAGCAATCCATACATTTCTTTGTAAATTTTCATGTTCTAAAATGGTTCTATCTTCTCCAATATTGCCCTGATTAACACCAAGCTTGGGAATTTTATTTGTCAAAGCTCGGTGCAATGTTTCTGACTATTTGTATCTGATGTAGATAACTCCCATAACAAACGGACTCGTTCCCCCCTTGGTAAAAAGCTAGGCAATTACCTGGCCCCAGTTTGGGTTGCGAGCTTGTGAATTTACACACAAACGGCTGCCACATCTCACATGGTGTGTCATTCCACCTGCCGGTAGGTTCCACGAGGATAACGCAACAGCCGTCTACTCCACAATCGCCGTTAGGTTCTCCGTCTTCCCACCTACTGTAATCAAAAGTGCTTCCATCCAACCAGACAAAGCTGTCATTGGCTTTGGTAGCACGGAGACCAATGAAGACGTCCTCTCCTTTGGACACATTGTGGACGAATTCGTTTTCTTGAAGACTTGCAATGGACACTAATTCAGCGCCACTCTGCCTACAAATGGAGGAGGCATTGGAGAATGGTTTAAAATCTCTGGTTAATTTGTAGCAGGCCTGGTTCCATTCTTGCCATCCCGTTGTACACTGGATTGAAAAGGTTCGCCAAGACAGTGAAACAACTGAAAAAAAAGAAGAAAAAAGGAAATATAAATCGAAAATGAAAAATAGGTAAATAACGGAAAGGGTTAACATTCAGTGCAACCGAAAGTGTAGGTCCCCAGTCTTGCTCCTTTAAAATTCGTAATAGGGCCTTAAGAGTTTTGTTCCTGGGCTATTGTAGCTTAATCAGAAATAGCGCAAAAAACAATTATCACGAGGGATCATTCCCGCGCGAGCAAAACTGATTGTCAGTGCAAAATCAAAGGAACATGGTTTATTCAAGAAATGCAGTCAGCTTTTTATTTCATCGTCAACAGCTCTACCATTTAGCAATAGCTCATCTTACATTCCGGTTAAGGTTCTTTCTCTTCATCTAGGCTGCAGACCCCTTATTCACTTTTTTATGCATGAGAAGATGTAAAAAAAATGGTAACTTTCACTTTTGAAAATGTATGTTGACTAGCCCAAGAAACGTCAAGTTTTTATAAAAATGGGTAAAATCTATAACAAAACTCTCCACAAAAACGCTCGACACAGCAGACGTTTGTGGAGCAGGAACGCGTCACGAACCCCTAAGAACGTGTGCGTAGGAGGCTATTCCGGGGGGCGCTCAACAGAGGTTTATACGAGGGCGCGCGGGCGCTCCGCTCCGAGACGATCCAACACCTTCATATATTCGTTGACAGAAAAGGCCCCTCTTTCGTGTACCTTCTATTTACAACCCTTTCTGAAATCTGTTCAGAGCGCTGCATCTCTTTTAACTGCGATAAATGTACCGTACCTTAAATATGAATAAATGACTAAACCAGGCTGTGATCTTGCTTTTTCGCAATTCGCGCTCATAAAATGTGCTGTTATCATCATTAGGTCCCTTCATATAATTACAGTCCCAAATGACAGATTTACTTACCCTTTTACCAATATGCATTTCCGAGTTACCCGGGCATCTATATAAAACGAGGTTAAGCGCTCAACCTTTGATATGAAAATGATTTTTCATTCTCATGCAAATAAAACTCGTTTTCACAAGGAAGGTTGTGCACTTGGTCTCATTTTGAAAGTGAAAGTTTTTGGAACTCGGAAGTGGCCTATTGACAGATGGTACCCCTTTCACATACGTATACGTAGTTAGAACTTTGCATCCCTTTTAACTGATATAAATTCACAATACAAGTGGTTCCCCCTTTCAAAAACCTAGTTCAGAATTTACGTCATTTTTACAGTAACCGACGTAAATGCACTGTCTTAATAAATGACGAAACCAGGACGTTTCCTCGACTTCTACACAGCCATAAAATCCTTCTGTTAGTCCTTCTGGGCCTTTTTGAAGACCAAAATGAAGGATTTTCTTACCCTTCGTGATGAGAATGGACATCTGGAGCCAGAGTGGAAATTACATTTATTTAAAACTTCTTGAATTTCTATAGTCAACTTGTCCCATAATGTATTTGTCTTTCGTTTTGTTCATTTTAGCTAAAGTACAACATACATTTCACTTGAAGATTTGAAGATAACTAGCGATTTATATCTGGGATAGAAGTTCAGACTCCCGACAACGATCGACTCAAGATGCGCCAGCCGATGCCATTTCCCATCAAAAGCAATTTCTAACTTGCGGTTGTTATTAATAAAACAAGGGAATTTGGGACAATAATAACAACATCTTATTATTCCACTATTATGTCATTTTACCAAATAAGGTCAAGAGAACGCGCAAAATACGAGGCCGTAATACACTGTAGTGTCCTAGTTTAACCGGTTTACAACAGTGCGAATACCGGCGGATGCAAAAGGAGCAACTATGGCTGACAGAATCAGGTGTTTTGGATACTCTTACTAGAAAATAGAAGCCAACATAACATTTTTCTTTTACATTGAAATAATTAACCTCTCATTCAATGGTTTGGCATAAAATACGTGCGAACATTTTGCTCATTGTTAACCTCATTCTCACAGACGGAATCAGGATGTTTCTGAATACTTTTACCAAAAAATAGAAGCCAATTGTAAAATAACAATTTTTTTTGAAGTGGAATAATAAACCTCTTATTCGATGGTTTAGCATATAATACGAGCGGACTTTTTGCTCATTGCTCGTATTTTTCCTCGCCCCTGCGGGGCTCGGAAAAATACTACGCAACTCGCAAAATATCCGCACGTATTATATGCTAAACCATCGAATAAGGTGTATACACCTGATTGAAAAAACGTTGTCGCTTGAAAAGTATAAACCATGAACGATGGGACCTAATGGATTTATGGGTACAACTTTATTAGCATTGCAAATTTAAAGTTCTTCTCAAAAATGTTTACATTTACGAAGCTTTTCGCGACGATGCATTTCAAAAAACGTAAAACGGTTTCCAGTATTTGCGGCTCATAACTTCACCAGTGGTGGACATATAAGAGATTTCTACAGTTAATGAGCGTAGCCATATCGCTAACGCACACTTGAGAATCATAAGATAGGACCTAAAAGCCGGCTTTCTTGGAAAACAAGAAAAGACAACAGCTTGCCTTAAACAAAGTACTCTAGGGATTTGCATCCGCACGAGCATCTCGTGACCATGGAAACTTTTGTCGAAAGAACTTTGAATTTGCTTTGCTAATGAACGTATACCCATAAATCCTTGAAACCTCATCGTTCATGGTTTATACTTCTTAGCGACAACGTTTTTTCAATCAGGTATATATTCTCTAGGATCATGCATGGTCTTGTGCAATTTCCTGAAAATCGTAATAGCCTTTAATAGCTGTCCAGATGGCAAGAGAGCGCAACTCACGGCTGATGATGAAATATTCACGGCTTTAGTATAACTTCAATTGGTTAAAAATCCTTCAGCGTTGCATTTAGAAAAATGATTTCAATTTTATCAACAACTGAGTTTTTACGACAGCTTTACAGGAATACATTAAATACACGAAGCGACTTTAAGTGATAAGTGAAAAATTTGTTTTTCGTGTGCAGGTGAAATTGTTTTTAGAAGTAATTTAAATGTCTCCGCTCAGTAAATTAAAAAAAAAACTGTATTTCAATGTAAAATCTTTGTACCGTGATATGACCGTGTAATTGAACACCGGAAAACCTCGAAACTCGTTAACAACATTGTGCAATCGTCTTTGGAGTTAAAGGAAAAGTTTAAAACACATGAAACAGAAAACATTCTTACAGCACAATAATGACGTTTTGTTTCCCACATAGCAGACAATCGGACGAGAATACCGTTCCGGCTTTTGTACGATATTCAACCTTTGTTATATTGCTCCTTTTTAAAGCCAAGTGTATATCTTTCTTTGTAGGCTTTTCAAAAGACATAAGAACATTAGGGAAGAGGAATATTAGCCTTATATGTAGGATAGTTGTCTGTTGAAATTCGAGTTATCCTTATCTAAGCTATTATCTATTCTGCGGCACGAGTAGAATTGATTTCTTAGTTTTGAAACATCTAGATAAATCCCCAATAAAATGTGTATAGTGCCTAATTATTTCCACCTAACACAGCCAATCAAAATTTTGCCTCAAGACTTGACCTCACAGCAAACAGAAATCAAAGGATTTGTTTTACTGCACAGTATTCTAGCGACTGTGTGCGACATTCTTAATTTTCAGCTGTCCGAGCTTGGACAGTGGCGGTATCGGGGAAAGAGATTTCAAACTGATCAGAAATTTTTGTCAAAACTTCCTTTGTGGTCTTCCTTTTTGCTTTGTGATAAAGATTTAATTTTTACGTTCGTTTAGCACTGGTTGTGGCAGGTGATTATGAAAGGGAGGGATATTGCTTCCGCAAATAGCCCGAGTTGTCCACAAATAGAATCAAATTTTCTTCAATTTTGCGTCAAGGCTTTTTCATTAAACGCCTTTCTACCAATTCCTTTCCATCCATCCGCTTCAATCAGAGTAAAAATAAACGTACTTTTAGTTATTGTATAAAAGCTTAAAAATGGTGTTCAGATACTAAATCCAAACAATTTTTTCAAACCTTATTTAAAGACGTCTAGCATCGATTAGCTTTAGCCAACTAGCGTTAGAAAATCGTCTTTTAAAAGCCATAGTTCTAAATAAAATACATTGTCTTTGATATAGGCTGTGTTTAATTACAAGCCATTGAAAATCAAGATAGAGTCTTAAAACGTAACGTGCAAATGTCTTAAAATGGTTGAAAAAATATCACCAACTTACCTGTAAATGTGAAACGAACCACTGAAAACCATCTTCTCCAAACCATGACGCTCCGTCAAGGAAAGGTTGTTGCACAAAATATATACCCGCTTTTGCACCTCATTTTAGTATCTAATGATATAAATTCATAAAAGTACCGCTTGTGTAAAAAATGACAGATGGCATATGTCTCAAGGACGAGCTGTCGGAACACATTACATTGTTATCAGGAACATTCCACTCGAAACCCATGACGTCATCAGCCGTACATTCCCCCTCGTTTTGATTTCTGTCTTTTCCCCTCCCGTTTGTCTCCATTTACTAAAGAGTTTCTTAAGTAAACTATTTTAAAAGCAAGACCTGAACCAAGAAATGAAAAATGTACTTGTTACAATAGAGCAAATAGAGACCTTTAGATTCGAGTACGAGATTTAACTTGAATTTTTTTCGCGTATTCTCAAAAAATAGACACCCCGGAAAGCTTCATTTGTGTGTGTGTGTGTGTGTGTTTTTATTTTTTCATTAGAAAAGATAGCACAGTTAAGCCCATTCTCTATCGCAAAATCGCAAAATGATAAAACTATTAAATGATAACTCGTTTCCGCCATTATACGACATTCTCGCTAAAACTCGTTGTAGAATGACGACGGCTACCAAGTTTCCCCGCCAAAATGACGCTGGCTCACGCACGCACTTAGGATTGACGAAATCTCGTCCTCGTAGTTGTACTCGTCTTAGAACCTAAAGCTCTCTAATGTCTTGTCGTAAGCGTACAAAAAAGACTAATTACTGCGTGAGGCAGTTTGGGCAATGGTGGTCTACGCAAGGTTTACACTAGTACCTTATAGCTCTTGCGCCGGCACGAAAACTAGATTGGATAAGGATTCTGTTCACATGAGGACGGTGATTTCAGTGCGGTTTTTGTAACGGAGGAACGCCGCTTTGCACACATCTAGAAAATCGGTCCTCACATCATCGGATAGTTTTCTGTGCCGCCCTTTGGCAAAGAGTGATTAGTATAAACATAGCCTCCCTCTGATTAATCTGTGAGCAAGCTCTGAGGAGCTCTGGGGTTCCGTCTCCCGCCCTGAGAACCCCCGGAAAGTCCTATCTCTATGTGCTTTTTTGTTTTGTTTTTGACCTGGACTAACGCAACTTCGTTGAAGGTCCCTATAAACGTGGTTGTTTTCATCTAACCTTGTCTTCAGGGCTTTTCCTATTTTCTAGAGGAAAAGCCCTTGGGACTAGCCTCCCCGCAGACGTCCTGTGGGGTTTGTTTTTGTTCGTCACGCATTCATTTCTCCCCACGGACCGTGGGGAGAAATGAATGCGTGACGAACAAAAACAAACCCCACAGGACGTCTGCGGGGAGGCTACCTTGGGACGAGGTTGGCTTTGACCTTGTTGGGTTCTTTAAATTTGTATACAATCGAACAAACGACCACTTCTCTACAAGGGTCACGCTCTGTGATCCGTGCAAAAGAATGAGCTGCGAGCTCTCTTCATTAAGCTCAGTATAAATCGGTTGTGTTTCTCATTCGGATGCAGTGTGGCGACTGTCGATTGTTTCTTTACGCAGAAACTTTGTGTTTTCTCGATGTTTGCACACCAAATTGCTTGAATTTTCGCAGGTATAGGATTAAAACTCGAAAACGTTAACGCAATATTTTCAACAGTTTCAATCCTTTTCCATCTTTGCCATCCGTAGCAACAGACGACAGGAAACAGTTTCAGTGCCTAAACATTTTATTAAAGAACGAACTTGGACCATTATTTTTTGAATTCAAAAGATATGAAGAAACCCTTTAGGGCTCGCAAATAACGTATCCCCTTTTCAGGCATGCAATGGCTAGTTTTATCTGGAGCTCCGCTTTTAGATTTAGCTATATTCCTGTGTGTTACTGTCCCCGTTTCAGCGTTGAAACGTTAAATATTAACACGATCCAGTAGATAAATCACTATCCAGCCGATAAGTATTAGGGAAATCAATTTTGCTACCCGGAGGCGGGACAGTACTCCGGATATCAAGTGACGGGGATGAGGAGGAGGTAGGACTTACCCACGACAAAATTTCCAAAGAAAATAATAATAGGTCCGCAATCCCCTCCACCCACCCACCCACCCATATGCTCCAAAGCGCTATGAATCAAGCATGCCGACCCGGAGGCGGGGTATTCCGGATATCATGTGACGGGGATGAGGAGGAAGCAGGATTTATCCACTACAAACTTTCCACAGAAAAAACTGGAAAAATAGGTCCGCAGTCCCCCCCCCCCCCCCCCCCAACCCCACTCATACCTGTATGAAACATGCATGTTGACCCAGGGGGCGGGAGTACTCCGGGTTTCAAGTGGCGGGGATGATCGAATGGGGGCAATAATCATAACCCAAAAAAATCTCCAGTTCCAACAAAACACCCAAAAAATTCCTGGACTAAAAATTAATCCAAAAACATTTCCACGCCTAAGTTCCTAGCCTTATTAACTGGTTTTATGAAACAGAAGCAATGAAATGCGTTAAATATTTAAAAACATCCGCAAAACAGTACTAACACAAAAATTCTTGGAAGAGCAAATTTTAAACCCAAGAAAATCCTAGCCGGTACAAAGACGTTGCTTTATTTTTCTTTTCGTTCTTTTCGAAAAAATTGGCGAGCTCGCGAGCGAAGCGAGCGTGCGAGAACGAGCCTGGAGCGCGTCTATTTCCTTCTTCCCCCACCCCTACCCCGGCCTACCCTTGCACTGGCGGTCAGTAAATCCCCTGCGGTTTATATTTTATCACGCCCACTCGACGGACTTTCAAGAGGAAATAGAGGCTCTGTAAACAGGCTAAGAAAATCCTTCGATCACCTCCATCACTTGTCACTAGTATGTATATAATAAAGTATGTATGTACTACTTCATTTTACGATTTTCTATATAATAGGTCATTTAATACCGGGGTATTTCAAATACATTTACGCGAGAGCCCGCCATCCATTGTTCTATGGCTGACTCAATGTTCAAGGAATTTTTAAATTTGCTTACATCACGCGCATTTTACTTTGGTGGAAAGAGCTGTCCTCTTAACATCGCTTTGTCATAAACAAACATGGCGACCACGTTTGGCTGGAAAAGAAAATTTCCTCAAAATCTAGCTCGTAAAAGAGCTGCTTTGTTTGACGAGAGCAATCAAATACCGAATGAAGATGAGAATGAACCATTCGAAGAGGACTGGCGTGTCCTTTTAGTTAAAAGAGGAGTTCTGGGTATTGAGGATAGTGTTGTAAAAAGTAAGCGACTTCAAGATGAAGGCGTAGCGCTCGCCGAGCAACAAAGGTACATGTACTGAAATGATCTAAACTCGATTCTACATGTGTCGTTTCATTAAATTTAGTGCCAATATATTAATGTATTGTAACTATTTCTAATTTTAAGTGCAAAACTACTGCAAGCATGTGTATAAAGTCACCCCCAGGGGGTGGGGTTGGGATGTTGGTAGAAAAACATGGGGGTATTTATCAGAGAGTGTGTATAAAATGCGAGCCATGCAGTCCATTGAAGAATCATTGAAAAAAACACCATAAAAATCGAAAACAGTAATACGGAAAACATTAACTGAACGCTAACCGTTGTAAATGAGTGTTTGGCTGACGATTTGTCTAAGGATATTGTCACCCTAACAGCCAAGGGAGAATTTATCAACTAATGAGCTTTGGGAGGGTCTGAAAGCAGTAATTAACAAGGGAATTTATAGGCACATTCCACACAAAGTTTGCAAGTCAAAAGACAACCTACCGTGGATTACTCCGAGGATAAGGAAACTGATCAAAAAACGGGACAGATTGTCAATCAAACGCAAGGGCTTGGTTAGGTCCTCAAAAGTTGTTGATATGAGCAGGATTACCAAATGAATTAAACGGCTTAAGCAAGATCTACAAAGGGAAATGTGGAAAGCTTATTGGAGCTATGTGGAGTCCATCATAACCCCCATTAGTGAGGAGAGTAAGGAACAACCAGGAATGAAAAGATTTTGGACTTTCATTAAGCATTGCCGATCTGATACCTCAGGGATAAGCTCGTTAAATGATGGAACAGGAAACAAAGTTTCTACGCCAGATAAACTTGCAAATGTATTGAATATGCAATTCCAGTCTGTATTCACAAATGAAAGCCCTGTCTCGCATAGTCTGCTACACAGCCGTTTTTAGTGTCATCACACAATGCTCCTCCCCACTAACGGCTGCTGAAAACCAAACTACATTCCTTTCCCGTGATTAGCCAATTATGATTCAGCTCCCATTTTCTGGAAGGTGTTCGTGCCACTTTTGCGGTACTTTGACTCCTCCAATCACAGCTTTGCTTTTATCGGTGCCCCATGTGTGAGTGACAGAATAATTAACTAACTACAGTAGTGTCGTCGTAGTCAAGTCCTATTCAAAATTTAGGAGATAAGTAGCAGCAGCAAGCAAGTCGAGCAAATTGCGATGCACAACATGGATGTGCTCATAAAGTTGCCAGGTATAGTTATCGGGAAATAGCTCATCGATAATTTATGAGATTGCTTTTTGAATCAGTAATGAGCACATCCGGGACATTAAATTTCTTCATTACATATCAGTACATATGCATGTTAAATGAAGAACCAACCGATCCTGGTAAAAGTCTTCTAGGCCTATCAAACCCTTTTTTCACTTGGAACTTTCTTGCCCGCTTAAAACAAACTTTTTTGCAAATTAACCTTTTCGTTGCTTGAAAACACAGAGCCGTCTAAATTTAGCAACGATTGATTGATTTGTCGAAAACTGAGAAGCGTTCTCGCTTCCTAGCGCCCTGCGGCTCACGTATTGTCAAATTTCTTATACGTGATTGGCTTGTTCGTTAGACCACAAACACAAAGGGAAAGGAATGTAGTTTGGTTTTCAGCAGCCGTTGGTGGGGAGGAGCGTTGCGTGATGACACTAAAAACGGCTGTGTAGCAGACTATGTATCGCATGACTTACTGCCATCTATTTCTCCCTTCCCAAACATGCCTGACATCCAAATATCCGAATCAGGAGTGTTGAAACTATTGCAAGAATTAAAGGTGCACAAAGCTGCTGGCCCAGATCAGATAAGACCTAGGGTACTGAAGGAAATGTCCCACACAATATCTCCCATACTAACTTCAATCTATAGGAGATCATATGACACAGCTGAGGTGCCAGATGACTGGAAAAAGGCTTACGTGCCCCTGTTTTTAAGAAAGGGAAGAAGTCAGAGCCTGCATGGTAACTATAGGCCAATATCACTGACATGTATTGCCTGTAAGATTGTGGAGCATATTCTTGTCAGTAATATTTTGAAACACTCAAGTAGAAACAACATTCTCTACTGCCTGCAGTATGGGTTTAGAGAAAAGTGGTCATGTGAGACACAATTGTTGGAATTTGTTCATGACCTGGTATGTAACATGCAAAATGGGGGCCAAACGGATGTCCTGATCATGGACTTTTCAAAAGCTTTCGATAAGGTGGGCCATCAGCGTTTGATTAAGAAGCTGGACTACTATGGTGTACAGAGTAAAACAAGGGATTGGATACAGGCCTTTCTAGCAAACCAAACACAGCAAGTTATTGTTAGAGGCAAATACTCTGACATAGCTCAAGTGCAATCTGGCGTCCCTCAGGGGTCCGTATTGGGCCCATGTCTGTTCCTGTTCTATATCAATGATCTACCACAAAACCTGTCTTCTCCAGTTCGTTTGTTTGCAGATGACACCCTGCTATACTTGGCTGTGGAGTCGATAGGTGATGCAATTTCTTTGCAGAACGATTTATGGGAACTTGAAAATTGGGAAAGTAGATGGCTTATGGAATTCAATACGGACAAATGCCAAGTACTGTGTGTCTCTCGCAAACGTGATCCACTGATCCATGAATACATCTTACATGGCAAAATATTGGAATCAGTTGACTCTGCAAAGTATCTAGGAGTATCAATAACATTGGATCCATGTTGGAATCAACACATATCCAACATGATTGTAACTAAAGGTAACCAGTCATTAGGCTTTCTGAGAAGAAATCTCAGGATTCACTCTCCAGAACTGAAGTCAATTGCCTATAAGAGTTTGGTTCAACCCACTGTGGAATATACTTCAACGGTTTGGGATCCATACACCAAGCATAACAGGGATAGACTAGAAATGGTACAATGCAGAGCTGCACGCTACGTACTAGATCGCTATGAAAGAACTGCTAGTGTCAAAGAAATGTTGAAACAACTTGATTGGGAAACTTTAGAACTGCGTAGGAGGAAAGCAAGGCTAACAATGCTATATAAAATGCACTATAACCTAGTTAAGTTGAGATAGACCATCAGAAGTATTTGGAGCCTGCTGGTCGCTCTAGCAGGCATATGCACAAATTCTCATACCAAGTCCCGGCATCTAAAACAAATTATCATCTGTTTTCTTTTTTTCCTAATACAATCAGGGACTGGAATAGCCTACCCCTGAATGTTGTTGAGGCGCAAAGTGTAAATTCTTTCCGAGCTAAGCTAGACATGTTTTGATTGTTTGTATTTTCTTGTTATTATTTCTTAATATTATTTGTAAGGCCACTGACCTCTTGCTAAGAATCATCTCATCGATGAAGAGCCAGTATTAAAGGAAAATAAAATAAATAACCCTAAACAGCGCTTAACCCTGGCCCTTAAATGAGTGCTTAACCCTAATCAGTACAATGAGTGCTTAACCCTAATCAGTATATTATAAGTGCTCAACTTTGCAGTTTTTAGTTGTGTTTCCTTTTTTTTTTACTGATGCCTCACGTGACTCGCATGGCTCGCTGGCTTGCAGTTTGTCAAGACCCTTTATCAGGACTAGCCCTTAAACTTTGGTCATTAATATTTTAAAAATAGTTATTACTCTATTGGGAGGAGAAGCATATGGCAGTTAATTTTGGCTAAAAATCGCATCCTACCAGCAAAGTGTAAGAGAAAAGAGAAACAAACCCTTGATATCATAGGAAATTATATGCTTCGGGAAGTTAATGCAGAATTTTGAAATTCACATTAATTTAAGTTGTGTTAATATTTGTTAACATTAATTTCTACTCAAATAATTAAGTGGAACGTTAATGTTCATACAACCTTAATTTCCACTACACTCTGTTGACAGCTATAAGTAAGAGAAGTATTTTGTCAGGGTGGAGATCAGCCATTCTTTGCTTTTCCCCCTATTGTTTGTTTTCACATGACGTCACCAAAATGCAAACTAAAAAACTATCGATCCTACCGAGATTTTACTTTCACGATGCATTAGAGCAGCTGAAAACTAATTTTCATACAAATTTTCGCTTCAAAAGGATTCTTGGTTTTGTGATAGAGTACGCTTGAACTTCTAAGCTTTTGTGTGACGCGCCATATACATGACGGCCAAGAGAGCTGTCATGTGGGTTAAAAAAATGACTTATTTTAGGAAATTTTGCTATCTAAACAGTTCATGTATTAGAAAAAGTATTACTTTAATGTTTATGAGTTTCTCAAAGAATAAATTCACGCTTTTGTAGCAAAACTCGGCAACAGATGTTTCTGTTGGTTTCCTTCCGCCATGTTGGAGCTCATCCGGATGAGCTCCAGCATGGCGTCTCCATACAAAGCTCTATAAATTTGGGTAAAACATTTCTTCGGATATCTCGTATATGAATTATTTCTTTGACCCAAATCTTGGAGAGGGTCTTTGTATATTTAATTACCTCCTTTCATTTCCAAGATTTTGGACTTTGTCTGTCGAATGGTTTTGATTTTTATTTTAATCTATTTTGAATGGCGTGACACTGAAAACCAGCAATAAACCTCATACCAAAAAAGCAGTACAAACAAAGTTTTCATTTTTGGGTTATACATTGTACTTTGTTCTTGTTGTCTCTATAAGTTTTGGTTTCTTTGTGAACGCTGTGTTAATTTCCTTCATTCTGACATTTTACTTGTAGTCAAGTTAATCTCAAATACCTTAATTTCATGGACCATTAATTTCCTTTAATAAGGTATCAGCTGTCATCTGTGTCAACCTCATTATCATGTACATTACTATACCCAAAAACAAAAGAGAAACAAAAATTACCTGAGATTAAAAGTTAACTAAAACATATCCATCTAAAAGATTAATAGGAGAAAAACACTTGGCAATAACATCTTAAGACTGAAACCAGGCTATTTGTCATCCAGATACAATTACTTGAACCCTGGACTACTGCTGACGATTGTTTTCCTGATGGAGGAGATTGTTCCCAAACTCTCCCTGCGCTTCCTCTTGCAACTTCATTCCCCAAGAAGATGAAAGACCCTGGAAGCTACTGCAAATTGTTGCTTTTTTTGAATAATTATGATAAGTGAATATTTCACTTTGCCATTAAATTCTAGGTACTGGGAAGCAATTTCAAGATGGAATGAAGCCATATCGTTAACACCAAAAAATGAAAAGCTTTATGAAATGAAGTCACAGGTGAGATTGAGGGTTAAAGAGGTTCAGGGAACTGGAGCCAAAGATGGTTTACATTAAGTGTTTCAAACAACAAAAATGAACTTTGAAAAACTGTAATGCTAATACGTTTTCAAAAGCCACAGATGCAGTCCATTCCAATCATCTTCAAGCTTGTCGATCTCAGCTTCCTTTTGTATTTGCTGTGTTATTTAAACCATTCAAGTTTTGAGCGGTTATTTTTTTGTCACTCAGTTTGGTGGCACTTATATACCACAGAACCCACTGTTTGAATTTTCGATAAATTTCGTGACACAGCCCCTTAAAGTTCTGGTTTGAACCTTGAAGGAATTAATGTCTTGAAACTTTTTAGCTCTTAATAACAATTGGCAACAAAATTGTCAAGACATTGTCCTCAAATGAATTAACTTTGGAGAACAGAACAATCCCCCCCCTCCATTTAGTTGGGTTGCTACTAAACAGGCAGCTTGAACATGGAGTGGGTGGGAGAGGTAAGCTTTACTTTTTCCTTTTTAATTTCACAAAATGTCCAAGAGGCCCTTCAGGGCAAAGTGTCTCAACTAATTATGTCGTTCATTTGGAGCTTCCGATAGGCTTCCAGATGTCTTGGACTCAAATTTGCTCATTAAATGCAGGGCTGAGTGTGCTCTAGCAGAGCGTGCCTAACTTTTGCTCCTGGGTGACTAGAAAATCTCAGATTTTTCATGCAAATCATACGCTAGGCACCCTAGATTTTACAGGTTCAGAGCACTGGGCACCCTTCAATTTTCCTTAGACCACAGCCTTGAAATGCAAAGCCTCAGTCTTGAATTAGGTTAAAGATGAAAAGTCTCTGTCTCAGGTTTTGTGATCTCTCGATCTGCTTCATGATAGCTTGATTACTTAACATGATTACTTTTAGGTTTTTTACACTTACTGGGCATATTTTTAAAATACATGATATATGGTCAAACAGTACAGTCAGATGGAATAATTATTATAATGAAAATTTCAGGATTAGAACTTTTTTGCAATAACATTTAATTGCAGGTACTCTTGGAACTCCATGAGTTATTTCCTGCCATACAAGCAGCAGAGAAAGCAGTCTCACTTAACCCTCATTGGTTTGTAGCACATCAAACTCTTGGCCGGGCACAGATGGGATTTGGTGATACTGAAATGGTAAGTACACTGTATATGCCCTAGAGAGATTAATTTTTTTTTACAAGACATCTTTGTAAACCAAAATAATTATATATTTTCCCCATTAAAAACTCCAACTTTTTAAGAGAATGTTGTTAAAAAAATTTAGCACTAGACAAAATACTGAAGTTTTGTTTGAAATAATCATGGGCACCAGGGCTATGGTTTATACAAAACCTTATAAGGAAGGATATTAACCCAGGCGGGATTACTCTCACAAGTTTTGGGCAAGGATATGCTGCTGGGACCCAGTGGATTTAGCCTTAGCCTTTTTATATACCCGACTACAACGTAGTTCAGCTGTTGCTACCCTATACCTACTAAACTTGAACCCTTTCATAGAAACTTTAATTGAGGTCTGCTCTTCCTTTGCTGCTAAACTAAGTTGTGGGTACTCCCTCAATTAATAATAGCCGTCTCTTGATTATAATCTCCTCCCTCGAATAGTCGCTCCCCTTTGACAGAAATTTAAAATAATCGCCCCCAATTACCCCTCTTGCCATCTTTTTTATTCATCCACTCCCTATCAAGTCAAAAATTGACAACTTGGATAACAAACGTAGCTGAAGTGGAGTCTGATGCAACAAAACTGATCAGTGACAGTTCAAGCTCTGGCGTCAACGATATTGACATTTGAAAATTTAGCAAAGGGGGAGTTATATGATCGATCGCTATAAGTGCGTATTTTCATTCAGTTGTGCCTAAAATGGATCAGTTGAATGAATGATCAAATTTCCATGTTCAGTTTATTTGATGTGATTATTTTTTTATTTAATGTGACTGGATAAAACAAATTATATAGGGCAATTGACTTCCAGTGAGCAATATTTGAAATATTTATCGCTTCCCTCGAACAACCACCTTGCCTTGAATAACTGCCCCCTTTTGGTGCTTTCAAAAAGAATAATCATCCCGGCTATTATTCCAGGAAATACAGTATGCCATTTTAAGTCTTGGGTTTCAAAAACTGTCATTTTTTTTGCAGTAACTTTTTATTTCTCCCAATCATCAGGTGCTCATCATTTTTTATCTCAGTTGTTGAAAGACTGATTATCACTAACATGGGGTTAAATTTTTATCCAAGTTCCCGTTTATTTTTTTCCAAATGTTTTTCTGTTCATAATTGGATTCATCATTTTAGAGTGTCTAAACATCAGCTTTAGATAAAAATAATTTACCGGCAAACTTCCTTTGTAAGCATTCAGATTTGAAGTCAAATTTTATCTATGGTAATCCAGGCTTATCCTCACACTAGCTGCAATGGGGACAACGGGGCCATGGCCTGGAGATAGGGGAGAGGGTTACTCACCAATTTTTTATAAGCAGAGGCTCCACCCTGAAGTCTAACCCCTTACCCTTCTATGCCCCTTTTTGGACCGAAAAGGTACCTCTTTCATATACCGTACATTGACAAATGGTACACCTTTCACTTACCTAGTTTAGAGCAGTACATCCCTTTTAGCTGCTTTTGATCCTTGATCTTTTGATGAATAAATAACTAAACCAAAACCTTTTCTTGTGTGTATTTGTCTGTTAGCCCTTTCTGGTCCTTGTATATCTAGGGAAATGACAGATTTTCCCAGGCTTTCATATACTTCAACTTATGAAATCCCTACTTCCCTGTTTATATACCTGAAGCCTGAAAAAAGGTAACCCTTTTGCAGGGTTGTCACTGAGATCAAGTTGCCGGGTAAATACAACAAAAAGGCGGGGAATCAAACAACTATGGGTTTCTGTTGGTTCTACTTTTCTTCTACTTTCCTCTAAAAGTAGGCGGGGGGTTGCCTAGTCCCTAGGCCTCATTATTCCGCGCGGCCAAAGCGTTTTGGGTCACGTGGTCCGACCGAAATGAATTGACCGAGAGGGACTGGGAAAACGCCGTACAGGGACTAGGCAAGGCGGGGGGCACATTCATAGTAGCTGGGGGAAATCTCCAGTGACCGCCTCTTAATGACAGCCCTGCATTTGGCTGGAGCCTCCCCATATAAGCCATTGTAGGGAGTAGTCCCAGAGGCCATGGAGTATTATAATTATTATTGATTCAGTACATGCAGGTTCGAAGAAATTTTTAGTGTGAGGGCTGGGAGATGGAGGGTTTGGGTTCTTCTCAGGGGCAGATCTAGGGGCAAGGTGACCTGCGAGATGATAACCTGCAGCTTTCTAATACAACTCAGGTATTCGACTGCAAAAAAAAAAATTTGTGGTTTATTGGTGTCAAAGTAAAACATGAGACATAGTTGAAGAATTTATGTTAAACACTGTAAAAATGGTAGTTCCTTTGGGGTTCACCCCCTCCTAAGAAAAATCCGGGATCTGTCCCTGCTTCTTTTGAGAGCTGGAGATTAGAGCATGAGTGAAGATTCACAGAAAGATGGTAGTAAAGAAAATTGCTTTATTTTTCTTCTCTTTTGGGGGATTTTTTTGCGTATGAAAGTAACGCTTGCAATAGCTAGGCAGCTGCTGGTTTAAATTTTTATGGCCCATGTTCTCCAAAGCATGAACATCAGTTACAATAATTTATGTTTGCTGATGGACTTATCATTAATTTTTTTGATTGCATTATTCTTTGTTTGGAAATGTTAGGGTGTGAAGAGCTTCTCAAAAGCTGTTCATCTGCAGCCTGATGATTTAGAGGTAATGGGAAATGCAACACTGACAATAGGTGATAATTTAATTTAGAATAAATTAGTTTACAGTCCAGCAACTGTTCTGTTAATGGTACCATTTCGACCAGGAAAGACAGCTCATCAGAATTTTACCCTAACTCATGGGCATCTTGAATGAAAACAAAAATGCATCTACATCTTTGCCAAACAGGGTTCGTACAGAATTTGACCAAAACAAAAAGAATCAAGACTTTTTGCCATTTTTCCAGACTTCATCTCCATTTTCAAGACTTTTTCCAGATCAGGAAAATTGCTGGGCAAATTTCAAGACTTGAAGAATTCAAGACTCTGTACAACCCCTGGCCAAAACTAGTTGCCTGGAAATTAGTCGACTGGTGAGTCCAGTGACCAGAGGTTTTTTCCCATTAGTGCATTGTGTCTCACTGTCATGTCAAATCTTATTTTAATGGGAATAAATTTTAGGAATGAAGGAAAAAGCTCTGGTACCCCATCCCCCCCCCCCCCCGCCCCCGCCCCCGCCACCGCCAGGTATAACCATAATTGCGAGACTACCCTGCATTACTGATATGACAACATTATTTTTCATGTGCCAGTGGTAGTTCCCAGAGATGTGGGAGGGGGGAGGGTACGTAACAAAGTTTTATGTGCAGAGACTCCGCCCGAGGTCCAATCCCTTACCCATTTATACACCATTTTTGACAGAGGGTACACCTTTTGTATACCTTCCAACCCCTTTCACATACCTAGTTAAGAACACTGCATCCCTGTTAACTGCTGTAAATACAAATAAATTATGAAAAGTCACAAAACCACGAAACGTTTTCAAGTTTTTCACAGCCATAAATTGATTTATTAGCCCTAATGGGTCTTTTTACAGACTGAATTGACAGATTTCCCTGCCCTTTCATATACCCAAGGCCTTTAAAAGGTACCCCTTCTGGGCAGAACCTCCCTGTGTATAGGCCATAATAAGGATTACCCTTCCCCAACCCCACCTGATAGCCTTTTCCAGGCTCTCAAATAATGGGGAAGATGTGAAAGTGAAATGTATGGAAAAGGTGGCGGACGGGAAAAAGGTAAATGGAAGGGAGAGAGACCCTAACCCACCACCCTTCCTCTCCTCGGTTTCCTCCCATTTTATTTTCATGTTTGCGCTTTCTCAATTCTGTGGACACAACTATCTCGGAACCTGGATCAAGCTGCCCCTTTGTGTGGTAGTTTTATGAGCAGGAGACCAATTTAAAGGCTATTCTTGCTGCAGATGTGGACAGAGGACCTCCACTGGGCCTGGAAACTGAGAGATGAAAAGAGACAACAAGACAAAGAAAAATTGAACTCTATAAGTACACAACAAAGCAAAGAACTTTCGGAATTATATATAGCAGATCTTGATACTGAAACGGAGAAAGATGAATTTGTAAAAAAATCAAACTGCATCAAGGAAGAATCTCTGAATAATTAAAGTTTCTTGTGTCGCTTACAAGTCAAGCTTTTCATTTCAAAATTTTAAGTCACAGATCAAATGGGGTTTCACAAAGGTGGTTTTAACTAGAGCTGGTAGCTCACAAGTGGTCACAAGGAAAGCTTTGACTGTAGTTTAGGTCTTTTAAAATATGGAACAACCATGACCATTCTGGTGAAAGATATCAGAGGGAAGACAGAAAATTTGAAAAACTTTAAAAAAACGTATTGCTGTGAAAAATATAGCCTGATTTTCAGCTGTTCCCTTGAGGCCACATGCCCCCAAAAGGAGGGACGGGTGAAATTCAGGATATGAAAAAAAAAAAAAAAAAGACTGAAACAGAATAACTTCGATTCAGGGAAAAATAAAAAAATCATATCAACTGTTTCACAGAACTAAACACAAGCTTTCTTTTGGAATAAATTGATTATGTGATTTGATGACCACAGTGAGGGAAACAAGGGAAAATTTCAGATAAGTTATTTACAATAGTTCAATTAATGACCATAGCTTTGCACTTCGGTTTTCTTTATTCATGGAGTAAAACCATTACATTATCATTTCATATCATTTCCAGTCTTTTGCAGCAACATAAAATAGTAATTTTTCTAGCTAATCTCCAGATGAAAATGCACAATTACATTGTAGTTGTGCTAGCTTCACACTTTCTATTGACATTCCAAATTATTGCTAAACCCAATAAGCCCTTATATCAACTTGCAAATTCTCCACACATTTCTATAATACTCTAGAGGACACTCTCTGGCCAGACTTAAAGGGTTAACCAAAAGTAAGAAACTGCCTAATGCATTAAAATACACATGCACTTTTAATAGTACAAGCTTGACAAGATCCTTTTTCTACATCTCTGTTTAAACCTGAACTTTCACTCCCAGATTGAAGGCGTTTCCCAACTTTGAAGTCTGTGGATGAAATACCATGGTACTACTGCACAAATGAAATCCTTCTTCAGTAATTTCATGTGGTACTATAAATTGATTAAGTGTGCACTTCTAACTTCTGACTGTGTGAACATAATCCTGTGGAGTTACCAGTCATGCAAATGAATTGTCGTCAGTAGTATTTTCACATGGCAAATTGTAGACCCATCACTTTGACAACTTCTGGGAGTGAAAGATTGAAAAAAGGTAGAGGTTTTAGAGTGTACATGAAAATAATCTTCATGCAAATGGAAGGTACGAGCAGAGTGCATGGAATAAAGTCCTTGGTAAGTACTGTTGATCTCTCTCCCTTTGTTTTTCAAAAAGATCATGGCAGTTTGCAGGGAGAAACTAGCAGTCTATCAGTCAGACCTTAACCCTTAATCCCCTCCTTCACAATGATACTGCAGGAAAATTTGTCACTCAACTCACTGTAAAATCTATGGGCAAAACCCATCATCAATAATACAACAAAATCTCAGCCATTTGAGTGTAATGGTAGATGTGTAAAAAAATAGTTAAGCTTAGTGAACAGAAAAATGGCTTTTGAGATTTTTCCTGAAGGCATACAGAACACAGTTAAAGGATCTGCACAAAGTGCCCATATCAGAGAGTTGTCTAATTCTTCGTGTCAAACATTTAGCACTGCTAAAGAATAAAATTATGTACCTAATGTGTGCTACAATTGCTTTGAGCAGGAACATGAACTTCAGAGCCAGCCTGGCTCCAAGACTCAAGAAGTAATAACAATATAATTATTTATTATAATTATCAATGTCATACATGCATTACATTCTCCATTAAGCCACCCATACTTTTCCGCTTGTAAGAGTACTGATAATTTGCCACCTGCCCCCAGCCTTAACTGGGTACAGTATACAGTATAAAGATGGCCACTGATCCACCTTAGCAGACAGATAATTTTTTAAGTGCTGTTACCTTGCTCATGCATCTCCAGGATTCGTAACAATAATCAAAATTCTAAAAAAAATAGGTACTTAAAATTATCTAACTTTAAATGAGGGAATCATTTTCATAACACCATGTCAAATCTCTACTCTCAACTGATTTCCACGCACTCTAAAAAACAAGACCATTATTTTTCACAAACAATGATCAATATCTTTGTGCAGATGAAAGGCCTTGAATACTACATTTTCAGTCTAATCTGCACATTTTTAAAGTCAACAAAAAAACTAACGGAATAATCCCCGTGCCTTTTATCTTACATGCCTCATTCATCATTTGGAAACTTATGCCCCCTGGAGCACATCATAAACACTTATAAAGCTAAGCTTCTTAATTTCTCAAGAATGTGGAGCTGACAATGCCCCCCTTTTGTAAGATTTGTAACTTTATACATTTGAAAACGAGCAGATGCTTCTTACTGTAGAAGCTCAACTGGCTGATAAAGAGTTATACTGCAAGTCACTGACATGAACTAAAACTTTCCACTCCGAAACCAGTTGGCATTCATTACTCTGCTTTCTCCGTTTCCGTGACCTTCTCTCCATCATTTTTTACATACTTTGCAGGGCGCTCACCCTTCTTGCTGAATTTCTTGACCAAGGCATCTTTAAAGCTCTTCTTCTTCTTCACCTTGGTTCCTTTTTTCTTTGGGCTGCCTGGTTCATCATAACTGGGAGCCAGCAGCTCTCCATCAGGTCCATCTTCGTCACCATCTTCATGATCAGTGCTCTTTTCGTCACCTGCTTCCCCATTCACCTCTGTTGTCACCACAACTCGTTTCTCTGTGTACTCATGATATTCCCGGATCACCTCTTTAGTCTCATCCCCATTGATTCCTTTTTCTGGGGAGGATTCAATGACCACGACTTTTGTTGACTGTACCACATCTTCTGGGGTCTAAAAACAAACAGAAAGCCACTTTCTTAATCTAAAAAAATAAAGCCCAAGCAGCTAACTTGCTGTCTTCTACTCCATGGTTGTCCCATCTGAGTACATGCAATGAATGAAACTCAGTAGCACAACATTTGTCATCTTTGAAAAATTGAGTATAAGCGAGTTCTGCAGGCAAAGGGTTTGATCCACAGACATGAAAGTTGTCAGCTATTCAAGGGCCATGGTTCAACAGGCAGAGACCTGGGTTGTTAAGGTGTGACTGTCTAATAGGCACTATGACATGGTTTGCTCTACCTTTCCGAGTCAAAGCAGTAAAGTGAAAATTAAAGTACCATTATTAAGGGTTATTCTTAATAGTGTTAGCTATTATCATAACTACTGCTACTAGAATTATTATTAATATAATTATCAATGACTTTAAACTTCCACTCATAAGCCCTACAAACACTTGAAAAAAAGCGCTTCAAAACAAGCCACCTAGTAGCCTGAATTTCATCCAATTTCTTAGAGTTGTTTTCTCCTCTCAGCAATGTCTGACTTGACCGGCAGTTAATGCCGTCCAGTGACGTCATCACTACGTGAAAACCAGGTAGTGATTTTGATTGGTTGATTGTCTAAACATTCCAATAATTATACATAATTATGAGAAATTTTAGCGTGATTGTCGCTTGATATTCAGCGGATCACATCCCTGGTATGCTTGTGTGGAGTTCAAACATTTCAATAATCTTCGAAACTGAAATGCTAAATAGAACTGCAAAGGAAGAATCATTGCGGAGTGTCAGTAGGTTTTTCATTTAGAGCTACTTTGTGGTTTTGCAAGTGGTTTTGTTTATGCGAAGTCTCTGAGACCAATGTTGTCATTCGACCTCCTAGTTAATTTCAAAGTCGTGTAATGATTCTGTTAGCTTTTCTTTCTTGTTTCCTTGTTTTCTGTTTTTCTTCATTAAGGACCCAATAGCTTCTTTTCAATTAAAGCAAATCATTGTGTTTTTAAACTACCAGTAAGTGTTCCATGTGTACATTTATTTTGTGGCGTGATTGTGACCCAGTTTGATGATGGAATTACAACTGGTTCAGAGTACAGCATGCAATTGATAGTTTGAACCTTAAACATGGATTACGATCGAAAAAAGTCAAGCCATTCTATATCATGCACACATTTCCAAACAATATTTCTTGGTTTGCCACTTGAAAATCATGTTTAACTTTTTGCATGAACTAAAGCAAAGGAGTGGTGATATCACTGGACGGCATTAACGGCCAGTCGATTCAGACGTTACTGAGGGAATAATAACAACTCAAAGTAATCGGATGAAATTCAGGCTAGCTACCTACCATTGCTTGATAAAAATACGTTTTGAATTCACTCACTTTATTAAACTTCAAAATGTTGTAAAAAATTGAATTCATTTCAATACAAGTGAGATGGGGGCTTATATCTGGAAGTGGGGGTGCTTACAGCAGGGGTTTCAATAAGCACTGGCGGCTGATGAAACACGTCAGCTACTTCGTTCATAGAGGTCAGCTACTTTTTTTCAAGGAAGAAGCAACTAGTTTGAATAACGTTATAAACAAAAAATATATCAAAATCTGAATGAAAACGTAATTATGATTTGTTTTCCGAATGGCCCAGTAGTCATGCTTTAGTCATGTGAACACTATATTTCAGTCATTTTTTCAAAAGTTTCTTATAGATAGGTTTACGCAGAATTTGTTTACATGCAAAAGTGCGTTATTTAGTTCTCATCATTTATTCATTGCTCATAGGAATTGATTGTGTGACTGATAAACCGAAAGCCCCCCTAGAAAAGGGGATCAATGGCCCCTTGTTGATACAGTCGGTTATTACTCTATTGGCTGACTACTTAATTTTTATTGAAAGCCCTGTTACAGGTAGATGGCCCTATAACTAAAGGGTTTATAAGCTGGGGAACATTATGGTATCTTTTTAACTGTAATGTTAGCCTACGAGCAAGCTCTCTGGGGTGCTCTGGTGGTGGGGCGGGAAAAGGAAGGGGAGCTTGCAACTACGTCTCCTGATTTTGAATATCTGCATCGAAAAACTCGATGTGAAATGCTGATTGGCTGAGATGACATTAGTAATAATGTCATTATCCTTGGCACGTGTTTTTCAATGTTTGTTTACTAACACGCTGATTGGCCGAAATCTGACAGCTCAGTCCATGGGGAGCAACAGGGGAATTAAACGTGGAATTTAAATTCCAGAGACGTAGTTGCAAGGTCTCCTTCCTTTTCCTGCCCCACTGCCAGAGCGTCCCAGAGAGCTTGCTGCTTGCAGGCTACTGTAATGAAGGAAGCCTCCAAAATAATGAATAATTTATGAAAGTGGCCTACTCTGAAAAACAGCTACTTTATAAGCACACTCTGTACCTGCTCCAAGTCTTTGTCTGCCCTCTCTGGAATCAAATCCTTTATTGTAACAGGCTCATCAATGTCCAACTCAACCTTTTCCTTGTCCTTTTTGTACTCTGTTGACTTGACGGGGGTATTAAGCCACTTGACACGATTCCTATAAGTGTTTGCACGGCCCGTGGAATGCGCTCTTCTGACAGGCTGCCTTTCGATCTCTGGAGTGTAAAACATTTTTGCACGAGTGGACGACACTGTTGAAGGTGTTGTGACTTCTCTTTCAGCTGGCTTTTCACCATGGAAGACTTCAGGATTTCTGTAAACATAACCTGTCTTGTAACCCTAAAAAATCATAAGAAAAATCTTTCAAATACTCATGGTACAATACTAATAATTTCCACAGTACTGAATAGTCAAAACAAAACAGAAAAAAAAGGAAAAAAGAAGGAAGGAAGGGAAGAAAGAAAGAAAATGGAAATGCAAACCAAACTGACAAGGATCACTGGCACTTAACCAAGTAACATTCATGGTTCCAAGAATATCTCTCAATAGCATTATTGACTAAGCATGATGTCAAGATTGCTGGATATTGGCCAAGTTGTTTTTTTGCATTATTTTTTATTGACGGAGATGAAGCAAGACTGTCAACCCCCCATGTATTCAAATATTATCGAGAACTGACAAGGAAGGAATGCTAGATGACGTCATAACTGGGGCTAGTGAATTTTACTATTGGGCTAGTGAATTCTGTTTTTAACTTGCCCGATGGGCAAGTGATGTTTTTTGAGGAATTCAAATAACAGAAGAACTGTGAAATCAATCAATTCTGCTCGTCAAAAAGCCTTTGGGGCTAGTTGAAATGACGTCTGGACTAGCAAATGCTAGCTTCAGCTTGCCCGAATGGCAAGCTGTAAAAATGATTTTCTTTGCACCCTGATAATGCACAGCACATGACGTCATTAATTTTGTGCATCAAATACTCTCCGATCATCATGGATTTGCAAGGACACAAATGCATGAAAAAGATGTTTTTTGCCTTGTACAACAAATGACCTGATTGCATGGTCTTCTTCCCACCAATCACATTATTTTCATAGCATACAGGAGGAGTTTATGAGGAAACGTTTGATGTTAAAATCAAAATAGCTCAAACAACACAAAATAGTCAAAATTTTATAGTCAGAAAGCTGAGTCTACTGAAGAAATGGCAAACTTTTGGCGATTATGCGGGAGATTTCATACTGGGAGATTCACTCCAAAATCTGGAGTCTCCGGGAGAGTTGACAGCACTGTGAAGTCAAGGACAGTAAAAGGGCAAAAATGAATGAAGCCAATGTCCAGACATCTTGACTGAACAAGCTTGGTGAATAAAGGATTTTTTATATGGCCAAAAAGAGAACTTTTTCTTGCAGGACCAACATACTTGTAGGAAATCCCGAGTGGGCCCAATTTTGCCCACTCGGGTAATCAATCAGAATGCAGGATACCCTTCATCTTGCACTGCTCACAGATTCAACTATATAATACAGTCAAACCTACACTAACAGCCACCTCTGCACACGGCCATCTCTCTATTCATGTAACAACGACTTTTTTTGGCAGACAGCCCTTTCATTGACTCTTGTTTCAACCTCTCTACAACAGCCAGCTCTCTACAATGGTCACTTTCTTCTGTCTTTAAGGTGGCCATTGTGGAGAGGTTCAACTGTAAAATCAACCCTTAGACTCGCATTGCGCCTTACCATAGAATCTAATAAACGCATCCATGCTTCAAATTCTAACTCTCCAACTCTCCATTTGATTTCACTGGAGTCCACTCCTCCTCCGCCTGCTTTAATGGTTTCTTGAACTTGTTCTTTTGCAAAATCATCACACTTGATCAGATTGTCAATTCCTGCAGCCATGGCTTTCACCTACAATGATAGTACAAAACTGTTTGAGTTGCCCTGATGAAGTCCTCTAATATAGACTAGTAGATATAAGCAAGAGTTGTTTTTCTCCATTTTTTGCGATTTATTTTATTGCTCTGGAAGTACCACCTTGACTATGGCTGTTTTCGATGTACAGTGGACTGGAAATTCTCTCAACAAACACTCTCATGAGCAGACAGCTCTACATCAACTGCCTCCACAAAACCCTGTTTTATCTCCCCTACAAATTCCGTATTTTTACATTCCCATAAGTGGCCTCTGACACTTTCAGGGTTTCAGTATAACTGTTGGTCAAATTAAGCTTTGTTTTTAAAGTGCACCTAACCCCTGATTTTTTCATTCACCTAATTGAATGTGCCTTCTTTCTGGAGTATATCTGTGAAAAAATGTTTGGATTTGGTTAAATCCTCGATATTCTGTGACCTGTTGAATTGGAGGATAATTTGGTCCAGTATCGAGCAACATGGGATCTGGGGCGAGTACCGGGCTGTCACGTGATATGACGTAGATTTGGGAACCTAGATTCCCGCAAGCAAAGCATCGCCAAGTAGTTTATCTCACCTTTTGACGGCGTGGAAGACATCTAAGCAATTTTCGATCCAAATTTCGGTCACCAAAAATGGAGGAAATGAGTTCTCATGTGGTTCCCAAAAGTACGTCACGCCACGTGACTAGAGCCATGCCCTGTAGAACTCGGTAGTGAGCCAAACACAGCTCCGTTTAGGCGCGATTTTTGAAATTTCAACAGGCCACAGAAAAAAGAATATTTAACCAAATCGATTTATTTTTTTGTAGAACAACTAAATTAACATGGATATTTCCACTAAATGAATAAAAAATTTGGGGTTAGGTGCACTTTAAGCTCCAGTAAGCGGACATCTGAAATGAAATCTCATTCAACCCTGAATCTTATATTTATTTATTTTAATTTATTTTTAATTTTGCCATACACAATAAATTACAAGCAAAATAAAAGCGATAATAAATAGGTTAATTAACATGAAATTAAAAACTTGTGCATTACTTGGGAGGAGTGACTGTGGCGGGGAAATCTCCGAGAAGCCGAGCTTATGAAGAATAGAGATTTCCCCCCACGGGCAATTTAAATACTAGGCGGTATTTTAAGAAATAAAGAAAAAAGTCGTTTATTTAAGTATATAAGTGTGTTTAGAGGAAAATATAGACATAAGCTGTTAAGGTATTTAGGTTGCATTCTGTCTGACCCTCAAAAATGGTTTGATCATACGCTTGAATATACTAAAAGACGGGGCATTTTTGATGTCGTTCGGTAATGTATTCCATATTCTAGGACCTTGAAACAGGATCGAAAATTTTTTAATATTTGTTCTACAGATATGAGGTCGGTAAAAGTCAGAGTATCTTGTTGAATATCAATGAATCTGGTTTCCAGTTAGAAAGATTTGAGTAAAAGAAATAGGTAAAGCATCATTATGATATAGGTACATGAAAGAACTTACTTGGAGAGAGTAGATACTAAAAACATCAAGAATTTTTATAATGTAAATCAACTTTATATCACTGTTTGTTACAAAGAATTTTTGTCTTTGCATTTTTCTTTTTCACATACGCGTCAGGTTACCCTAAAAAAAAACACTTGAATTTTATGCTTGTGACTGAATTACAACATTGCCAGAACAAAAGAGTAGCCAAATAATATTATTAACAAATAAAATTTCTTGCATTTTAAACGTTTATTTTTTGAGCTCCGGTAAGCCACCATTCAACTCTTATATCTCCAGTAGCCACTTATAATTATGAAAATCATTCTTGTAAGAGGCCACCTCCAATAACAGACACCTTTTTTTAATCCTGAAAACAGAGCTTCCACTGTATTTTATATAGCCTAACTTAAATGCTCAAATTAGTTCCCTACTTCCAATAAAAAATGTCCCATTTGAATAAGTGCTACTCTTGAGTCTAGAAGTATCAAACAGAAAAAATTTATTTTAAATGAAAGAATTGTATCTAACCTGGTATTTGCAAGCCTTTACTACATTATTTGCATTTAACAAAGCTTCCTCTATAGTTTCTCCACAAATGACAATACCATGGTTCCTCAGAATCATAACCTGAGTAGTAGAAAAGTATCTGTTAGTTAACAAGTTCTTGTAGCTCTTACTGAAATATTTCAGAAATGCTAAGTTATAGTATTGTGACCCCCACAAACTAAAAGCTGCAGTAGTTGATCAACTGATCAACTTCCTGGAAACATGAAAACAGTTTGCTTTTGGAAAATTCTGTTAGCAGGAACTAAAAGAGCATTTAAAAATATATAGGTAACATGTAAATTTTCAGCTGTAAATCACAATACTAGCGATTGCAACGGCCACCAAAAATTAGAAGGATTTGTATGGGAAAAGCAACTTGTGCCACCCAGTCACAGTTGAGTCAGGTTCTCCGCAAAAGTCCTTGTAAATTTTCATATTTTTTTCAACTGTCTTTCTGATTTTCATTGTTTTTTTATAACAGTAGCTGAGACACTTTGCTCTTAAGGGCCTTTCTGACATTTTGCTTATTTCACGAGGAAAACTGATGCTCCCCCTCCAAGCAATGTTGTACCACTGACTGAGCTACAAGTGTACATGTTCATGTACCACTAGGAAACACCTGACTGTTTGGGTGCAGTTTACTTTGTTCTCCAAAATGTTAATCCATGACAGTATCTCAACAACTTTGTCAACGATTGTGCTCAACCTGCTGGGCTAGTCCCAGGACTCGCCATAACTATTTGTAACAAAATCACTGTTTTTGTGCTACACATGTACAATTCATGTTGCACAAGAAACAAAATGAGAGTGGTAATTTTCTTTTGAGTGCTACTGTAAACTCTCCCTTGATCCTCTATCAGGAGCTTAATTAAAGTACATACCTTGTTTTCTTCACCCAGATCCTTCACTATTGACTCTTTTTCTTCATCATTTGTAAAAATGCCTCTATAATCATGGTAAGATACTTCGCCAACCTTAAATAGAATAACAAAATAACCACTATAAGGGTAGGGGTTAAAGGGACTATATTTTGTATCATCTCAAAGTTTTTAGAAAAAATGTAGTTTTCAAGGTGGTGTAGTGGTTTTAACGCGACTTTATTAAAAGCATGTTTAGCAAAAATATGTAAATACCAATCCTTCACAAAGCGAATTATATGCAACAGTCCTACAGGTCCAGAGGCTAAAATTTGTTTGCCTGTTAATCACGGTAAATCTTTACCACTGATTCTTGAAATCGCTTGAGAATTTTGGCAATGATTCTTACAGTTTTTAGGCCATCGCATGCTACAGGAATCATGTAGCGTGCAACGCGATTCACGTCTCGCGAGAGGGTGGTAACTTACTTTTGAGTGGTACTGTATGTTATGCCACTTGCTATCTTTTTGAAAAGCTAAAAGAAATCATAACATATTCTTACAGCAAGGGCATCCTGGCTTAATGGTAGAAGTCCACATTTCATAGATGACACCTGAAAAGTAAAATTGAGAAACAGAAAGCATTAACATCTCAAGCCCCAAAGGCGACCAGCATCTGTTTTTCTTTTTGCTTCATGAGCAAAATACTTATGAAATATCATTCTCTGGCAAGCTTTAACAACAGCAACTCCAAATCAGAGCTACAAATAATGTCCCCAACAATACAGGCCCAGAACACTGTAGGGTAAAAAGCAAAATCAATGGAGGTCATTAGATAATAGGGTATCATCAAACAGTAAATTGCCCCACATTGTCATAAGGGGTTCGAGGGGGGCTTACAAAATGGAGGGGCTTATATCTTTTACCGGTCAAATGTGATTTTAGGTTAATTTTGATTTAACCTGGGTCCTAGAAGACAAGGAAATTGAGAATCAACCTACAATCATGGACAAAAGTCTTGGGACACTTTTGCATTTCTGGGGTGTTTTTCAATTCACACAGGTCCAACCCCTCCCCTCACCGCACAAACAATGTTGGACGCGTGTATCCCGAATTTTTTCAGAGATTCAACTTTGTATAGGGTGGGGGGAGGGAGAACTGCACAAAAATTTCTAAAATGATGCAGTTTTAAGAGGGAGCCAAGAAATGACGGAAAAATATGCATATTGCAGTACTGTCCCTAGGACTTTTGTCCAGGATTGTAGGTTAAATAAAAAATTAACCTGAAATCAAATTTGTATAGGTAATAGCAGCATCATATTGCAGAAATTTCTCACGTAGTAGTAGGGCTTATTAAACAGAACAAAAAAAGTGCTTTAAAACAAGCTTTAACAGTGCGGATCAAAATACCTTGTGCATTTACTGGTGTTTAATTGACCTTCAAAACATCATAACAAATCAAATTCATTTCAATACATTTGGAAGGAAGCTTATAGTCATATGTATTTGTTTTGTTTACAGGTAGATAAGCCTATAACTGAGAACCTTATAAGCTGCAGCTTGCAATATATATAGAGAATATTACATGGCTGCATGGAGATATGAAATTTCTCTTCGAGTGTTAAAAAACATTCATGAGTGAGCACAGTGAACGAGTGAAATATTTTTCAACAAGAGAAGAGAAATTTCCTATCTCCTTGTGGCCATGTAATAATGATGTATTATATAAAAACCAATGAAATGCCAAACCATTTCACTTAAATATTTTTTTGCTGTGAAAGGCATGATTTATTTTGTCGCCATAGCAACAGTGATCTTTTCAAAGTGAAAATATGTTATTTTCACGTGTGAAGATATCATGTTTTTGTGTGAAAGCTCACCTGGTATTTCATTGGTGTTTCAATATAATAATATTAGATATTTCTCTAACAGTGGTTTCTAAATATATTTTGAATTCTTTTTTCTCACACACACACTGCGGCATTATTTTGTGCGAGGTTGTACCAGACTGGTATTGAAACTTACTTAAAATAGTATATTTTTAGGCTTGGAGGTATCAATAGTGAACTTATGCAGCAGGACGGAAGAGCAAAAGAAGATGGCAAACCTTGTGTGACAATAATTCTGTTTGAAACAAATTTGCTTCAAACTTCACCTTCCTTTAAACAGATTTTTTTGGTGAAATACTAGAAAACATTAATGTTAAGTGAAGATCATGACACAACATGCAAGTTACAACCCTGTCACTTTGTCACACACAAGCGTTTTGCTAACCTCTTCTTTCTGTCGCCCTGTTGTGTTAACTCAGTCACTAGTATCATCTGAGGTTAGAGGGAGAATGACAAATATTGTACCTTGTACTCACTATGTCTTCACATTAGCTAAGACCCTCCAGTTAATTTTAGAAATCATCAGGCAACACACAGATATTTGCTAGCACATAAATGCTATTAGTTGTCTGCTAGCAAATCACATACAAATCTGTAGGTTGTGCATCCAGTGTAGAGTAATCCAAACCAAGAGCAATGTCCCTTCTACTTTATGCACAAAACGCCAACTTAAACATATGTGCTAAAATAATGGAAACCATGGCTAATCCTGGTTAAAAAAAACATTTCTATCTGTCTTGATTAGTCAAGCCTGCTTAGAAGTGAGAGTCTAAAAATGCAAGCATTCCTTTTACTTTTCTTTGTGTATGCTCACCAAAAGGGGATAGGGTGGCTTTTGGTCCCAGGCTTTCCTAGCAAAGAATGTGGAAACTGGGGATAACATTAAGAGGTGAGGGCAGGGGATTTTCCCTGGCTACTATGAAAATGGCCTCCAGCTACTTTCAAAGGAAAATAAAAGAAAACTAGAACCAAAAGATATCCCTAGCTTTTTGATTCCTTGCCTACTTGTTGTATTTACCCGGCAACTTGAAATCTTAGTGACAACCCTGGAGTGATTAATACATAAGATGTTGAACTTCTCTGGAATGGGTCGGTCCATGAATTTTAACACTTGAAAGCACTGATAACTTTGGAACAAGTGAATACTTCAGTGGTTGAAAAAAGAAGAATCTTTATGTGCAAAACTTTCATTGTGAGACTAACAGTACTAGTCAGTTTATTTTCAGGTCTTTGACTTTCATGTATTTATAAGCGCATACAAAATCAATTCAGAAACAAATCGCCAAATACGATATAAAAAGTAAATATCCTGAAGAATACTTGACTGTTGATAAAGTAAGACAATAAAAACTTTTAGCAAGGAAATCCTGTTTTGTCTAGATTTGTTCACCTTCCTATTTCTTTTCTAATGTCTACACAAGCTCGACTTTATGCTTTAAGCCTGATCATTCTTGTTTGACAAAAAATGCTACATATTTTTATAAATTATTTTTACATATAACCATCGCCTCTGTTACACATTGCCATTATGGACAAACCAATAGTATTCACTATAAGACCAAGCTAAAAGTTCCTGTCAGTCACTATAGATAAACAGGCCTTGGTATGTAACACACTCTTTTCTTGTCCAATTTAGTGGGTTTGCCTCACAATTTTAAACATTTTAAGAGTTGAAATTCAATTGAGGCCTCTGCACGATGTTGTCGCCTCCTGGCCACTAGCTTTTACAGTGTTCTGTTTTCCTACATTTATGTATTCATGTTATCTGAAAAATATCAATAATCTAAACTAAACTAAACTAAAGTGCCAACTGCAGCTAAATCCTCAGCAAAACAATTAGATGTTTGAATGAAAAAATCTCCTGCTTATACATTACAAACTCTTGCTAGTTATGGCCACTAAACCGCAGAGCCCCACAGGTGTCAGCAATAATGGAAATTTACTGTATTTGATTCTTTCTCACTGACTAGATCAACGTAAAAGCCATCCTTCACTCTTTCATTCAATTTTGATTTTCCTTTGTTCAATTTTTGCATATTAGTGTCTATACACTAATAAACAAATAACATAAGAAAACAAAAATTGAGCAAGGGATAAAATTTATCTACCAGCATGTACTAGCAAACACCATATCATTTTACAAAAGACATTATCCACTGAAAAATAACCCCTTGACATGGGAAGAAAACCCTAGATTGTATCAAATTTAGACCATTTAAGTATTACACACATGCCTCTATCTGTTCTTGATCTAGCAAATTCCATAGCTCAAAATCATACTGATACATATGAAAACTTCAAAAACAATCTCCTTCCAGAAACTAGCTAGAATATCATTGAAAAAAATAGTAATAAAAGATCTTGCCATCATCCAGCAACCAACCAACAAAAAACTGAATATTTCAAACAAATTTGAAAATAGAGAATGTATGCATGTTATCAGCATACAAAGAGGATCGATATGCTGTAACCAGGATGGGAATAAGAAGCTAAAATGTTATAAAGCTTGTGCAAAGCTTCTGAAGAGCAAATTCAAAAGTGTACCATGCATTTTGAGTGAAGACTGCAAACCAACTATCAATAAACTAAACTTAAACCCACTAGAACTTTTACCAGGTTAAATTCAGAGTACATAGTATTGATGACCTTGTTTAAAAGGAATTATCATAATCGCCACTAAAACAACCTGGCATAATGAACACTTAATCGAAACTCTTACATCAAACAAACGTCAATCGTATAAGACGAGAAGCCCTTTGGGGAAGCTTCGAGAATACTGGAAAAGTACACAGAACGCTGATAAAAACGACAAATTCAGTAATTTACGATGTAAACAATAAAGAATAATTTGACTATGGAACCAAGTGGTAACATTTAAGATGAGATAGAATGTGCAGCTATCTTCAGCTACAGTATTTAAACGTTCAAATTAAATATGCAGAGTCAGTTTACCCGAAAATACTGTACAAGGATATTTATTCAAATCAAAGAACCCAGGGTTGGTCGATGGCAGGTGATTGACTGCACACACACATAAACAACGGGAAAAGGGCGAAATAGTCAATAATTCTAGCCGCATTTTGAAGAATTGGTTTTCCTTCAGCTGATACGAGCCTTACCGTGAAATATAACATCAGGAATGCCGCTTGCTAAGTTGCCTTATTTATCAATATGATCAACCACAGAAGACCTTCAAACAAGGCATCGATTCAATTGTATTCTTTGTCGACATTAAAATTTTATTTTTATGAAGCCGACTAAATCTTTCAAACGACAATATTTTGTCCGCCTAGAATCGAGATGTGCTTTTGAAGGCGGGAGTGAGTTTTTGCACCGAAAAAAATGAAATTCGATCCAATATTTTAGGAAAGTACTAAAACAAACAAATAACCGACGTGTGTGAAAAGAAGGTTTGTTTGAAACAAGCAGGGTTTTCTTCCACGAAACTCTCATACATTTCGTTTTTACAGCTATACGACATTGTTCCTGATCGGTAAATAGAACCCTGTCAATTTGGCCACGCGACGTTTTCAAGAGCGAGAAAATGGAGTATTTTAAAATTCCTTTGAACTGAAACTGGCCAAATTTATATGTGCGTTTGCGAGGGTAAATTCGGCTGTCACCCATTTTCAAACCTCTGAATTGTCGTAGACCCCTGCAGATGAAATGACAAAAAGTCACGCGAAAGTAAAACTAACAGAGTGCTGATTTCAACTGGGTTAGAAGAAACTCAGTCCCGAGAGGCATATTGCTAATGTTCGCGTGGAAAAGAAGTCTTGCATTGATTGAAAAATGCATCTTCCCATATGATAACTTAACGCCTCGAAATTATTTATCTCTTGACCTTCATAATCAGACACAGAAATCATTACAATGCTATACAGGAAAAAAATCCTGACTTTCAAACTTACAGCAACAACATCGTCTTGGTGCAAATGGATGATGGCCCTGGCGTCCTTTCTTGCTCCGTGGATCGCAGAATGTAATAAAATACCAGCCTTGTTCACACCAAGATTTGTACTGCCTTGATCAACGACGCTACCATCGGGATTTATCTTTTGCAAACTGGATGCGGTCACTTCGCTGTACAATAATCCAAAGGGATGGATCAAGAAGCTTTCCTGATCCGCCGACGGGCGAATCTGAATGAACAAAAATCGACATGGTATTGCTACTGTCACAGACAAGCTGTAGACGGATTAAGTTTTGCAGGATAAAACATTTCTCTGCTGTGGTCAATAGTCAATTAATTTGAGTAAACTAGAAAAGATCCCGGTATAAACTATTCGAAATTGTAGGGGAAATCAAAATGGTCACATTATATAGTATTAAAGCCATTGAGAAAATAAGCCATTGTGACAGTGCATCCGCGCGCGAGGCTAACACACAAAACAAACACATTGTACTCTAGTTCCACTTCAAGAAGTGGGCAAATTTTTGAATACTTACGGTTATGAAGCCGTAAATGCCCTTATGCCAACCAAAAAGGTCGACAAGACGGTACGTGGAAGCCAGCTTGCAGCGCAATAACCTTTCTTGCTTGGAATAATTCAAGGTTTCGGAGCCTCTGATGTCTGCTATTGGAGTGACAACGGTAGACATTCCCCCTCCATAGTAAGTACCAGAGGGAATAAGAAAATCCTGATAGGTTCGAACGCCTTCTCCGCCATCTTTAGGACCATTCTGTACGTAGTTTTGAACAAGATCTTCAAGCTCGTCACGAAGAACTTTGTCGTTCAATACAAGAGAAACACGCTGTCGAAGCTTCAAACCACGAACGTCGCGAACAACATCTTCTGGCCTTCGAACTGCTCTGCCTCTCGAAGGGGCACTATATCGCCTAGCTTTCCCTTCGATGAGCGGTTTGTTTCCCTTCGATGTCGACATGTTGGCGAGTTCGGCTTAGGAAGCGAGGTCAAAACTAAAACGAAGCGTTTTCCAAACGGCGATCACACCTTCGTGAAACGCCCAAACCACGCGCAGAAAACTCGGGAACTTTCACTGCTCATGCGTTACACTCGAAATCAAGAAAATGAAGTAATTTCTTATTGGCCGAGAGATATCACGTGGTTTTAATCACGGCTAGCGCGTACTCGAAAATCAGTCTTATACGACACGCGCAAGAAACGGAGCATTTTTCAGTCGATAAAAAAAGTAAGGTTATGCCCTTTGAACAAGGTCTTGAAAATCATGGATCACGGATTGAGTGCGCCAACATTTTGTGTCCCAAACAGCTACCGTATCTTTGTACGTGATGCTCTGGAAGACCTAGAAGCTAGAAGATGTCACGTGAAGACACTTGGAATCGGCTCCTGCTGGATAACAGAGAAGTTATGGAGTTAAAACATTTTAAAATAACCTCTTACTAAAAATTTGTCACTAGCATGAAATAAATTTTTGGAGTCCTTCCGCCGAACGCACCGAACATTTTTTAAAAGCATTCCATTTGGCAAAACTGAAAAGCTATCAATCTCATTTTGTCATTTTCGAGCCGTGGGTTTCTTCCCGTTCCTTCACAATGCAGCGTATAAACCATATTTTTGCCCCATATAACAGAATTTCAGTTTGTTCCGTTTCTAAATTTAAATTGCTGAAAAATACTTTGCTCTGCACAGCAACAAAATATCGCCAGAGTGGTACGTCTGTCAACATGATCGAGACCTGCCCATTTTGTGCCTCCAAGCTGCTTGACAAAACTTTTCTATCATATCAAAACGCGATTAAAATCGATTACGGACGAATAAAGCCGTTTAACACATTAAAATTCCTGTTAGAGGGTTATGTCAAATGCGCAAATGGAATTAGGCCCAAAGCAAGAGAAATGATAAGGTTGCTATCCAATTCAAGGAGAAAATCCCCAGGAAATCGGAGAAATAGCGGAAGACAGACGTTACTCGATAGCCCAGTTTCGCCTCGCAGGACCAGGAATGCATCGCAAAAATTGATTACTTTTTGGCAATTTTCATGACTAGATTAATATTCCTCCTCATCTAAGCTTACGCCATTGAGAGACTGCATATCGGACAAGTTTGATTGAAAAGTCGATTGACAATCCTTCACATTCTTCACTCTCGGGAACTCGCGTGCGCGTTTTGTTTCTGTCACGCAAGGATATCGCGAATTCTCCAGAACGTTTGCAATGAAATCCCGGGGGGTACTCCCTTATGTAAGCCATATAGGTATGTGCCGCCCCATCGGGTAGGGTTTTTGCGCCGTTTTGGTCTGGAATCGGGTATGGTTTTTGAGGGAACTACGGAGTGTATGAACGTATTTATTGTTTCAATTCCAAATGAGTAAGAAATAAAGGGAAATGTGCGAATTTCTGCTCTAATTTAAGTGCTGATAACATAATTTTTGCCTAAAGGCCAGGTCTGAAAACGGGTATGGATTTTAGCGATCTTGTGTCTCAAAACGGGTGTGGAAAATTACATGTTTTAAGTCTGAAATCGGGTCAGGATTTGAAGAACCGGGCGGCAAACCTTCACCAAGAATTCCTAGGAGTACCCCCCCGGGGATGAAATAAAAACAAATTCAAATGCACCCCAAGAAAGAAGCCACTTATATTGTAATTCATGCAGCTTATCGTTTCTGAGCAATTTTAGCAATACTCATCAGAAGCGTATTGCTCGTTAGCCTGCGAGAGCGTCCGGTTTTTAAGTTCGGCTCGTTATCAGTTATGTATATGAAACAGCAAGTGTATTAATTGAAAGGCGACCAGCAATCTGACCACTTGTTTTGGACACGAGAAGAGTTGTACAAACTCCCACCCTAGCCCAACTGGGTGGCTAGGGCCGCTTTTTAGCACCCTTGGAAAAGTTATGCGTGCGCTAGGGAATTTTTAAGCCGCCTTATTTTTTTGTTAACATTTTCCTTGCATGAATTTTTTCTAGGCCAGTCCAGGAATATCTTTTTAGACTTTTTAGGGCTACTCCGCGTTCTTGATTATTTTTATTTCAGTTAATTTTTCTTTGAAAGAATACATTCTGTACTTTGCCTGCTCCCAATTACAAAAATAAAAGAAAACTGATTCACGGCGTCGTTTTAGTAAACAAACCATGTAAAACAGTCCTTTCTGTTTCAAGCCGCGTCAGGCTATTGTAGCCTGCGTTACATCATATATAGTCCGTCTGCGAGCTCGTTCTAGTTACAAGGACATATGTGAGCGTTTCTGATGTGGGTTTCGTAGGGGTTTCTTACGCGCCTCACGATTGGTCGAATTTTTACGTGTATGTAAAGGTTGGACACAGGTTAGACATGTCAACAGAAGGTAGTTGGCTAAGAGTGTTCACAGTAATTCGCAGACGCTCTATACAGCTTCAGAGCACGGTCTGAGACACAGGCTACGCAAGGCCGCAAGTTTTTTCGTACCTAGGGCTCTTTGGAGAAAGAACTGAAACGAGGGAGCCGAACGTAACAACCGATTCCATGACTTCTCAACAATGCCAAGGCAAGAAAACTAGAATAGCCATAACATGTATACGGTCTTTTTGTCGTATCACAAGGGCCAGTAGGACTGCGAGCAGCCTCTTATTTTTCTTTGCCAATCGCGCTGGCTGAGATAAGTTAGACGGATCAGTTTTAAGGGAAAATGCAGACTACAAGCAGTCTAGGCAAGCACTACAGTTTTATGTACAGTTTGTTCCCAACCTTTGTCAAGCTCTAAAAGAACCAAATGAGCAGCACCAGGGGTGATAGGCTCCTGGCAGCACATCAAAACGGCAAACGTCCTTTTCGCCCACCACCCTCCACACGTCAAATTCCAGCGTAGGTCATCGATTTTTTAAAAAACTGCTTGGGAACCGGATATTTGTCTACGAAAATTTAGTGAACATAAATACTTTAGTCATAGATGGCTATGGTAGACATGTCTAGACATCGATATTAACTATTACAATATAAAAGGAAAGCAAAACGGCCCACGCGCTTCTTTAACTTTTTTTCTCAGTTTCCGCCTCCAGGTTGCCTCCAGTTACTAACATGCACGGATGGCAGGCGTACTTTAACACTCTCCCCTCGCGTGATGCGCGTGATATTGTATTCTTTTTAAGAATTTTAAGAAACTGCTCCCAGTCTAGACTATATCTAGAAGGTCAAGTGGTACGGTTTATTTTCAGGCATGGCTAATCGCTTTATTCCTCCGATTAAATATATTTACAGTATGTCATTGAATAGATCGAGAAATATTTTTTAGCAAGGATAATCCCTTTTAACACTTTTATTCACTTGTTACATCTATTCAAAATAATTTCGTCAGTAGGGTTACCTCATTGCTAACAGTTTTCTTTTTCATTTTTTTTTTTTTTTTTTTGCAGCACTAGAGTCTGATCTTGGCTCAACTTCACTGTTCAACCCCACCCACCCCAACCGTACTTTATTTCCGGGCGCGGGCAAGATGATGAATATCTCTCTTTTTTCTGTGATATTAGTTTGAAAATTACCTTATACTGCAGTAAAACGAAAAGGAATCAGGGCCATAAAATAAGGTCTCTTGTTTTAAACAGGGTAGTGCAATCTTTCTCTCTTAAACAAAGTTAGGTTTTAAAGGCTTTCAAACGGAGGCACACCCAAGGCCAAACTTCCCGTGGGTGTCCCCCCGCGCCGCCACTTGGAACAAGTGACATCTGCACGGTCAGTTAGATTCCGGAGACTGAACTCTGACTCCAAAGGTATACTCGCAAAGAAGAAGTCGGATCAGAGGTTGAGGCGTAGCGTTTTGAAATGTTTACGGCCACGAAACTCATCCGTCCCTAAGAAACTGGCGGAACCAGCTCCGATTTTCCTCCCAATCTCAATTGTGACATGATCAAGGTTGGGTGGATAACAAATTACAGCTGCATGGATTTGTTAGACTGAAATCAGGGGGGGCTAACGTGATTTTTAGGAGAAGAAAAGGGGGTATCAGTCGTAAGTGAGAACCCAAAAGGGGAGATCACTGAAAACTTTGGAAGGATTCAGAGGGCGACCACTCAAATTTACTTGGAAAATGAAGACATAGTGGGGGGGGGGGGGGGGGGGGGAGGAATCGCGAAAGTCATCAAATGTTATTGGAGGGGATCACTTCAGTGAAGTAACATTCAAAGGGGGGATCTGCTACATTTCACCTTCAAGCCCCAAATCCTTCACCCCCCCCCCCCCCCCTCTCAGGCGATAAATAATGACCGGTCCCTTATGCAGTACAGGGGGCTCCTGGTATATGAAAGGGTAGCCTGAATCAGTCATTAGTTGAAGTATATGAAAGGAATTATCTATGTAGATTCTAACTTGACTAAGCTGGTCTTCAAATTGTTAAAACTCCCGGCCCTGTTCTCAGCTGCAAGAACGACAATAAAATACATTTCATGTAAAAATATATACGTTTATTTTGATCTTACACTGATATTATTGACGGGCGGGGGCGATAGCGTTACTTTGGCCAATTTGCTCGAATCCCAGACACGTTAGCCTTAATTGTCAGATTAATTGCTACGGGCCCGTACTAACAGCTATATTTATTTACCAGTAAGATATATAAATACTTTTAGCGTGCCGCATCCCTATACATTTAGTTTTTATATTTCATTACACCAAACTGTCATTTTTGTACGTTTCCTTGTCTCCGTACTCTTCCATTCCTTTGAGCTTAAACTTGAGCCAAATCTCATTCTAAGCTACAGCCTATACATGAGAATTTTTCTCTACCCTTTTTTTCCGCGACAATTTTTAATTAGCGAGCTCGCGCACGTTAACGGCACGGTTTTTTATCTCGGCACGTGCGCGCGCTCAAGCAGAGAAATTAGGGACTTTAAGATCCAACGACGCGACGGCCACGAGAACGTCGCTTAAAAAAGTGCATTTGCGTTCTGTCAATCTTTATAGGGATTATTCGTACCCAATTACTTTGTCAATGTAGGCGAACCCTCCTAAAGCTTAATTTCAAGGGACCATATCCAAGCTCAGAAAGAAAAATAAAATTTCGTCGTTGCTTGTTTACGTCCTCCATAAAACACGAAATTAGGCATTTTCACGTCGTAGTCGTGCAAAAACGGGAAAGAAATGTACAAAAAAAGTGTGATGCACGTGCAAAGCTGTTGTTTTGCTTATAAAACCTATTGTTTTTTTGACGTTCTCGTCGCCCGTCCGCGTCGTTGGATCTTAAAGTCCCTAATAGAGGGCGTACGCGCGTACATTTTTTAAAGCTCGTCCTGAGTAGTTATCTAGTCACCATGTCTGTAAAAAAAGCAAACTGTTTGCTGGCAATAAAAATTAAAAGGTTTAGAGCCTTTGGTCAGTCAAAAGTACGGATTCTCTTTGTCTTCCTAGTCGGGCAACTTTCTCGCGGCCCTTTTCTCGAAAGTCCTGTTAATTAGGGAAATTATCACGGATAATTCTGGAGGTCGTCAACCAGGGGTGTACTCCCTTTAATTGCCTATATGGCGCCGGGGAGGCTCCGCCCCGATAGAGACACTTTTTTCAGGCTTTGATTCATGAAAAGGAAAGGATAGGAATATCACGAGTTGAAGAATAGGAAGGGAAATCTGTCATGGATGTCATTAGTTAAAGAGTTTTTATCAAAGTATTTTTTAAATGCGCACCTTATGGCTCCGGAAATAAGAAGACTCCATTTCTTTAAAGACAAAACAGGAAGGCTGATTTTACAGTCGGGAATATATTATGTTGAAGTGGTGATTGAAAGAAATTTGAAATAGAAAAATAGAAAAATAAATGATAACAAAGAGATCAGAAATAAAGACGGTATTGCATTTCATCTTTCTTATTAATACCTAAAGGTTCAAGAGTTTTACCTCTCTCGATGAGGTATGCCTCTCTAGCTTTTCGTACTCTGTCTCTATTAGATTTGGTAAGCTCTAGTGGGATGAGTGTGATGTCGTTAGCAGAGTGATCATTGGTAAGAAAGTGTTTTGAGACTGTGGTGGGTTTAGAGATATTAGATGGGTTATCAACTGGTCTGCGGTGTTCGTTGAAGCGGTCTTTGAGTCGTCGTTTGGTTTCACCTATGTATTGTATGTTATGTATTTATGTATTTTTTGCATTTTTTTAAATGCAAAACTCGAGGCAGTTACAGCAATTGTGAAAAGGGATGAAGTGTTCTTAATTGATAAAACTGTTAGTTTTAGTTCGGAAGAGAAAACTGTACCGGGCCGGAACCGGAGAAACGGATCCCTGGCATCTGTTAGACTGAATTCAACAATAGCGATTTCTACCCTTAGTAGGCGAGGAGATCCTGCTTCATTTTAAGATTCCGTCCCCTCCCCCCAACTTGTTGCCTATACCGGATAACTTTTGCGCCGGTACGAGAACCATACCGGATAGGACGTCTGTTCACACTACCGTAGACACCGTGATTTAGGCGCAATTTCTGTAACGGAGCGAAGCTGCGCCGCGCCCTTGAAAGTGGAGAGCCACATATCGGATGGGTGTTCACACTATACCAGAGAGCTTTTCGTATCGGCTCGAAAGGCTATCCACAGAGCATTAAGGTTAACTGTTAAAGTATATTAACCCTGTAAATATCAAGGATGACTTATGATTGCTTTGTTATGCTGGTAACCCGGCATATTCTAGCGATCAGACCGATGAACAAGGCCTTGCAACATTTCAAAATTGCGTTCGTACGTAGTCGCCTGACGAAATCTTTCGAGAGCGACTTACTGAACGAGCTCGCGGAGAAGCGCTTTCTACGTAAGCTCTATACTAAAACTCGTCAAAGCGAACGTGTCAATAATTTTGGAAAATAACATTAAAAATCTTTATTGTATAAAAGCTGCAAATATTTGTGAATTTAGCCTCGAGAGGGGAGAATACAGCAACTGAAAAAGTCAAAACAACTGCTAATTGCCCCCTTTTTTTCATTACTAGATAAGAAGCCCATAACGCTTACAAGAAAAGAAAGTGTCCGTATTATCGGGGTTTAACTGTATATAAAAAGTCGTTGGTTGGTCCCCCAGGCTAGAAATGCTTAATGGAAGGCGTGAAGCGTCGTGTATTCGCGCGAGTTAACAAGCGAGGAGAGAGACCTACTCTCTGACAAACATGAATACAATGCGACTTTTTTGCAAGTCTAAATTAACACCGTTGCTAAGCTGGTTTTGAAATTATTTCTGCGTTAGATTGGCTGGATTTTGCCTTTCTCACATCAAGCTTGCAATAATTACTTTGAATACTCAGAAAGTGTTACAAGACGAAACATGTAACTTATGTAACAAAATACTGAAAATATTTTCTCAGGTTGATGACCACAGCCACATGTTTCAAAACTTGCTAATTTATTCTCCACCTTTTTTATTGCTTTTAAGTTTTTCAACGGAATTGATCCCAGCTTTAAGGACAGGTCTCCTTTAGTCTCGTCATTTTCGGGCCCCGACGACAAATACGCGAAACTACATTAAAAAAAAAAACAAACAAACAACTGGTTTCGCTACTGTGCCCCGAGGCAAACACATGCCAACCACCTTATGACTCCACCGAGTAAACAACATACGTCATTAATTTAGCGAGGCAAAAGGTGATTAATTTTCGGTGATTATTATTTTTTTCCGAAACACAATGTTGGACCATGCTTATTACAACAGCGAGGCTGACGTTTTGTCCACCTTTGCATGAACTGAATCCTTGACAACTGACCAAATCATTAGGGCCATTTATACGAGGAAAAATAAGACGCAAGCTATCGCGTCCTATCAAAGAACAGGTGTTAGGGGCTGTTCTTAGATAAGACTCGTCTTGGCTAAATTTCAAACGAAATGTGCCGTTTATACGGGATAGTTTGTGTCTTATTTAGGAAGCGTCCTATGTTAAGACGCGTCTTATTTTTCCTCGTTTAAACGGCCCTATTGGAATTGTAAAATGTTCGTTTTTTTTACTTGGTCCAGTAATCACCAAAATTTTTTTTAACTGCGTGCCAAAAGTTTCATTCGTTGGATTTGGTTTTGTATCCAACTCACTATTTTGGTCAGCGTTTAGGCATCAGAGGAACGGCTAATTGGGGACTTTTGGCCAACCTCGTTCCCAGGGTTCTCTCCTACCCGCCCTACGGAGCCGTAGGGCGGGTAGGAGAGAACCCTGGGAACGAGGTTGACTTTTGGTAGCCGGGTGGAACTTTCTTAACTTTTCTTTTTACGCCCCCGCCTAAAAATTCGATTTCCGCCGCGCTTGTTCTAGTCTGAAATGTCATTAGTCGCTTCGCCGCCCCCCCCGGCAACGGGTGGCATATTTAGTAGGTGCGCGGGCACATTTCCCCGACAGCGGCTGGTATTCAAACCTTTTTTACGGACGCGCCAGTGTGCACTTGAGCTTTACGTGGGCTGGATGGGTGAGGGGATTCGAGAACTAAAGCTCGTTTTATCAATTCTCAATGCCTCTCCGGATAAACTCTTTAAGATAGCTATCAGTATCACTGCAAAACAGTCCGTATTTACCCTGAACCGATCTTTGTTTTGTAGTCTATAGTAGATTATATTTGGATCGTGTATGTGTCTATGTATACAGTATATTTTCATGTCCATGGCCTCTCCTGCCATTCTTTCAAATTTCTTTGAAAAACAGTGAACTCAAAACCACCCACAATACCTTTCGCGATTGTCGCGTGCACTTTATCCGACAACCTTCCTCGAAAGAGCTGCAAACGCTCGCTAAGGTTGACTGGGCTGAGAGGGTAACCCTTCTACCCGAAACAGGTATACTCCATACTACAATACATACAATGAAAGTAAAGAATGACCATCGCAGTGAATTTTCCAATTTAGGCAATGGGAAAGAAGAAGCCTGAAAAAAAAATCAGGGCTTCAACGGGATTCGAACCCATGACCTCCGCGTTGCCGGTGCGTTGCTCTACCAACTGAGCTATGAAGCCACACATTGGGAGCGAGGTCAATTTATTGAGTTCATGTCTCCCGTGAGGAGTGAAATGATGTGAAGTATATGAAATAATTCATATTTGAACTGCGGTTGTAGATGAAAGTAAAGAATGATCATCGCAGTAAATTTTCCAATTTAAGCAATGGGAAAGCAATGGAAAATTTACTGCGATGATCATTCTTTACTTTCATCTACAACCGCAGTTCAAATATGAATTATTTCATATACTTCACATCAATACATACAATGTTTATCAATAAAGCATCTATTTATCTATCCATTCCAATTCTCTCGAGCTGAGAGGTGGTTCCCACGCTTCAGCCGACTGGCCACCGAATGCAGCAAACAATTAACCCAATTTCGTTAACAATGGCCGTTTTTATGCTAGAGACGTTAAAGTCGACTGGTGTAAAAACGAGACACATAAACGTGGACGATAACATTGAAAAAAAAAAGAGAGTTTTCTAAAAAAAAATATTAATAATAATAAACAACACTGATTCTTCCCAGTCGTCTCTGGACGATTTGGACATAAATGCGTCCCAATTTACGGTGTACCGTTTTTATACTAGACGCATTTAACGTCTGAGACGTTAAAGTTGTCAGACGTTAAATGCGTCTGTCTTTTTTTTTTTACCGTTTTTATATTACACGTTAGACGACTTTTACGTCTCTAGCATAAAAACGGCCAATCAAACACGCTTGAACGGAAGCTATCTTAAGCGTGACAAAAAATTATGAAATAAGAAATCACTGCAAGCAAATTAGAAGAAATTACTTCTGACTGATTTATTCACCGTCATAGCTAGGAAACAATACTGTCGCATAACTTTCACAAAACTCTTTACAAGTGCCGGAATCTGGGAAATTTCTCGTTCACGCGCAAAGCGTATTTACAAAGAGAGAGAGACGGTAATTATTCTTTGTCTTTTTTCTTGTCTTTGTCGGTGTCCTCCT
>JBBMOI010000002.1:32175000-32425000 GCA_038088405.1 Porites divaricata | reverse complement strand
ACATAGACTGTCTATAGATAACCATAACGACTCCTGAAGGAGGATCATGAGGCTATCCTTATATTAAGATCTCTCCTTACAGATAACCAAACCAGCCCAGGAAAGGTTGGCCACACCAGTGGGGTGTACATCCCCAACTCTTTAAGAACAATGTGTGGGTTCGTTTACATCACACAAGAACCAGGTAAGTGAAAGTGCTGTAAGATGGGACCTACGGTTTTTCATTCTCATCCGAGAAGACTAGAAAGTCTAACCGTTTGCAGATGTCATTACAAAGGCAGCATTTTTTCTTGAATATTTGAAGACCCTGAGTGTTGGTACAGCCATTAAGTGTTTGAACCCGCTCAGAAGACCGGCACTCTCCCAACTGAGCTAACCAAGTGGCAAATAGGAGAATTTGATAAGAGATCAAAGTGTCTCCCCTTGGATAATCATTTTACCAACTCTCATAGCCTTTTCTCTTCATTATGTATTGATGTATGTAAGGAGAAAATTGATATTGGTCACTCTTGGAACCACTCACCAGTGCAAGTTCTGGATCAGAGTTGGGATCAAAGCCATACTCCGAGGCATACTCCATACCTGGCCCTGCTCCATCTTCACCTTGAAGTATGGGGGATGAAATGAGGGCATCGGACAACAGTGGGCCTGGTGGTACAGTTACCAAGTGACACAAGTTGCCATCCTTGCCGTTGATGGAGTTGATAAATGTCGTCAGCTTTTCTGAATTTATTGTCTGAGAAAGAAAAGATGTATCAATGTCCTCAGGCTTTGTAGCAGAACTTGGCCTTGTGATGTGGAATTTGCTTGACCTCAGGGTGTATTCTAGCCCAGTATTTTTTAACCACGCATTGTATTTCTTTATTTCTTTCTTTATTTGTTTATACTCATTTTTCACGGCCACATGCCTTACTCTGGTTTAACCTCTCCCCAATGGCCACCAGGGACAGAAGAAGTGGCCGCTGTAGATAGGTTTATTAAACGCAGCCTGGGACCAGGCTCCACAGTGGGGGAAAAAGGCAAACAACAAAAGTAGGAATTACCCTTTGGCTCGCTTTGCTTGCCTTTTTTTTTCACCCACACCAATTTTTTTTCCTTCTCCCTGCAATGCAGAGCCTGGTCCCAGGCTAGGTTTAATAAAGAGTCAATGTTTGGGCTGTCTGCCAAAAAAAGTGGCTGTTGTAGAGATGTGCCGTTAGTGAAGAATTGACTGTATTCATATACGTGTAACCCAACAAACATATACCCAGAGCAGGGCTGTATGCCACTCCCAGGTATCTGAATTTAAGAAGCAGGTAAGGAATTAAACTGCTAGGGACTTTCCTTTGGTTTCCTAAGAAAGTAGCTGGGCATGATGCTTTTAGAAGCCAGAAGAAATCCTTGGCCCCTGTCCGGCCCTAATAACAGCCCTGCCTTAGAAACTTATTTAGGATTCCATGAAGTGTTTGGAACTCTGAGATGAAATCTAAGCACCCGCCAGAGGAATACAGGCAGTTGACTCATTTGTAACTGCTACTTTTCCCAAAAGTTAAAAAATTTGTTGAGTCATTCAAACAAATAAACATTGAGATAATGGGTATATTTGATAGAGCATGAATTTTGATTTGACAACTGCTACTCTAACTCATATAAAACTTTGTGATTGTAGTAAAATGCAATTAAAGGGCCTTCATAACAAGATTCATACCTCCTCTCCAAAGTTAACAACATCTACATTCACTTTCTCCTTTTTCAGCTTCTTGGCTACCTTGACAAGCTACAAACATAAAATATAAAATACATAATACATTATAAGAGATTTTGTTGACATGTAAGAATGCTGGCAACTTCAACTTTACTTCATAGGCTGTCAGGACAAGAAGAAAAGGAGTTCCACAAAAAAGTGTGCTGTTGCTTACTGCAAGCATGAACAAATAATGAATAAAAAAATTATTTTGTTAAGAGTGCAATATTGTGATTGACGTTCGCACACTTGGAAAGAAATTTGGAAAAAAAAATACTGAGAACTACAAATACAGCCATTTCATATCACTCATCACATTAATTAAGAGACAGTAATTTCTCCTTAAATATCCCTTGCGGCAAAGGGCCATGAGAGGTGGCTATAATTTACAGGCTACCTCTGCCTTCAAATACGTTGCATTCAGTGATAAGTTAATGCTCACTGCCTTGAGCCTATGCCATTTTCCATCTGAGAGTGACACAAAAAATGGGTACTTACTGACCACCCAGAACTTTAGCCTAATAAGGGTTGCTGCACATTAAAACAAGGTAATAGTGATCTTCAAGTAACTTTTCCTGGACTTACATATTTGCACATTCCCCTTGAACTTTTTTACAGGTAGTCAGTATTTTTTGTTTCATTTCCTTTATCTTAACATTTTTATTAGATTTGGATTTTTTAAAGAGAATTTGGAGGATTAAATTTAAAATGTATCATTATTCAGAGGATATTATCCTCTTTTAGCTTTGACAAAACCCCATGGCATGCTGAGAATAAATAAAATTCCCTCTTCACTGACTTTGACCACAAAACAAGACTTTTTCTTCTCCCTTTTTCTCTTACCTTAAAATATTTTTTTGCCGAGGAGTTTTTGTCCTGACAATGCCAAGCCATCCTGAATTTACTTGTGTTACATTATAATTCAAGAATGAAAAAGCTAAACTTGTAAATCCAACTTACATCTTTGTCATCAGCTTCAACAGGGCTTCCTACAAACACCACAATTCTCATTTTGTGGTTTTTTCCTTGTCTGTGTTTCAGTACCAACTGGAAGGAAAAAGGAAAAGAGAGAAAGCAATGAGCCAAAACATTTTTTTTGCCCAATTATCTGCAAGTGAAATATCAATAGCTGGCTGATTAAGCTGTTTCTCATTTGTTTGTTTTGAAGGCAATACCTCACAGAGTTCAGTCTTGAAAAAACAGTAATATACTTTTTACAAACCAGCCTTGGACCACAAAAAAGTTAAATCCTTACATGAAGAGTATTTATTAACGTATTGCTTACATGAAGTATTGTGAGCAGCTTATATATATATAGCGAAGTCTTCTGTAAGCACGTGGGATTTTTGTAATTAAAGATGATAAGCTTCGAGTCGAGTGTTCGCCGTTGTTGGAGTTCTTACTGAGTATTATCCCTGCGATACGTTACATGGTGTCAGGAGTAGTGGAAGTGTTTGGTGCCTATATTTTGCTCGTAGTCGTGCCGGGCGGCGAGGGAGCGCCAGTGGTCGAAACTCCAACTTCTGTTTTGCAGAATGTACCGTTTCCGTCGAGACTGGAAACCAAAGGAAATCTAGCAAGCAACTGGAAACGCTTTTGTCGTATGTGGACGAATTACGAAGTGGCCTCTCGCCTGATTAAGCAGCCGAAGGAGGAGAGAACGGGGACATTACTCACGTGTTTGGGTCCCGATACTTTAGAAATTGTTGATGGGCTCAGCTTTGCGAGTGAAGAGGAGCGTAAGGATATTGATGTTGTTCTTGAAAAATTAGAAGCGTTTTGCGTCGGCGAGACGAATGAAATTTACGAGCGTTATCAGTTTAACAAGCGTGACCAAGAGTCTGGCGAGTCCGTTGACTCGTATGTAGCAACCCTTCGTACTTTGGCAAAAACATGTAATTACGGTTCGCTTTTGGATAGTCTTATTCGTGACAGGATCGTCATTGGAATAAGAGACAATGGCACTCGTAAGCGTCTTCTACAGGAGCCAAAACTTACTTTAACCAGATGTATCGACATTTGTAGGTCGAGCGAGGCAACTGCTTTGCAATTACAAGCGATGGGTAATCACGAGGAGCTTAAATTTGTTTCGGATGGAAAGTCGAAATCCAAAGCTTCTGAAGATTCTAAGCTCTCTGAGAAAGCTTGTAGCCCTGTCATTCTGTGTAAATTTTGCGGTAAGCGGCACATGAAAAGAAGAGAGGAATGCCCTGCGTGGGGAAAGAATTGTAACAAATGTGGAGAGAAAAATCATTTTGCTGCGAAGTGTTCTTTGAAGCAGTCACGTAGGCAGCGTGCTAAGCCCTTCAAGCAGAAAAAGAAGAAGCAACAGGTCAATGCCATGAGTGATGATTCTTTGTCAGAGGAATATCTGCTCACTGTAAACTCAGAGTCGGTGGATAGTGTTGAATCCCAGAAGTTGTACGCTAGGATGGTGATTAATGGCCATGATGTTCGGTTTCAACTAGACAGTGGAGCAACAGTCAATATTCTGCCTATAAGAGATTACAAACGAGTTTGTGAAGATCCTGAACTTAATGAGCTGGAAGCCTCTTTGGCAGTTTTGAATATGTACAATGGTACCAAGATACGCCCACTCGGTAAAAAGAGGATTAGTATGCGTAATCCGAAGAACAATAGAAAGTACAACCTTGAGTTTCAGATTGTTGGTGAAGAAAACAAGCCATTGCTTGGAGCATCTGCTATACAAGGAATGCAGCTAATTACAGTAAACACGCAGAACATTCTGGTTGTTGAAGGTTCACAGAGCTCCGAAGGTCTTACCTTGCCTCAAGTTGTTATGCAGTACAAGGATGTCTTTGAGGGAGATGGTATGCTGGAAGACAAACTACATCTTCACGTGGATCAGAACATAAAACCAGTACAGATGCCTGCTCGCAAACCACCTATTGCCTTGAAGGAGAAATACAAAATGGAGCTTGAGAGATTGGTGCAAAGGGGAATTATAGCAGCGGTTTCAGAACCAACAGAGTGGATTTCATCTACTGTAGTGGTATTAAAACCCAATGGCAAGTTGCGCGTATGTCTCGATCCAAAGCCCCTTAACAAAGCCTTAAAGAGAAACCATTATCCCTTGCCAACTATTGATGATCTACTACCTGAACTGTCTAGGGCACAAGTCTTCTCTGTGGTTGACGTTAAGAATGGATTTTGGCATGTGCCTTTAGATGATGAGAGCAGTAAGCTGACAACCTTTGCTACACCCTGGGGCCGTTTTCGGTGGTTAAGGATGCCTTTTGGTATTTCCCCAGCCCCGGAGGAATTTCAGCGTAGGCTTGACGAGGCAATAGAAGGACTTGATGGAGTCAGAACTGTTGCAGATGACATCATTGTGTTTGGTGCTGGAGACACAAAGGATGCGGCCCTGCGAGACCATGACACTAAGTTCCTGAATTTGTTGGAGCGCTGTCGTCAGAAGCACATCACGTTGAACAAGGACAAGCTCAAGTTCAAACTCCATGAGCTGTCATATGTTGGTCATGTCATTTCAGCTGAGGGGTCGAAACCCGATCCGGCCAAGGTAGAGGCAATACTGGATATGCCGTCACCTTCTGACAAGCAAGGAGTTCGCAGATTTATGGGAATGGTGAATTATTTGCAGAAATTTGCGCCTGGTTTGTCAGAGCATACGAAACCTATCAGGGACTTACTAAAGGAGGATGTTGAATTTGTGTGGGAGGAAAGTGTCCATGGGGAGTGCTTCAAGTGTGTCAAGGCCGTGATAGCTTCTGCACCTGTCCTTAAGTTCTTTGACCCAAGGGAGGAAGTTGTGTTACAATGTGATGCTTCTCAGCACGGTTTGGGTGCATGTCTTATGCAGAATGGGCAACCTGTGGCGTATGCTTCTCGGTCGTTGACATCAGCAGAGTCAAACTATGCACAAATTGAGAAGGAACTCTTGGCTATTCTTTTTGGAGTTGAAAAGTTTGAGAGTTATGTCTATGGTAAGAGGTTCAAAGTAGAGACTGATCATAAGCCACTGGAATCAATACTCAGCAAGAGTTTGTTGAGTGCTCCTAAACGTCTTCAGAGAATGATGCTGCGCTTGCAGAACTTTGATTTTGAAGTGGAGTACAAGAGAGGTGCTCTTCTCCATGTAGCTGATACCCTCAGTAGAGCTTACCTACCCTGTGTGCAGATTAAGGATCCAAGAGAGGAAGTCTGCCTCACATTAGATTCTAGAACTTCTCTAGAAAAGGAAGTGGAAAGTGTTAATGCATTCAGCTTTCTGTCTGTTACACCTCATGGCCTGGCTAGAGTCCGGCAGAGTACAGAGGCAGATGGTGAAATGGCCCTCCTAAAGGCCATAATTCAAGCAGGGTGACCAGATACCCTAGAGGAAGTCCCATGGCGTGTGAAGGACTATTTTCACTTTAGAGATGAACTCGCAGTGCAAGATGGGTTGATTTTGAAAGGTGAGAGGCTAGTGATTCCTCTGAGTATGAGAGAAGAAGTCAAGCAGAAACTGCATCAGAGCCATCTTGGAATACAGAGTTGTCTCAGAAGAGGTAGAGAGGTTGTTTACTGGCCCAAGATGGGTAAGGACATTGAAGATTTCATTTCCAATTGTGATGTTTGCAAGAGCTATCAACCAAATCAGCAGAAAGAACCGATGATTAGTCATGAGATCCCAACAAGACCGTGGGAGAAAGTAGGCTGTGATCTGTTTGACTTTGAGGACAAACATTATTTGGTTTGTGTGGATTACTACTCTGACTACTTCGAGCTAGACAGAATTTGTGACAAGAAAGGCAAGGAGGTAATCTCTAAGCTGAAGTCTCAGTTTGCTCGACATGGGATACCCGTCCAAGTCTTTAGTGACAATGGTCCACCCTTCAGTTCGAAGGAGTTTCAGGAATTTGCATCAGCCTATGAGTTTGAACACTTAACCAGTTCTCCGCGCTACCCTCAGTCCAACGGGAAGGTAGAGAATGCTGTTAAAATTGCACAAAGTATCATGGTGAAAGCACGAGATGCAGGTTCAGACCCAAATTTGTCACTCTTGGATTACCGGAACACTCCAGCTGAGGGAGTCGGAAGTTCTCCTTCGCAGCGATTGTTTGGTCGGAGGACTAGAACACTGTTGCCAACTTCTTCAAGACTACTTGTTCCAGAAACAGTTCAGGGTGTCCCACACAAGCTGAAAGAGAGAAAGGCTAAACAGACTTACTACGACAACAGGGGTGCCAAAGAGCTGAGTAAATTGGAGCCTGGGGATGTAGTGCATATCAAACCTGACAGAGATTCCAAGAGATGGGCTAAAGCCACTGTGGCCAAGGAGGTCGACATTAGGTCATACCAGGTCCGCACTGAGGATGGCCGGACCTACAGAAGGAACAGGAGACATCTCAGGCTCTCCAGGCAGCCATTCTTCAGAGCCATACCTCCTGAGTCTCCAAGTCAACAAGACCAATCTGTCACTGAGGCTGACCTTCCAAGCTGTCCTGTACCTATTTCTGCCAATATGGAAGTTTCGGGTGGTCCCACTATCATCCAGTCAGAACCAAAACCAAGCAATGAACCTGTTTCCAGATCCAATGATGTCAGTTCAGTTCCTGTTTCTGCTACCTCTACCCCTGCGCCTGCTGTGACAACCACCAGGAGCGGCCGAGTGGTTCGCAGGCCACTAAGATATGACTCTTGATAACAGAACTCTAATCATGTGAACTTTTTTTTTTTCCTAGCCGTTTGTTTCTTTGTTCTGTTTTGTTTCCTTTCTTGTTGTTGTTATTGCTAGCTAGTCTTTTTGTTTTACTTTTTTTTTTGTGAAGGGGGGATGTCACGTATTGCTTACATGAAGAGTATTTATTAACGTATTGCTTACATGAAGTATTGTGAGCAGCTTATATATATATAGCGAAGTCTTCTGTAAGCACGTGGGATTTTTGTAATTAAAGATGATAAGCTTCGAGTCGAGTGTTCGCCGTTGTTGGAGTTCTTACTGAGTATTATCCCTGCGATACATTACAATGGACAAGTAAGATCTCCTGACCCTAGTTAAGCTTGTTATGAGCCAATGAGGTTTTAATACACCAAATGATACTTAGAAATTCATTTTTTAAAATACATTGTTCAATTCAAAAAATGTTTTAGATCAAACATAATGATTCCTACATGTACACTGTAAGTTGCTCCACTAAGTATGAGTGTTGTTAAATTCAATAGCCCACGATAAAAACGGTAATAACAAGTGTCTAAAGTATAAAACAGAAAGGTGAAAAAAAGAAATGTAATAATGAGCATCATTAAATTTTCACGTGTATTATTCAAGAGAGGACTGTTCCTAAGGACTTCTGTTGCAATATACATTCTCAGGTGAAACCAGTATTCAAGCTAGTTTGAATCAAAATTTCCTTTGTTTCCTAGCCCCTTATTACTCATAGGAAACAAAAGCAATTCTGGTTTCACTTGATAACTAATTTTACAAACAACACATACATGAAATTAAATGAAGAAATGATTGTCGCAGTGAACACAATTTACGCAATTGCATAAAGAAGCCTGAAAAAAATTCAGGACTTCAACGGGGTTTGAACCCGTGACCTCGTGGATAACCGGTGTGATGCACTACCAACTGAGCTATGAAGCAACTGACGTTGGGAGCAGGTCAATTGTGTGTTATTTCATATATCATTAACAACACATACATGACTTGTAGAAGCCAAGCAAAGAATCCTAAAACAATCCTCCAAGAAAAGATTGGCTAAAAATAATGGCTGGTTAATGGACAATGTCCACCCAAGATCACCATTGGGTTGTTAGGCTACAGTAGTTGTACTACACTATAGTATACCTTCGAGTTATTATTGTGTTAGTTTAAATATTTTGAGCAGTCAGATGTGATCAATTTCCCTCTTTTATTTCTTTTGAGGTCTGGAGATGGAAACAATTTTTGGAACCCATAAAGTGCTTAGAGTTGCCATACATGTATGAATGTCTCCAGGGGTCTGAGGGCAAATCAAAGTTTATGAAATTATATATGGGCGACCATTAGTGTTGGTTTTAAAGTCAAACTGGGAAAACAGTAGAACACCAGAAATATTTTGGGAATGTTATTTTCCTGCAAGAGAAACCACAAGCAAGAATGTTAATTAGTTTGTGGTTTCGTGGCCAATCCTTGCTGTGATTGGTCATAAAACAATAAACATTCCTGAGATATTTCAAGTGTTCCGGTTTTCCTGGTCGCACTGTAACAACTAAACAATTGAAATGACTTACATGGGCTATTTTAACTGCTGTTAGGAAGTTTATTGCTCCCTTAAATTGGACTCTATGCAGAGATGATAGAATTTTGCCAACATCTGGAGTTAATGTTACCAGGACTTCAAGGCTGTGAATAAAGTATAAAGCATGGACAAGATAATGAGTAGAATCCTTTAAAAGTCAAACATGATCAGAGTCCTTGAAATATTACTGTTTAAACAAAGGTGGAGTTTTCACGAATATGGAAAATGATCAGCCATTAAACACAATGAGAGGTACAGTGTGTCATGCTTTTTGTTATGTTGTTTATTCAACTTGACATGAAAACTCTCCATTAAAGCATGTTTTCTTTTCCTTGAGATATAATTTAGGTGAGGCTAACTAATCAGCTAGTCAGAGTACACGTAACTGCAGAATACCCAGCCACCTTTAAGCCTTTAAACCCTAAGATCAAAATTTGAATTCTCATTTGTTCTCCATATTCATTTCCTACAGAAGTAGTGGGGAGAAGTTGATAAAATATCAAGAAAATTCATCTTGTTGATCATGTCCATAATTCTCATGACCACTCTGTTTTACAGAGCAATGATATTACAAGAAGAAATTTGATGCTGACCACTCTTAAAGTTTAAAGGGTTAAGCTGTATCCTGGCTGGAAAAGCTACCCTGCGTTGCAGGTGTAATCTAACCCCTGCTAGTAATATTCAGCTTATTCGGCTTTGTAAGGCAGGTTTGACAGAGCTGTATTTTTCAGCAAAATCACACCACTTCCGATGGCAAACTGGCTAGTTTTAGGTGACCTAGAAACTATTCCTGTGATATAGAGAAAAAACTGAATTGGTTCAAATAAATGTGGTATTTCTTCATGGGATAGGATAGTTATGTTCCATTGAAAAAATCAGGGCAATCCATAATAGACCGAAATTTGCCTTTTCAGTTCTTATGCCGCAGAGTAGTCAATCAATAAAAATCGGTAGATCTGATTTGATTGACATCAATTGTATCGATCAATTGGTAGAAATTGATGACACACTTGTATCATTTATCGATATCGATTTGTATTAGAAGATGCGTCTGTTCTTCTGTACATCCAAAAATGAAAACTGATTTCATTCAAACAGTGAATTTGTTGACAATTGAGTTGCAATATTTATTGAGAGTCTAAGGATTGCAATTTATTATCACTTTAAAACAAAAGTTTAAAAAAACCTTATCTTTTCTTTAAAACCCTCTTCAAAGACTTCCTCGGATGGCTGATATTGGCCAGGTTTTTTACTTTTTCTAGTTTTCCACAATAATATTTAGATCTGCCGCCCTTTCAAAATAACCTCAGTTCCACATGTACATGTAGTTACTTCCCAGAGTAGTCAATAGATAAAAATCTAAATCGATAAAAATCGTTAGCGATCAAGTTATTTGATCGATTGATAAGGCCGGAAAACAGTGAAAAGCTACACCTGTATCCAGAGAAACCTTTTAGAATGAATTTTGGGTATCCCTTTGCCTTTAGAGGATATCTGAAATTCAGACAGGGAAATGTTTTATCAAAGGTTGTATTTCTCGTGGTACTTGCTTGTGACAACTGCAAATGTAAATAAACTGAACCGTTTCTGTTATTATATACAAAAGGGTCACTGTTTTAGAGAGAATCTTGTGTCTGTAATAGTTTCCACAATTCTTAATTTTCTGTTTGTTGTTCAGTTGTTACTCGTGGCTCAGCTGTACGTACGTACTATTATTAAAACTTATGACAAAAAACAACATCGGACTTACCATTATAAACCGTTAGAATCATGAAAAATCTATAATATCGATTTGACACAGCAATTTAGTTTATCGATTTTCACCAACTTCCGTTATCAATCGATAAAAATCACTTGATTGCTATTGATTTTCATCGACACCGAATTTTATCGATTGACTACTCCGGGTTACGCGGACTTAAATGCCCATTCACTTACCTAGCTAAGGTTATCAGACCGACATTATTCTCTGGGTTTTGTCGAGTTTTTGAACGACAAACCATACTGACTGCGTCTTGCTGTGCTTGTAATCTCGTGGGAAGGAAATCGCCATTTCTCATCCACTCACTATTATCAACACTGTAAAAGAAACGAGATCATTAAATAAAAACGTGACAAGACGTTACAATTTTTATGAAGCTAAAAAAAGTGGCAAATCGTCAAAGGGTTTTACCAAACAACCGTTGATTCAAGGACCATTTTTAACGAATATTCAATAGATCTTTCTCGAAGTCTTGAGATGTTGACGTATTGTGACTCAGTGTGTTTCTGCTCATGATCTTCCTGCGTTGCCGCTGAGCAAACGCAGACTCTTTTAGAAAAGTTGCTCAGCGGTTGTATTTTTTGTTGATTATTTGTTTTAGAATTTTTGTTTGGCGTCTCGATGCAGAAATTTTCAAGTTCTAAGCTTTGAATGCCAGAAAAACGATATTCGTTATAATGGAGAAACTATTCGAGAAGATTGGAGACCATTTTAACAATCCGGAGATGTCTGACCGAATTTTAGTGGTGAAGATTAGAACAGATGGTTGGGAAAAATTGGAAGCCGCACGCCGGGTAAAAAACATGACAAAAACCAGTTCGGACAACAACGAGGATTCAAGTTCACCAACAAACAACAAGTCTGAAGGAAACACAAATGTAAGGCTAGAGGAAAAACAGCCGGTAACTTCTGATATAGGCAGCGATGTGCCGAGTTCTACCGTAGAGGAGGGCAACACGTTTGGGAACGTGGATAGTTCTAATTCTAGAACCGTGAGTAGTTTAAGCTGCGACTCAGGAATTAGCTGTGATACTTTGCCTTCCGAAGCAAAACGAACTGTCAAAAGTAAAAAGCGCGAAGATTCACTTACTGTGGTTGAAAACAGAGAATCAGTTTCAGGGGATAATTTGGATGCGGAGAAAACTAGTGATTCGAACGATACATCGACCAATAGCACCGTGTCCTCACCGGAACTAGACTTGGATATCGCTTACAACAAATTGTTACTAACAGACATAGGCTACGCAAATAAAGCTGGTGCTATTGGGCTTACTGGTGCAACTAATTCAAGCTTGACTTCCGAGGAGAACGAGGTTAACAAAACAGCCGCAGACAACGGTGTTTTTAAAGCAAGGGAAGAGGACTTGGCATTAGCTGATACTGTTATCCGTGAACATCAGCTTTGTGTCCACAGTTTCTGGTTGGCATTGAATAGCTCTTATTTCAGAAGCCTGTTTTTCAGCTCTGGAATGAAAGAAACCAAAGTAAAAAAGGTAGGAAGCAAGATTCCCACGATTGGGGGTTACAGTGTACTTGTGTGAAGTACGGTACATTTTAGGGCATCATCACCATCATCATCATCATCATCATCAACATTCCCCAAAAGTAATGACAGCAACGTTTCAGGTTAAAACACGGTAGTTTTCAATTGCATTTTTGTCCTTAGTATTGTCAGGCCATTTTTTACATGAGGAAACTTTCAAAGTTTGATTTTAAGTGACGCGACACGACGAAACATTTCTTTTTCAAAAACGCAGTGTTCCGCGCGTTTTTGCTTTTTGTTCCTTTAATTGCTTTAGGAACAACCTAGGAACGCACAATAAAGGAACTTTTTTTGCACAATAGGAACAAAGGTCGGCAAATTTCGGAACAATCTGGTCCGTTAGCAGCGAATTGGAACACAAAGTTCCTTTTCATTTTAGTGAAAAGGAACAACTGGTTCTTCTTTTATCCTTTCAGGAACAGAAGGTCCTCTTTCGACAGTTCCGATTTCCCTTCATGTTCCTTTCGAAGTAACTGGGGAACAAATGTTCCCAATCTAATTTCTCGCTCTACATAGTAAGGAACCAATTGTTCCTATTTACTGGCATATCCACTGCTGTTCGGAACGCCTTGTTCCCTTTCGGTTCAAATTGTTCCTATTCATGCCCACAGGAACGGAATTGTTCCTAATCGAGGTGGTTTTTTGTTCCTCAAGATCAGTGTTATGTTCCGCGTATAAATGGGAACAGGTTCCGAATTTGTGACAAAGGAACTAGCGTTCCATTTTGCGCAAAGTGTAAAACGGAATAGGGAACAATAGTTCCTATTTATCGTAGGCTATCTGAAACTACTGTCCATCACCTCCGCTATACCAATTTATCAAAACATATATCCTTCAACAATCAAGTAAAGTACCAGACTTGCCCGCTACATGCATAATCTCGTTCGGGCTGGCTCGCGCAAGTTCAGGTTGTGTCTTTGTTCCTTTTGATTAATTGTGTACCAAATACGGACAAGGAAACAATGGGGCAAGAGGCAAAAATGACCAAGTGTGGGCAGAAATAAGTGAGCAAATATCTCATTGGCCAATAGGATGATCTCTTGGGGAACCTTTTGCTAGTATATGTGTGTGAATTCTTTAGAAAGATATCGATTACAACCTTATGCTTAAGATGAACAAATGAGGCAAGGATATGAACTGGTCAAAGTTAGCAAATGCATCGCCTAAACCAAAGAGACTTCACTTAGAAGAAGATGACTGTGATGGTCTTTTTCACTGCCCAGTGCAAATTTGTAACCACGATGGATTTACTACGCAAAGAGGCTGTAGAAAACACGTAAAGAGCAAACACAGTTGGTTCTATTACTTCGACGAGAAGCCAAACAGTGCTCAAATGGAATCGTTTCATAATCAATCCGAGAGAATTGAAGCCAATGATCGGACGATTCCACGTACAACAAGAGCAATTGCCTCTTTCGACTTGAAAAACAACATTGCTAAAGGTTTTTTCTCATGGCTTTTTCTCTCTTATTGCCGAAAAGAAAAAGCAAACCTCGCTCAGTTTCGGCAATTCCAAATCACATTCATCTCGCTTTTCGCAGATCCAATTCCAGGCTTGTTGAATTTCTTCGTCGCTTACTCTCCAAACACACTTAAATGCCACAACAGAACACGTTTTCTCAATTGCTGCTACTATGTGACACTCCACTTTATCCCTTATAACTTTGCTGTTTAGCTGCGAACAAGGCTTGCTCATCTTGACTGGTCAACGAAGTCGAGTGAAAAGAGATTTTTCAAGGCTTTTTAACCATTTTATCTCTAGCACAATACTTACGGGAATAAAACAAGTCTGTGCCATTGGCTGGATTAGCTGACTGAAAGTGCGAGCATCAATTAACCTCAATCGGACTAAATTATTCAGTCCAAATACGCCTTACACGCTATAACTGGTATTCCCTTCACACACAAAAAAACATTAGCATACTACCTGTGGAACTAGACCTTACGGTGTGTAAAAAGAGATAAGCGTAAACCACGGGTATGATCTGAAGACAAATAACAAGGATCTTGAAATCAGTGTCAGATGTTAAAGTGTACAGCGATTTAAGCGTAAACTACGGATATGGTCTGAATATTGATATCAAGGATCTTGAAATTGCTCTTTAATGTTAAAGTGTACAGCGATTTAAGCGTAAACTACGGATATGGTCTGAATATTGATATCAAGGATCTTGAAATTGATTTTTGATGTTAAAGTGTAAAGCGATTTAAGCGTGAACTACGGATATGGTCTGAATATTAATAACAAGGATCTTGAAATTGATATGTGATGTTGAAGTGTTTGGCGAGTTAAGCGTAAACTACGGGTCTGGTCTGAATCTAATTAACCATAAAAACAAGAATAATATAAAATAATAATAAATAATAATATTTATTATTTTTATTATTTTTTTATTATTTATTTATTTTTACTATTATTATTTTTTATTATTTTTTTATTTTTTTATTATTTATTTTTTTATTTTTACTTTTTTTTTTTATTTTACTTTTTTTAATTTAAGTTAATTAATTCAGTCCATACCCGTATATCACGCTTATCTCGCTGTACACTTTGACAGCAAAAAGCATTTTCAGGAACCTTGTTGTTAGTATTCAGACCATACCCGTAGTTTACGGTTAAATCGCTGTTCACTTCAACATCAGATACTGATTTCAAGATGCATGCTATTAGTATTCAGACCATACCCGTAGTTTACGGTTAAATCGCTGTTCACTTCAACATCAGATACTGATTTCAAGATGCATGCTATTAGTATTCAGACCATATCCGTTGTTAACGCTTAAATCGCTTTTCACTGTAACATCAGTAAACAACTTCTTTACCTATCTCTTTGGTATTCAGGCTATTCCCGTGTTTTTCGCTTATCCTTTAATACACTCTGGAAAAAGTCTTTAGTAACCCATGCTTGATAAATAGAAGTATTAGTCTAGTATAAGTAGTCTTAGTAATACTAGTAGTTGTTGTTGTTGTTGCTACTTTTAATTTGTAGCAAAATCATTGGAAAATTGAGAGAAATTGGTAGGGTGGGAATTTCTCTTGTTAGATCAAGTGAATACCGTGTTTAACGTGAACAGCGTGTTTGCTTTTCCAAGGCTTCTTTTACTTTAAGGACGGAAAGAGGAAAGGGAACTAAAATTTTGGGGAATGATCATCATCATCACCATCATCATCACCATCATCATCACCATCATCATCATCATCATTATTTCGAGTCTCCTCAGGCAATGCTGTACTACACAACTAATCAGAATCTAATTGAACCATTCCAACTGTGAGGCAGCCAATCACAGCCCTTTCCCAAGATCTTGGGAACTCAATACAGAAAATCCCTTTTCTGCATTCATGCTAGCATTCATGAATGTGATACCCTGTTGGGAAGGGAGGCACTAACCAGTGGGGGTGTGTTACCAAGGCTTTCAAACCTGGAGGTCCCTTGTTTAAGATAAAAGCTGCTAGCCTGTTAAATACAAGAGACTTTTTCAAACTCCAAATAAAATGCTCGGTTTAAAAACATCCCTACTGTTTCTTTAACTCTTTTTCTACAGATCAATAATAATATTAACAAAATTGATGGATTTCCATGACACCTGTTAAGTTTTTCTTTTAAATCAGTCAATAAACTTTTTCTGTTACAAGGTACACGGATTACAGCACACATGTAGACCACTCACCACCAAGGTTCACACTCTCTTTAAGGCATCCAGTCGAGAATATGATACCCTGTTCAAGGTGATGAATAATGAAAATGTATTCAATGAAAAAGAATTCCTGGTTTAAGACTTAAGGTGGCTCGACTGGATTTTTAGGGGGGATACCTCCCAAGTTTGAGCATTAACTACATTGTTATGAGTAAAGATAGGGGAAAAAAGATTACCTCAACCGTATTATATAAAGATGAAAATTTCTTATGATTTGGGTTTTATCGCAATTGGAGTCGCCATGGCAACGTATCAACGCCATTTCGTTTTTTATTTATCTTTGTGTTTCTCTGTACCAGGAGTTTTTTTAAGAAATCGCTTAAGGGAGTATGTACCTGCCATAATTGCCTCAATTATTGCAAAGTTTGAACAAATTCTATGAGAGCATTTTTGAAATATTTTAAAACGAAGTTTTAAGCATCATAAAAACAGCGAAATAGCATGCTATCCACGCAATTAGCTAATTTTTTTAAGCTTTGGAAATGCGGCTTCATCTCATAGTGGTTTGATTCTATTGAAAACCTCCTACAAAAAAAGAGAGGAATTGCTCTGGGCGATTGCGAGTAAGAAGAATTTTATTAACTTACTTTCAGCTGCTTTTGTTACAGTTTTTGCAGGTAATTTGGTCCACGCCTACAAATTTCGCTTTTTTCAAAAAACCGCTCGATAATTTTTTTATAAATTGGATAATCCCGAGATCAATTGATAACCAATTTTTCCCCCAGATTTTGTGTTTACAAGTGAGCGTCCTCATTATTCATTGGCATTGTTTTCAAGTTTCATATGCACGTGCACATTTAGCAAAAAGTAGTAAATTTGCGTCAAAAAGAACTCTCGATTACTTTCGGAAGAAATATCCTGAATGTGCTAATAACTGGCTTGTGTCACAGATAGAAGTGAGGGCCATGACGGTGAACGTCACTTCTCATCTTATAGGACGCAACACTTTATTATCTTACTTGGGTTATAACATCACAGAAACTCTTACAAAGAGTTGCTGTGATGTTATAATATATCACTAATTTCTTTACCCGGTTATTAGCATATTCCGGAGATTTAACCGAGGGCCCTTTTTGATGCAAATTCTATCTTTTTGCTAAATTTGCACGTGCATATGAAACTTGGAAACAATGCCAGTGAATAATGAGGATGCTCACTTGTAAACACAAAATCTGGGAGAAAAAAAACTCCTGATACAGAGAAACACAAAGATAAATAAAAAACGTAATGGCGTCGTTACGTTGCCATGGCGACTCCGATTGCAATAAAACACAGATCATAAGAAATTTTCATCTTTATATAATACAGTTGTGGTAATCTTTTTTCCATATCTTTACTCATGGCGACGTAATTAATGCTCAAACTTGGGAGGTATCCCCCCTAAAATATCCAGTTGAGCCACCTAAGACCATAAAAACCACTCCCTGTTTGGCAGCAGATACCCAGGACACCCCAGGTGTAGAAACAGGCTAATTTTGAAGTACATGCACAAGTATTTAGTTAATTATTTATTTGCCGGAAAAAAATATAATACATACAGACATTCAATTTATTACACAAAATTAATGTTAGTCAAAGATTAAAGAGATGTAAATTTTAAGTAAAAGAATTAAAAGTATTTTTCTGGTGACGAAGCTCAAATTGAAACCATGGGACTTATTATATGAGCACAAGACTAAATATAATGAATAAATAAGTGGTGAAATCATACTGAAATATAATAAAAAAGGATATAATGCAAGCAAAACAAAACAGACAAAATGTACAAAAAACAGCAAAAAATAAAATAAGACAGTATCATTTTCAAGTGGTGAATCTGCTAAGAAGAAATGTTTTCACTCTAGATTTAAAGATCTGGATTTATCATACTCATTTTGGGCTACTGAAGTATTTCTTTTTTGGCTTCAGCTTTTGCAGTATCCCCACAAACTCTTTTATGATTTTTACTCTTCATATTGTTTTTTAGTTGCTTGAATATTTCCCAGGGACTGAACAGTAGTGGGTTCCAATTCAGTTCTAACTTTGCCTGAACTTTATTTTTAAGCTCCATAAAAGTAGTAACTTAAGACATTTTGGCAATGGGTTTAATTCATCCATTTTGTCATTTCTGTCACCAGGTTGAAATGAACATAAGTGAGTCATTGTCAGCAATGTTCCTGCTGTTAATTGAGTCATTATATAAACCTGAGGTTGTGATGACAGAAAGTGTGGAGAATCTTCTCATTCTTATGAGGCTTGCACATGTTTATGATGCAGAAAGTACTCTTAAGACGTGCCAAAAGTAAGTTTTACCCATGGAGATCATTGTTTAACACAACCAGACATTCTTTTATGTACCACTTCTTTCCTCTGATACCTACATGTGCTTAACCAGATGCTCCTTCTACCTTTCTCCCTTGTGTCCCCAACCATATCTGTTACAGCTCAAAATTTAATTCAGGTTAATTTTTTTTAACCTAGTTTGATTCCCAATTTCCTTTGTCCCCTAGCCCTAATTATTTGAGAATTAGGGCTAGGAGACAAAAAAAAAATGAAAATCAACATTTTTAACCTGAATTTAAATTTGACCTGTAACATATCTCCTCCCTATACTCTTCTTTCTCCTCTATCCTTCCCTTCCCTTCTACTTTTCTCCCCTCCCCTTCTATCTTCTTTTCATCCTCTTTCCCCCCTCCCCTACTACACTCGTTTCCCCTCTCACTACTCCTTACCCCTGTTTTTTCCCCCTTCCCTTTCCCTTTTTCTCCCAGTTATCTCTTCACTTCCCTTCCCTCTTTTCCCTCTCTCTTCCCTTCCTCACTTCCATCCCTCCTCTCCTGTCCCCCTCCTCCCCTGTTTTTAATTGTCTCCCTTTATTATTAGCCTGTGAGCAGTCTCACTTGTGTGATGTAGGGAAAAATTTAGCTGGCTCTCGCTGGCAGCTCCCTCACAAAAATTACCCCAAACTTACAGAAGTGAGCCTGATGCTGGCTACTTCATTATTATCAAGCTCTCCTCTCTCCTTTCCTTTCATCCCCTATCTCTCTTTTGCTGCATGTTCCCAACATTTCTTTTCTTATCCCTCCATCTTCGTATTTCTTTTCCCTTATTTCATCCCCTTCTTTGTTATTTGTTTTCTCTTGTCTGTTTTAGGGATGCTTTTTTAAACACCATTCACCTTCCTTACCCCATCCCTTTTCTGGATCATTATACATTTCTGGGAAACTGCCAACCTACCCCTCCCCTAAGCCAACATCAACACTTACTTCTCACTTAGGGCAAAATGTTGGCTTAGGGGAGGAGTTGGTGGGCAGTTTTTCGATGTTCTTCTGTCATCATTCCTTTCTCTTTTTTTTTGCTTTCCCCCCCAATTTCTCTCCCCATCTCCAGGCTAGCTATTAAGATTTATCAACCAGTATTTTCTCGACAACAGTCCTATTCAGGACTACGTTAACCCGGACGATCAAACTCAACCTACTTTTGAAATGACTCCTGGGTTCAAACCTTTCACAGTTTTACGTTCACTTGGACGACAGAGCGAACGACTTGCTAACGACTACATCAGTTACGCAAGTAACGTCAGACGAATACGACAACAACTCTGGTTCAACCATCGCTGCAAAGATCTCGGCCTTGTTCCGAGAGGACTTAGACTTAAGTCCCCGTTGAACACACAAGAGGCCATTCAAATCGTCAAGGCCACCTGTCGACGATTGATCCGAGCGCGGATAAACGACTGTCACAGAAGACTCAGCTACTACAACAACAAACTACAACATCGACTTGACAAACTCAAACAACTTTTACCGACTAGCTTACTTAGTACTATACAGACTATTGCGGACAAACGCGCTGACAAGACAACTGAACAGCACCGCGCGAAAACGAAACTAAAACTGACACGACTGCAAGACACAAAAAACGCTAAACGACGTAAACCCGACGAAAACTGGGTCAGGAATATCTCTTCCCGTCCCTTAGACGAGACCGAAACACAAGTACTTTCTTACGGACTTAAACACTCAGTGACGCCGAAACAAATACCTACGGAGGCTATTGTATCTAGCGTTGAGGCCGTTCTGTCTCGCCAACACGAGCTATCAGAATCGACCAAGGATAACATCAGAAGTAGAGTGACCTCTACCTTACAATCAGCCTCATTACCAAACAGTAACTTGACTACTGACGAACAGAGAGCTCTTAAACGACTGAAAACAGACCAGAACATAGTCATACTGCCCGCAGACAAAGGACGAGTGACTGTTGTTATGGACAAGACAAGCTACAACGACAAAATGGACTCGCTTGTTAACGACAAACAGACCTACGAAGTACTCAAACGAGACCCGACACCCGCACTGCAACGCAAACTTAACAACAAACTGCTTACACTGAAGAAAACCGACAAGATCGACTTTCGACGCTACAACAGACTGAGGTGTAGTGTTCCGCAGCCACCCAAGCTGTATGGACTACCAAAACTACATAAACCGAACATACCTATGCGGCCCATAGTTTCTTTCTGTGGGTCCCCGACCTACCAACTGTCTAAATACTTAACTAACGTACTGAAACCACTGACGGAGGAATCTAGACATAAACTACAGTCTACTGAGAACTTTATTGACGCCATTAAGACGATACAGATACCGGACGACCACAAACTAGTGTCCTTTGACGTGAAATCACTGTTCACCAGTATTCCACTTCAATTGGCTCTAGACTGTACTGAGAACGCTATTAAGAACTCTACTGCTGAACTACCACTACCTACAGACGACATCATGGACCTACTAAACCTCTGTTTAACTTCGACGTATTTTCAGTACAACGGGAAACACTACAAACAGTTACACGGTACAGCTATGGGCTCTCCAGTTTCTGTTGTTGTAGCAGAAATTGTCATGCAAAACATCGAGGAACAAGCCCTAGCTACCTACACGCGAACTATACCCATCTGGTTACGTTACGTTGACGACACATTCACCGCCGTACACAAAGACGGAATCGACGATTTCCACGAACACCTTAACAGACAGAACGCGGACATACAGTTCACCAAGGAGATCGAAGAAAATGGTAAGATACCTTTCCTAGACTGCTTGGTCACTCGCAACAACAACAAACTACAAACGACTGTTTACAGAAAACCGACACATACCGACCGATTACTAGACCAGTCTTCGTACAACCCGACCTCTCACAAGGCTACTACTATCCGGACTTTGACGAGGCGAGCGCAACTAGTTTGCGATTCACCTAACAGCCTACAAGACGAGACTGATTATCTTTACAACGTTTTTAGTAAGAACAATTACAACACGGACTTTGTTAGACGGAACACCCACAGCAACACTGACACTCAGACGAACTCTGGCCCTGTTACGACAGCTACTGTACCGTACATCAGAGGTACCTCTGAAACTATTGCACGTATATTACAACCTTACAATATACGTGTTGCACACAAACCCATAACCACTTTACGACGCCTGCTTACTAATGTCAAGGACAAAGACAAACCGGAGGACAGACAGGGAGCAGTATACAAGATCAAATGCTGCGACTGCCAGGCTTCTTACATTGGTGAAACCGGCAGAAACCTTAGCACGCGACTGACCGAACACAAACGAGCAACGAGGAATGGTGACGTCAACAATCACATTGCTGAGCATCATTTACAGACGAAACATCAAATTGACTGGGACTCTGCGACATGTATAACGTATTCTACAGACTACCATCAACGTCTTACTTTGGAAAGCTGGTTCACTAACTTAGAACAGACGCCACTGAATCGTAGCCAACAGTTACCAGCGCCGTACAAACGACTTATTGACGGGATGAAGCGAAACTAACTACGAGAGATCGACTGGAGAACTGACAATTTGACTAACAATAGACGACTGCTTAACTGTGACAATAGACGGATCGAAACGCGCCAATTACTGATTACGAGTCTTCATAGCCAATGACATCGCGGCTTCACTGACAGACGACCAATAACATCTTGACTTTATTGACCAATCAGATCAATAACCAGAGTATATAATACCATCTACTGACGTGATACAACTCACTTTGACTCTGAAGATGACTACCGCACAGGTTGTCGAAACGTCAGTCACTGTCAACGACAACAGTCCTATTCAGGACTACGTTAACCCGGACGATCAAACTCAACCTACTTTTGAAATGACTCCTGGGTTCAAACCTTTCACAGTATTTTCTTGTTAGGTATGCTCACTATAGCCTGCGTGCAGACGATAAAAATACTCTGATTAGTACCGTCTGCGAATCAGCGCAGAGATCCTTGTTCTGGACCACCAACAGACTCAACGAATTACTGGAAGTGCATTTTGAATTTCCCTTCAACCTGATTGGCGATCACGACAAATAAAACAAAGGCCTTTTTTAACTGGCCAATCGTGGCGCGTACTCAAATCTGGGTACACAGCTGGAAGTCTAGAACAAGGATTTCGGCGCTGTTTCGCAGACGGAGTTAACCAGGGTTTAATTTCATCTGCGTGCGGGCTAGCTCACTACAGTATCTCTCTTTACCATATAGATATAATCATAAATTGTTCACCTTTAAATGTACTTTGACCTTGTCCCTGGGAGAGTTCCTCTACTAGAATGATAACGACAACATGTATTTATATGCAAGGAGCAATGTGAATGTTTTAATAATTGAAATTTAAACACTATTGATTTTCAGACTGCTTGGCTCTGCTGAGCTTACAGTTGAGATTTGTGACAAATCACTGAACATGCAAGAACATGAGAGGTAGATTGTGAATTGATATTGATGAAATGACTAATGTATCTCACTGGTATGCAAGCATCACTCATGTCCTCTGCTTGTCACCTCCTGCTTTTCATGTGAAGTAAATGAGACATCTGAGTGCAGGCCACATAGTCTGCTGTTATTGCTGACTATCACCATCTTTATATCCTACATGTACACTGTTAAATTAATGAAGGATCTTCAGGTTTGACTACCAGTAGAGCAGCTCCCCCTTCTTTTTGGTACTTTGTCCAAGACATGATGACACCACTTGAAAAAGTTAGCCAAACGTTTTCAAGTTGCAAACTTTTTCCTTATCTTTGGTTGTGATGAAAGACAACCCTTTTATGGCTGCATTCATTTTGTACACCATGGGGGGGGGGGGGGGGGGGGGGGGGGGGGACAGAGGATTTTTTGTGGGGGTCTTAAAAATTTTTGACAGGAAAATGGGAGATGGTTAAAATTTCTCTTGGCAGGAAGGGGGGATGCAAATTTTTAGATTCCATTGGAAGATTAAGTATTATTTTACACCACTACACAAGTGAAGTTCCTTACTTTCTATTTCAATGAGGAACGTTTTTATTATTACTTCCCCCGGCTACAATGAACGTGGCCCCAGCTACTTTCATCGGAAAATAGAAGAAAAATAAAACAGAAAGAAATCCCTGATATGAGCTGTTAAGAATCAATCAGATTCAAGCATTTTGTTATTGACACATTATTATTGATTCCCTTGCTTTCAAGTTTATGCACCTAGACGCAAGGAAGGGGTTCGTTTCACGCTGTCAGCCTCTTTTCTGGCATCTCGTGGCCTCCAACTAAGCATGAGTGATACCGGCACTATGTGTTCGAAAATATTTTCGCAGTCTGTTCTTTTCTGGGCCTTCCTAGGAATTGTTAAAATATATTGCTGCTTCAAAAACTTAACAGCATTTAATATTTCTCCTTTTCAGACTTCCCGAGATGGCAGAGTTTATACGCCGATGTGAAGAATTTCTTGTTGAAGAATTTAGTCCGTTAGATTCTCAGTGGTCAAACGAAGACTTTCTTTCCTTGAGCGCAAATGGCCTGCAAAAAGGTTTGTTCTTTTAAGGCATTATCCGCGACAGGAGCTCATTAACCGAGCAATCAACTTCCGCGCCTTCGTTTCGTTATTGCTATAAACTGAAATAAACCACTTGTAAACAGTCCCATTCGGCGTGCAGAGGCCCTTCGATCTTGCTTGTAGATAAGTTGACTTATCTAGTGAAGATCGGAAGGTCTTTGTTCGAAGGGTAATATAGTCCAATCCATTGCTGGAAATCCTAACCCTCTTCCCTGCTTTCTCTTTGCCTGTCGCTCTTCCCCGAAAAAAAAAAGGAACGCCTGATCGCAGGTTACTGAAAACCCTGCATGGGTAGTTTTTAGATGCAGTTTTTTCCTAACGATATCTTGTTTTATCTCGTGCAGTTCTATCCAGTAATGATCTCTGCGTGTCGTCGGAAAACACCGTGTTTCTTGCATTGATGAAGTGGGCAGAAGTGAATGAAGTCTTTGATGAACAACTTGAGCCGCTGCTGGAACTGGTTCGGTTCAAATCCATGACAATCAACTACTTGCACGATGTAGTGACCAGCGATCATCCCATCGCATCTACGGTTGCGAGGTTTCCTCTGTTGTTCGAGGAAGCTGTGTTCTACCATGCATTTTCAAAGGTAAGCGAAGAATTTATATATCATTATTCGGAAGGGTGACGTTGCTCATCATATGAGTTTCCTTGCCAACGCTCGAGAAAAAAATAGACTGCAAAACAGCACGTATTTTGGCGTAGGTCAGGAATGCCGATTTTGCGTCGGTGCTTCGCGCCTTGGGAAACCGATTTTGAGATTTAAAAAAAGACTGCATTGCAGTCTGGCGAAAAAAAAGGTCTTCAAACAAGATGTCACTAAAGGATCTGAAGGGGGAAAAGAGAAATTTCTGTTTCCCTCCCATGCATTTATTCCCTAATCTCGTAACCTTCGGCTTCGTCGACAAGAGATCTGGGTACAATATAGTTTATTCCCGCCTCAATCTTACTCGCAGATTTAGCTGCTAGAAAATTACGAGGTTTCTTCTCCTCTAATCAGCTTTGGTAACAGACGCCCGAAAGTCGTCAATAATCTTTGTTAACATGTTTGAAGTTGTAACATTTTTGGCTAGCGCTTAAGGACAAAATATGTAAGCAAAGTAAGTAGCTTCTCTGACAGGGATGCTGTCAGCCTCTTTTCTGGCATCTCGTGGCCTCCAAATAAGCATTCGTGATACCGGCACTATGTCTTCGAAAATATTTTCGCAGTCTGGACCTTCCTGAGAATTGTTAAATTATATTGATTCTTCAAAAACTTAACAGCATTTAGTATTTGCTGCTAGAAAATTACAAGGTTCCTTCTCCTCTAATCAGCTTTGGTAACAGACGCCCGAAAGTCGTCAATAATTTTTGTTAACATGATTGAAGTTGTAACATTTTTGGCTAGTGCTTAAGGACAAAATATGTAAGCAAAGTAAGTAGCCTCTCTGACAGGGATGCTTACTTACAGTGTACGTTTGAAGATATCCTGCTTGTTCTTATTCCCGTTCGGTTGCAGATTTCCCTCATGTTACAACCCAAAAAATAGCGTCGAATGTGATAAATTCTTCACTTGTTATCATTCCGGATGGGCCAGATTGACCCAACAACAAGTGTCTTAAAGAATCGCTTTGTATTGTTAGTCACTAATATTTAGGAGATGTCAGGTTGGTTGTCTTTTGGTATTAAGTGGCTACTTCCTTGTCACTGAAATTAAACAGGAAAGACAATGTGAAGAGGGGGAACCGATTGCGAGGAAAGCTTATGATGAGCCCGTCGTGTTTAACTGGACAGTGGACATCGGCGAAGACATTGAAGTGGAAAAGAAAAAGAAGATCATCAAATCTCCGCATTTCTGGGTCAGCGGATACGAAATGTAAGAGACGATAATTAACGTTTATTGCAGTCGAACATGCCATCTCCTAAAATAATACGAAGATTTAGAGGTCGCTTACGAGAATCGAACAATCAGGGGTCTCTTCCAAGAAATTGTCCGAACACATCTAATTTTGGAAGGGAGTGTATTGCATGCAATTTTACGATGTGTGTGGTTTCGTGTTGTCACTAAAAGTTCTTTGCATACTCTGAATAGCGTTGTGCATAAACCGCACTAATAGATCAGACCATTCTTCAAGTGGTTGCCAACGAGAGGTTAAAAACAGTGGAAAAGTTTAATACCCCGCGAGCAGAGGTTTCTCTCTTGCATGGCTTTTAGCGACTGACGAGGGACGTGAACGACTTCATAAACGCCAAAAAAAAAATAGTAATCATGCAAGAGAGAAACCTCTGCTCGCTGAGTAAAAATTGTAAAAACCGTAGCATCAAAAAGTGGTCGCGGTCACTAACGAGAGGGAGTCGTTTTAGAGGGGTTCCAACTGTAGAAATTAGACTGGGAAACGTTTTTTCTTTTTGATAGTTGGACGCTTATGGGAGATGGTCGTTTACGTGGGGAGGTGGCACTTCTTCAAGATCGATCAACAACATGATAATCACCAAAATGCTTTTATCTTTATCAAACTTACTGTGGTGATCTTTTATGACGATATTGGGTGTTATTGTAAAATTGCAACACGGATTTATCATGTTTCGCAGTAAAATGTGTCAAAAACTAATAAGAAATCGCTTCCACTATCTTCCCGTTGGTAAGGAGATAGCAAAGTACTTACTTGTCGCCTTATATGTTAAGTATTTTGGGCTGTCCAGAAACCGTTTACAGATTATCGTTTCCTACACCGAAGCGCGCGAAGTTTTAGTGAATTTGTTTCATTATAGTTAACTCAGGTTTTATGTTAACATGAAATTTGGCTTCTTAGGTTCTTAGAGCTTAAGCTGAGGACTTCCGGTTGCCAAGGTCTTTACTTAACGATAAGCACACGAGACTTCCGCCATAACAGCAAAGGATTTGTCAAGTTGGCTTACTCTCTGACTTCAAACTTCCCAAAGGCCACGCGAGTCATCAACGAAGCGGACGTGTTTGACCGCGAGGGGTCTGGTTGGGGGTATGAGGAATTTTTCCCACTTAGCTGGTCAGAATTCAAAGATCAGTTGAAACGAACTCCTTTGATTATTACATCACAAGTCAGCCTTCTAGAGTAGTGACATTAAAACAAGCTCAATCGTGCTGTGCAGCTTAAACACACACACACTATACTTTATTTTTATAGTCATCATTTTGCCATCTCCGTCCACAAATAGCAGAAGCTAGACGAGGCGGGCGGGGAGGAAAGGTTACAGCAGTCATAACAGATGATATTGTAAAGTAACCTAAATAAACTATGTGGATAAATAAGAATTACAGGAAAACAACAAGCTAAAAGTACAAAATAGTTTTGCAAAATGGAATTACGAGACAAATTTATTACTTAACTTTTAAGTTGTTACTTCTACAATGAAAGTGGAGTTAAAACTATTTGTAACCAATCGGACCGTGTCTCCTAAGTCGATGACGATGCCAGTATTTTATTTATTAATTAGGTAATATATTTTTAAAGGTGGTCTTATTCACGAACCTAATCATAACTATAACAAAATTGTCAAATCTGATTGGCTATCAACTGCCCTGATTTCAGCCTTAATTGGACAGTTTAATAGGACAGTACACGTCATGCCTAAGTAATTGGACAATACGCGCCATCACGCGCGCGCTTAAATGGCTTTTTTTTTTTTTCACTGCTAGCAAAACAAAATTTCGAATTTCTGATGTTTTGATTTTAAAAAATAGCCTATTGTATCACAAATTTTGTTAAAGTTATGATTAATTGGTAACAGAACTTCGTGTCGTCCAATTCGGTCAGTAATCATACTCGTGATTAAACAAATCGGACTCCCGCTACGCGGTCGTCCGATTTTGTTAATAGGGACCTTAAGCAACGACGACGACGACGGCAGTGAAAACGTCGGTAAAAAAATGAATTTGCGTTCTTTCAAACTTAATCGCGTCTGTTTGGACCCGCTCAATATGTCAAGTACAGGCGACTTTTCCTGGAGTTGAATTCTTAAGGATTTTATTCAGGTTCAAAAAGAGGAAGGAAAATTCGCCGTTGTATGTCCACGTCCTCCATAAAACGTCAAACTAGAAGTTTTCACGTCGTAGTCGTGCAGGGGACGTCAAAGAAATGTACTAAAAAGCGTGATGCACGTGCAGAGCTGTTGTTTTGATCATTAAGCCTATTGTTTTTTGAAGTTCTCGTCGACGTCGTCGTCCTAGTTGCTTAAGCTCCCTATTCACTCGTATGATTACAGACCGAATTGGACTCCACTCAGTCCTGTTACCATTACTTATTGGCTTCCTTGGGCTCCCTTCTTTCATCGTTTTTCTTAATTTTATGTATATATTTAACTTATATAGCAAAATGAGAACAAAAAAAACAATAAGTGACGGCCTTACCGAAGAAGACTGTATTTAAACTACCCGGACATGTTAAAAGTCCTTTGGTCTAATTTCCGGTGGCTTACGTTATCTCTGTATAAAAAGGCATGTGTATATGTCATAGCTAGCTTAAGTAATTATTTTAAAAGAGCAAATTATTCCAAGGAAAATGCCCTTTTAAAAGAAAAGAAAACTAACATGTTTGAAAGAGATGGTGACACGAAATTTATCAAAATTCTAACAGTGAGACCTACTGTATCAAAGATTTGAGTTGAACGTAAAAATATCTGCTCAAAAATAACACAGCAAATACAAAACGACGCACAGATGGAAAAACTTGATGAAGATTGAAACGGATTGAACTTGTTCATTCTCGACCCACAGTGCTTACGCTTCTGACTAATATACATAAGCTCTGGGAAACACTGCGCCGGCGTAGCCAAAATCTGGCTATTTGGGCCTTACGCTCTTCTATCCAACCAAAACTCATTCTCGTCGCCCGTGCTTACGCTTCTGACTGGCCATCATGAGCAGAAGAGCTCTGGGGTCGAGATTGGAACTTGTTCGACTAACAGTTTTTCAAAGTCGATTTTTGTTGTTTGTAACGTTTAATATAATACTTGGGGACATTGTTTGATTATGTCATTCACAAGTCAAGTGATTTCTCAAGTTCCACAACGAACTAGCATGAAAAACAAAATGAACCGTTGCCAACCATGACGCAGTCCCTTGTTTTGGAATGCTTAGAGAGAACTGCAAACAGAAAAATGAAGCCTCTGGCTACGAAACACTGTGGGAGGGGCAAGTTGTGATTGAAGTTTTGAGGCGGAATAGGTATTGTAAAAATGTAAATAGAAATATAATAAAACAAGAAAATTGAAAACGTAAAAGGTGAGAGAGTTCGATGAAGTAATGAGAGAGTGTAGGAACAAACAATGCTAGCATAGACTCTGGGTGTGTGGGTGCGGCAGGGGGCAGTGGTTTGATCAATGTCTTTGGATAGAGGCCTTAAACCGGGTTCAGTTCACCGATCTGAGGTCAGATCGTGCAAGTAAAAGAAAAATACTGCCATACTGGGGATGGGCTCCTGGATATGCGAAATAATATGCAGTTGATTCTCTAGTGGCCTCCCACGGGGTAGAGTACCGCCAGGTTGCCCGTAAATACGCTACTTGCACATATCCCATAATGCACCTTATTTGTCCCCAAAAATTTTGCATAACCTTTGTTTTTCATTTCTCCTGGGTATTACAGCCGTCCAAAGAGAAATTAAAAACAAAGCTTGTCCAAAATTTTGGGGGCAAATAAGGTTCATTATGGGGGGTGTGCAAGTGGCGTATGGAAGATGGCTGCTAAATAGAAGTTAGTCATAAATTAGGATCATATATAAAAAAATCTTTAATGGCAGAAACAAACGCGCAGTGAGAGCGGCATTACTTGTCCACATACAATCTGTCGTCACCTTCTATCTCTGATTGTAATTTTCTTCATCACGTTTTTAAACATAAAGCTAAACAAAGTGTAAAGTAAAAAGCTCTGATGGCCGCTTCATAGAGTTGCAGGGTGACAACAGTAGTAGAACTTTTTTACGTGAAGATATGATCGTCACAGTGGTAATTGCAATTCGGGACTTCAACGGGATTCAAACCCATGGCCTCTGCGTTAGCGCTGCCGGGTTCTACCAACTAAGCTATGAAGACCCATTCAATGGGAGCAGGTTAGAGCTCTCTTTCGCGGCCGCTTGATTGAGGTGGCCACAATAGGCCATTTTCTGAGTAGCCCCAAGCCTCTGTTTCAAAGCGAGGCTAAGTGCGAAACCATTGTTATGAAAATTATTTTTTATTAAACTCATTGTCCCACGAAGGTTGTGCACGTAGCCTTGTTTTGAAAGTGAGAGTTTTTAGAACTCGGAAATGACCTAAGTTCGGGACTTTGATTACAGGCTGCTTAATGGAGCTTCAACTGTACCTTGTTTTGTTTTGTGACAAAACACCAATTATTTACGTGGAAAGCATTCGTGAAGGACCTAAAAGCAACTCAGTCCTAAAAATTATTTGGCTTTTTGATTTTATCTCTTTTTTTTTATTTTTAACCGCGGTATTCGCAAAAAAATGAAACAGCTTTACAACTTTTATAAATAACTCCAAACGTTTCTTGTTCAAATTTTGACCTGGCTTCTTGTTTGATTGGGAAACAGTGGCAGATCCTATTAAATATATAAAACATTTTCTTTATAAAAATTACACATATACTTGGAAAAAAAGACTAAAGCAAGATCGAAGATCTAGGTAAATCACGAGACTCCTCTCGTCCAAGCCAAGAATTTGTAGCTAAACTGAAATATTTTTCCCTTCATAAAAAAGAGCCACTGAAAATCGCAACTTTAATCCTTATAAATATTCAAAAGAAAGCCATAAATATCAGTTCATCTAGTACCATATTGGCCTATACGAATACGCCCATTTGTTTGGAGACAAGAAGGGCTCTTGCGTGATAGCAAGGACGTGTAGGGGCGTCTTGTAAGGAACATCAGGTCGCTTAAACCACTTGGTCGTTGTTGTTTCTAATGGAGCTGATCCAGGCTTAGCGTCTGGGTGAACCCTAGGGAATCGTCTATACCGGCTGTTATCTGCCCCTGGGGCACCCTGATGTGTAGCCATATAGCACGATTGGGCGTCGTTAGGTAAATTCCATGTGATCAAGTTGTTAGAGTAGTGCTGACAACGGTCAGGAAACGTTCGTCGGCCAAGACCCTAAAAGAATTTCATAAAGGACAGACATCAGGCCTACTAAAATAAACAATCCAATGAGATTTATCGAGATTTTTAATCTGACTAAAAGTTTTTGAAAAAATCAGAACTCAGTGCTGTCAACTCTCCCGGATAATTCAGGAGACTCCAGATTTTAGACCGTATCTCCCGGTCTCCAGATTAGAGACTGAAATCTCCCGGAAAATCGCCGAAGTTTGCCATTTCCTGTAGACTCGACTTTCCAGCAATGAAGTTTCAATTTTTTTGGCGTTTTTTGAGCTATTTTACTGTTAACAGTAGATCGAACGTTTCCTCATACAACTCCGTTGTGCCATTGGAATAAAGTAAACTAATCAGGTCGAATGTTAACAATGTTATCAACATCTTTTTCGCGCGTTTTGTGTTATCGCAATTTCGTGACGATAGAATCAACGAGTATTTTTTGCACAAATGACGCCATGTGCTGTGCGTTATGACGTCATCTATCATTCTTTCCCTATCAATTCTCAATATTTAAAGACGTCGGGGGCTGACAGCACTGAGAACTGTACCATAAATTGTAATTTGTTTACCCACGAAGCATTAAGCTGTGTCACGAATTTTAAAGAAATGCTAACAGTAACAAAAATAATCGCTCAAAAATAAAGAAAGAAAAAAAGTTTTAAATAACAAAGCAAATAACAGCTTTTCAAAGTTCATTTTTGTTGTTAGTAACTTCATTGTGTCGTTTGCAAGTAGTTTCTTCGTTTACGTTAAGTTCCATAGCCCATAAGGAAGCGTGGCAATATAAACAAAAAGAATTTACAACCGCAACGCAGCCATTTTAAGAACTCGTTTTACAGATCGAGTTGGAATATTTGGAACTGTTGGTTTTTGAGGAGAGGGGAAAACCGGAGTTCCCGAAGAAAAACCTCTTGAAGCAAGAGAAAGAAGAAAAACATCAAACTCAACCCACATGTTAGCCATCCCTGAAACACCTATGAAACAAGTTGACGCTGGTGTTCTACAAAGGGTCAACGAAACTTATCACCGAGTATTCCACCCAGCACCGTGCACTTACATTTCCAAAATACTCTCCTTGGTCTTGAAATGCGTGTCTATTGTCGTGGGTTGAAAACGAGAATCTCTTGAATGGAACCTGTGGGGTAAGAGGTATAATTATTGTATCTTTACATTAACCATTACAGTATTTCTTTGTTTAATTTTGTCGGAATTTGCAACGAGCGTGGGTACCACGAAATCGCAAGCCAAGCGTGATCGTCCCTTTGCTAGAATAGGTCTATCGAATTTCGTGTCCGCCTTGATGTCATCCAGAGTGATGTTAAGGTGCATTGTGCGGACCTCCCTCTGCTATTTCGGCTACACCTGGATTCCTACCACCCCCGGCAATCCACGAATTGCTATATTAACCACTCTGAAGACACAGACCTTCACCTACTACGCCGCACCACACATGAATTCCAACAGATCTTGCAAGCTCTACCTCAGCCGTGGAAATATCTTATTCTTCTTCGAACCGCTCCTGTCAACAACAGGCCTGACCTCCAATTCTCCATATCCAGCAACCGCCCAACTACACCGTTTAACCTCGACTGCTCACACACCCGCTCCTTTAATCTACGCCTCCTAAATCTGTCGCCCCCCACTATTTCAGCTCTACAACACTGACAAACCGCTCTTTGCCCTCAACCGGCCTTTAATACTAACTTCTTGATCTACACCTCTCTCACACACAATTAACACTGCGACATTACGTGGAAGACTGCCCGTTGCATTTTACCAACAGCACCATCATCGTATGCCCGTTCATCCAACACCAAAATTGCCCATACCGTGGAACAGTTGAAACAATTGAACACCTTCTTCTTGACTGCCCTAATCTACGTTCTTTCTTGACTACTATTGCCACACAGATTAATAAAATCACTCATAACCAAGCTCCACCCCCCCAATCTACAGCTCTTTGGCTATATAAGAACCAAGAACGACCCGCTTAGTAACCGCGCTGTATCCCTACTAAACTGGACCATGACGTTAGCTCCTTATGCAATTCACAAATTCGCTTCCGAATATCGCCCACGAAATATTGTCACTGACCCTGTGATTATTTTTAAATCCGCTATTTAAGCACACATAACATATCAATTTAAACTTGCCAAACTCCTCCACACCGTGTACTACCTTCCCTTCGACTGGTGCATAGGCGAGGCCTTTGCCAAATTCACTAATGGAGTACTTGTATTTAGTCTATTTACACTGTAACCTTCTAAGTTTGCGAAACATAATATACCTCGAATTACTCCAAGGAACATTTATTTATTTTCCAAATACTTGCTCTCCATCGATGAGATGATTCTTAGCAAGAGGTCAGCGGCCTTACAAATAATATTAAGAAATAATAACAATAAAATACAAACAATCAAAACATGTCTAGCTTAGCTCGGAACAAATATACGTCATGTAAAAGAACACAACACTAGTATAATTTACCTCGCTTGTACATGTTAACGCTCATATTGAGCACTTTAGGAATTAAAAAAATAGGAAGTCGTGAGATCGATTGCGGGCGAAACATGCTTTATTCCCCTTCTTTTCTTTATTTTTTTCCTTTTCGTTTAGTTTTTTAGTTATTATAGGTCTGTTTTGTTTCTTTATATAGCGTAAGTTTTTTTTAATTTATAATTTTCTTCTCTATTGCCTTATTTCCCTTTCTTCCAACTTCTTGCCGTTCCCCCGAAGTGCTTCGCGAGGTCCTGCGATTCAGGTATTTCTAGTAAATAATTATTGTTTAAAGTACGTTTCATTATTTCTCTTAGAGCGATTTTCGTATGACCTTGAAAAAAGGTTTCGGTAAGTGTTCGTCCTTTGTTTCATCAGCCAATGGATGAAAAGATCAAAACATGGCCTCTTTGTTTTCCCACCAAAGAAACCCTAATATGGAGAAGGCATTGTTTGATTGGCCAATCGTGTTGTAGTATGACGTCAAAGCGAAGTATCGGTTGATTTCTAGAAAGTTCTCGGGCATGAAGTTTTTTCCCCTGAGCGTTCGCTTAACCAATTAAAAGCCAGACGCGTTTGTCTGTCCGTTCGATAAACCAATCAAATCGCTCTATTTCCGTTCGTTTGTCGTTTCTGTTTTGTTCGTGTGCTTTCATTTCAAGGTCATACGAAAATCGCTCTAACTGGAAAACTGATCAGGACATTTGTAGTGTTTTTTAGTTGGTTATCGTGTCAGTGCAGCCCTTCTTTTACCAGTAACTGTTTTTATATACCTCGTGTTTTTCTTCAAATCGTTTAGGTGGCGAAGCTACGTGTTTTTCTGACCGTTTCTTGTCATCAAGCCTCCTAGGCCAGCCACGTGTACAAAACTGCAATGCAATAAAGTTAAAAGAAATTTGTAGAGTTTGCAGAGGATAACGTGCTCTATATAGAAGGATGCAGCCTGGGTAAGGCTGTTGCAAACTTGTGCGTTCGCGTTTGCCTAGTGTTCAACGTACGGCTTCTTTCCAGGTCTTCTCGGTCTATGCACTTCGGTTACCTAACCAAGACGAATGTAATGGCTCCTTCGGAACGCGTGACCCAAAACGCACATGCCGCGGGGATAAAAAGGCAACGTTCACGTAAAGGCGTTATGCCACGCTTACTATAAACGTAGTGCTGGAGCGTTTCGTGTCACATTGAGAATGACGGAGTGCAGCCGCAAGAGCCATGGCCTGTTACAGGCGTTCAGATCGTGGGGACGGCTCAAACAGATGTGAGCAGAAAAAATTGAACAGCGAGCATTTCACTTTCGAACGCAAAAATAGTTTAGCCAATAAATTAGTCAACCTTTTTATGTCTAGAAAGCTAGAGCCCCATTTGATCAGAGTGCTGAAAGGACTAACGGTAAAGAGAATAAGACGCTATTGACACGAAGTCGTGCGGTCCAATTATTTCCGCGCCGCGCGAAAATCTTCGGGGAGGGTTCAAGTGCGAAAGCGTTAATTATTAAAAATTCACATGCCTGAAATTTACCTGTAATTCAGATTTTATCTGTTCTGGATTTTCTTTAAAAGCACTAAAGAATAGTGTTCACTGACCTACTTAAATCCCTACCTCTTTATTTTCTGGCTGAGAGAGGCTCAAAATGTGGAATTATCGGAAAAATAGCGCAATCTAGCATGTCAATTCAAAGGAATCGTTTAGAGCTGTCGTTTAGTTTAATGAACGAACGTCGTTATAGTTGCACTAGCCTGCGCGTAGTAAGCTTTTCCGTGCGGTTTCGGAGCAAAGAACGAGGAACGAGAGTCAAAGACCGCGCGAATTTCTCGCGCGGCCAAAACCGAAAATCCCATTCCATGGCCTTTCTTTGCTCCGAACCAAACAGAAACGCTTGCTACGCAGGCTATAGTTGAGCCAGTCAGTAACTCATAACCCGAGGTAATACTGACTTATTCGTCGGAGTTCCTTTTAATAATTCCTTTGCAATGTTTTAAGTTTAAAAAACTTCATTTTTTCCATACCTAACCATTATCTAGTAAAACCGACGGCCGATTTTTCCAAACAGGGTACTCTGTCATCGAAGTTCAGACGTATATTCTTTGTAAACGAAATGGGTCATCCATTATTAGTTTCTGGGAGTCGAGTGATTCTCTTTTTTTCCTTACCGTGGCCGCAAAAGTTTCGAAAAACAAAATAAATGTGTGCATGTAAACCTTGCTCTTGGCCATTTTTTTTTACCTGGAGACATAAACATATAATGCCTTTAGTTTGTTTAAGCTGTTTTTGTTAGTTTAGGACAAAACATCTGCCCTATTGTACGCATTGTGTTCCCTGCATTTTAAAAAACAAAAACTTTTGGCTGACTTTCGTTTCAATAATTTCACGGCTGAACAGAATTTTGTTCTCGTAATTGAGCTTGAATTACTATGCAAATCGTTACTTGGAGTGATTCAAGAAAAAAACTAATGCTTTAAGAAACATGGTTTTCCAACCTACGAAGAAAACTCAGTTCTCCTGCTGATTACCGTAAGAACTTGGTAAACATTAACCATGTTTAGGGTATCACACAGAAGAACTCACAAAGGCTTGTTCGCCCGTTTCACAAAATAAATGCGCCGAAACAGTTTTGCTTAGAATTACCACCTAAATCTTTCTTCACACTGACCCAGAGCTCATAGCTACCTGTTAAAAAAGTAACTTCTTCTTCAATCTATCAAAGTGATCAAGCTATATTTTCTAACTTTAAAGTCATTCATCTGATGAACCATGGCCGGCGGCTGCATGATGCGATGTTCACTTTAAGTGTTCCGCAATAAACTTACCCATGTTCCTTCTTTTTCCTTCGATGGAACAAATTCTCTCCCTTTTGCCATTTTGCCTGTTCACTGAAGTCGTTTTGTGGCTTTACAGTTACTTACATCTCTAAAGGCAGTCGTAATTGAACTGCAACTCAAGGGGGTTTGTTTTGTGAAGGTGGATAATTCCTTGGTTGCTAAGACGCCTTGGTAACCAAGACTGCTGACTACTTACGATTGCTGTCTCATCTAATTCATCCACCCGATTCACACGGTGGGTACTGGGTATCACCCGTAAAAATGATGCCCAAATTACCGGGTATCACCCATCAAAGTACGTACTATAGTACGACTAATGTCGTGCTGTATCGGATTGTGCAATATGATGGATTAACGTGGATGTAATTCACCTTTATCCCTCATATTACACAATCCGACACAGCACATTGAAGTTAGATTAAGTTGAACGTGCAAACCAGTATTTATGGGCCGGTAAGTTAAAAGCCTATATTTCATTTTCATAATATTTTCCTCGTAGTCGTTTCGCCTAATGCAGTCAGCCCATACCCGGCCATTTATTTATATTAAGTTTTGTTCTGTTGTTGACCAATTCATTTGGTTGCAGGAAGAAGCGCTTTAAGGCTGAAATTCAAGTTCGCTATCATGATCAGGACGCTGCAGTGAGAAGGAGCGAACAGCTTATTAATGTGACTAATGTTGATGAGCAAGATGATCACGACAATTACAACGTGGATGTAGGTGATGGTGCTGAGGATTTCGATGTCAGCGATGAGCCAGCAATATCTTCGTCTGTATCCTTAAATACTCATCATTATGAAAGACTGCAAAGAGCAGAAGATGCCTGGGCTAAGTTACGGCAAGCTGCCCTTTCGACCACTTTCCACAAAGAAGGTTCGTTTCTAAACAGCAACAGGTGTCACTTCTGTGACTCGGAAAGTGGCATTTGTCGTTGCTTGGACTGTAGTGCAACAGCACAGTTTTGTGAAGTTTGTGCTACATCAATGCACACCAAAGTAAATATTCTTCATCGTGTGGAAATTCTTAAGGTACGTAAGTTGGTCTGAAGGTTAATTTTCCATATCAGAGTAGATTCGTAGCTGCCAGACTCTTAATTAACCTGCTTTACCCGGCTGCTTTAACTCTTTGTACTTGTATAAGCTGATGTTTATTTTTAAGCTTAAAATAACCCCAGACATAGTTTAAAGATTTTTCATCTTTAAACTATGTTGTTTGTCAGTTATTACAATGTCTGTTAAATTATTGAGTAACTGTACAATACCCTGCCACTATTATGCGTTGTTACAATAGCTGCTATTCAAATTCAAATAAGTGGCAGGGTATTCTGCAGTTAAGCCAATTATTTACCAAATGTTAAAATCTGCAGTAGCAGGTTTCGCTTGTAGATCCTTAAATTATGTGCATTAGACGCTGGTTTCCTTGGTTTGTTATTTTTTTAGTATTAATATTATTAAGCTTGTATTGTGCTTATACATTGTAAATTAATCACTTTTGACCACCTTGCCAGATCAGAGAAGTTTCTCTATGAGGAAAACAAACAAACTTTAAGCTCGGCAAGATATAGATCGGAGAAAACTAATATAATTCATGTGTATCACTAAAATTAATGATCATGAAGTGGAGTTTTAAATCAAATCATTGTTAATTTATTTAATTAAACACCAAAAGAAAATGACCTGTTAGTCAATTAATGTTTGAATTTTTATTGTTGGTTTAATTAATACATAAATTGCCATATACTATCATGACTTATTCTTATTCTAGGAGGGGAATATATATTTCCCTTTGATCTTAACAAGAACCCTGGTGCTGAACGGACATCAGTGTCCATCTACTCATTTTCGTAATGTTTCTATCGTAGATTCTCGAGGTAAGGAAAAAAGTCTTTTTATGTGGCAACCCCATGCATGATCTAGCAAAGCAGATCACCAGCTCTATAAAGCTGTTTTTTGTGTTTGTTCAATATATAGTTATATGCGACTTAATTGCTTGTACTAGTTAAACATGTAATGGAAAAATCATTTAATGTGGTGCTTATAGGTAAATGTATTATCTTTGACTTGTATGCAAGTGTTTAATGTGCACTGATGTGATTGCAATTGTTATTTAATAATAATATTACTCATATAGCAAATTAAACTATACCCCTTTTGTTTTTTCTTTCTTTCAGGATTTCAAGTAGTTGTCGCTATTCAGTTTTGCAGTTGTGAACCTGACTTTTTACGTCTACTTAGGTTCAATTTTTGGGGTGCCACACCAACAAAGCCAGAGTTGGCATTCACAATAGATTTGATGAAGTTGCTGCACACCCTTAATCTTGAATGCCAAGTGGCTGTAAAAGACTTCTGCTCTGCGATTCAGACCCTTGTTGATGATATGATATCCTTTCCGGTATTAAGATAGTTTAAAAATTATGAAATTATTTACTCCTTCATTTTTAAAAACTGTCAAATTGTCTAATTCCTGTGTCAGTCAGTACATACTTTACTTTCTTTTAGCTATAGTTAATGAATAATATTTAGCCATAAGGTTTTTTCATTTACTACTTTAGAACCAAAGGAAATTATATCCAGTTCTTATTGACAGTCTCGAAGAGTTCAGGTTGGAAATAAGACTTTTTTAATATTATAGCAATACTCTAATATTATTGTTTCCCTATATATTATTCAATGAAGTGGAGGTGGCTTGTGGATATTTAGCAAGCTGCATGAAGTGCTAAGGTAGGTGAATATAACGTTAAATAGTTAAATAGTCTGTACACACTGTACTGAAAACAATTAGATGATATATAATTGAGCTCACTAATGATGATTTTCAACTCATTTATTGCTCAGCCAAATGTTTTACATTTTAATAATCTAGCTTGCTGATAATTAAAACTTTTGAAGGCATTAAGTTGGATATTTTCTTCAAAAGGAGTTGTGAATTAATTCTTTCTGTACATTTGAATTCATTCTGTTTAGGACCACAGCCCCACAACCATTAATTGCCAGCTTAATTGATGAAGGACATCAGTTTATAAAGTAACATGCAGTCAAGCATAATTGCATTTTTGAACAAACACTTTTCTTACGCTTTTCTTACTCGTGCCTCATCAGTAAATTCAGTTCAAACAAACAAAGGTAATCCTATAAAAATACTACCTTTTAAACAGAATTTAATCGCCATCTTGTTTGTGAACGTGATCAGGATCACTGCTTCTTCATTATAAATATGGTAGCAGAATAACCGATGTGAATAAGCACTGGGTATATACCAAGTTTGAGTATAGCCAAACAAAGAGCAAAAAGCACTAATTATATCCATTTGTTTAGAGTTGATGTACATATATATATATAGCTGGTTAAAATTAAATGCAGTTTAATTTTTTGATCTTTTCAAACTATTTAACGTTAATTCTCAGTTTTCTGTTGTCTCCTATATAAAGTTTCTGTATCATTTGAAGCTTAAAAAACATTCACCTAAATTCAATTTCGACCTGCTAGATATATACGTGTACTAACTTGGCTTTTAATAACTGAATTAGAGCTGATTGGTATCATAAGTGCATGCTAATAGTTACTGTGAGATGTTTTATTTTTAGAATATATTCACACCGACTTTCTTCCATGAAGTTTGCAACATCAGAGACAAATGAACTGGATTGTATGGATTGCCCTGCTTGTCCAAAGGTATCAGGTTGTGTTATAATAAGGCAGTGCAGGTGTAGAATTCCTGCCGGGTCTTTTGGTCATTTAATAACAATGATACAGTACTATTTATTAATAATTACTGTTTCACACGTTGCATCTGCAGATTTCAGGAGGAGAAAAATTTGCGCTCTATGAGACCTAAGTTTCGTTAAATTCAGGAATGGGAGAGACTTAAGTCATGTTATGGTCATTTCATAATTTTTATTCAATGAATCCATCATGTTGACATATCACTTTGTTGATGATAACAGAATCAAGGATCTCTACTGGAATCCATGGATGCCTTGTTTATTGGGCGAAAAAAGTCCGCTGGTAGAAGTGTTAGGAGTCCCTTGTTTGGTACAGCTGTGTTCTACAATGATTCAGATGTTGAGGAATTTGTACAGCAACATCCAACAACAAGTAGAGCAAAAGAAGTGAGTATATCCGTTACACATTTTGATCAGTACATGTATTAATTAAGTTATGGTGTATTGTGGGGGTTTTGACTCTTTTGTTCCTATAATTTACCATTTTGAAAAAAAAAATTCTTAGTCAATATATACTCAAAACATACGTGTATATTGCAGAGATGCCAACCTCTGGAGACCTAAAATCGGGAGACTGTCTTTTTTTTACTTCCCCCCCGGAATTTCAACGAACCCCCCCCCCCCCCAAAAAAAAATTTACTCAGCCCCCAATGGGAATGACTTAGGATACTATATGACGTCTTACATGATGTACATACTATCAAAATTCGAATGCTAGAAATAATTTTTGTCAATGACAAAAAATGCCCCAGAAACCGTACTGTGAATAAGACAAATTTAAGCTTTGAGCTAAGAATGGGCTAAATCTCAAACTAAGTCTGTTTTATTTTTTACTGAGTATTCAATATTTATAGTGGACGTAAAAAGCAGGAGATTTATGTACCAAAGCGGGAGAGCGGGAGACGAGACAAAAAAGCGTAAGTCTCCTGCCAAAAGCGGGAGAGTTGGCATCACTGATATTGATGTTATTGTTAAGGCTTTAATTAGAGTGTTTCTCTATCACAGGCATGTGGTGACTTTTTGGCAGGGGATGCAATTCGTTCAAGGTCACGTTACTCTGCTCTTAGTGAAACAGCCATTTTTGGAAGAGCTTGTCGCCATGAATTTCCAAAGAAGTTTATCAACATGAAGCATGGTGAAAGGTTTAAAATACATGCATTTTTGTCTTTATTAGTTTATCATTGTCATCTGGCTACTTAACTGTCTTCTTATTGGTACAGATTTATCAACAAAATTTGAAGCTAATTGTGCTTAATACTAAGCATAGTCACATATTACAAGCATTAATTGGACCATTGATGGTTAGGTGTTCTGCTATTTGCTCGATAGAAAATGATATCTCAGTCCTGTTAAAAGTTGATTTTTTGGTTATTGTCGTCATTGTTGTTTTAATTTACATTGTACCCATCTAAATAATTATTACTTATAATAGCAATACATTTATGAGTTCTTGCTTAGGAGCAATGTGGCTTTTTGACAGCTCGCCCTGCTGCAGCTGTCCAATTCTTTTTGCTTGTATCTGCTCAAAGGAGGGCAGATGTATAGGCCAATTTAGTTATATTATTTAATTTTTTTACTACACTTTGAGTCTTCTATATAAGCAACCACTCAGATATTATTTACTGATATCTTAAAGCAGTGAAATATTATCAACTAGATAATTATTAAATTATAAACTAAACATGAATTTGTTTTAATAATTTCATTCAAATGGACTACAAAAATTATTTACTACATTTTACATTTCCCTTGGCAGCTGGGCTGCTCATCTTGTAATCCTTGAAGTCCTTATGGACATACTTTTGTTAGGTTCCAACAATTGCCCGATTAATTACAAAAGGGGTTTAGGTCCGAAATAAACAGCGTCATTTGATCTCCCGCTCTTTTCTGAAGAACTGAGAAATTTCAGATGCTGAAATTTTACATAGAAATTGGCCCATTTTTTCATAATGTATACATAAAGATTTTTCATTTTTTTTTTTCATCAGACTTGCATATCCAGTCTGGATGTTAAACAATCTTTTAAATGAAATAAATGGTCGCTCACTTGACGTGTGCATACTTTATGACATTGCTTGCCTCCTGGAAACCCACTTGAAGGTGGGTATAATCTTTCACACAGTAAAATGGAAAGATGGAGTAGAGATGCAAAACACTAGGATTACTAACAAAATAGCTAATAAAATACTATTTCTAGGCTCAAGGGCATCGCCACATTTTGCAGTCTGTGCAGTTAGCAATACCCATTTTTCACAGCTATGGACATAAAGCTAGCTGTCAGGTGTGTGTTGCAGTCGTTTTGTCCATTTTAAAGTATTATTGTTATTTTTAGATTACAGTTAGAAAGAAAGAAATTCTTTTGTAACATTAGTTCAATACTAGCTTGTTTCATGTAAGAGTTAACACAGCTGTGTCACAGCATTAAATGATCAATACACTTTAAATCTTAAAAAAACAATTTATTGATGATAGTAACACTGCTAGAGTTATAAATATTTCATTTTTGTACTCTATATAATTTTTTTTTTCATTTACCAAAATTTACCACTGATCAGGTTTAAGAGATACTTTTGCTTGTTCTCTAGATTAAATACAGTCCAAGGAGAATTCCTGGTTTTGGACTTACTGATGGTGAAGTTCTTGAGAGACTTTGGTCATTTTTAAGACGATTTGGGAAGATGACAAAGGAAATGAGGCCAAACCATAGGATAGATGTCCTGTCAGATGCTTTATTGTTTTATAGCAAGAAAAAAACCGCAAGCATAGGTAAACTATTTGTTGTTAGGAAGCATTTAACTGTCAATTTTTTTTTCAGTGAAGTTGTAAAATGTTAACTGCTTACAACTTGTATTACTTCTTCCTTTGTTAATAGATTTTGTGATAGTATTTTCCCTTTCGGTTAGAAAAAAACCAGACGTCCGAAACGGAAAATTTCCTTTTTCTACAAGCATGATTTTTCTTTGAAGAGGCATTTAGTGTACATAAGGCCCTGCAAAGTTTGTTAGTTAAATTATATTTCAAGATTATGTGTCATAATCTTACCATTTTGTTTCATAGTTAACAACTGTTTGTCCAGGGTTAATTATTTTTTTACAGGTAAACTTTTGTTTGATCGCATGAAGAGAGCAAAGATAGTAATCAAAGATACCGAAGAAGAACTGCTTAAATTACTGGAAAGCCTTCCAGGTATGACATTTATTTACTCTTCAACTTATTTCATTCGATGACGTCATCTTCATTGACTTTTTCCGATCTTTGATGAGCATTTCTCAACTCTTAAAGTAATCAGGCCGGTGTTTCAAGCAAAAATGTCTGACATAGGTTTCATAACTTTCTTTACAGTGCTGTTAGTTAATGCTGGAGGTAACAGCTTAAAGTAATTAATATATGAAATGAATCAGATTATTCCGTTCAGTCGAAATATTGATTTGCAAATGGTAACGAATTAATTTTAGCGCCTGTCAAAAGGGAAGAGGTTACTGAATGGGCAGAACAGGAAGCAGAATGGACAGGAGGTTTAAATCGCCCTGTTGAGCAACCGTCGTGGAAACACGGCTATGTGATTTACTTGAAGATGTTCTATGAAATCCACGAAAAGTGGGAACAGGCATCGGACCCAGAGAAACTGCAGCAGTTGTATGGACAGTTAAACAAGTATGTTTTTTGCAGTATGGACAGTTAAACAAGTGTGTTTTTTGCAAACTATAGCATGCATGGGAATAACTACTTTATTATCCACGAAAGTTAGCATTTTGTATATTGTATTGTCATTTTGAGTCAGGTTGGAACGCGTTTTATTGGAATTGGAGAACACGAATGGTGTAAGTCAGCGTTGGACCACTTCTTCTGTGGAGTATACAACGGCTCGAGATGCTGCTTGTGACAGAAGCAAAAAGGTGGCATTGGTCGATCTGCATACTAAAGTTATTGAGCGGTGGTTCTTGTTGAGTTTGAAGGCTAAATATGCAGGCGAGTCTATCATTGTTATCTGAAAGTAATGTGTGATAAAAAGTGTCATTATAACTATAACAAAATTCTCAAAGTTGATTGGCTATCAACTGTCCTGATTTCAGCCTTCATAGGACAGTTTAATAGGACAGTACGTGCCATCACGCACGCGCTTAAAGGTTTTTTTTTTTTTCATTGCTAGCCAAAAAAAGGTTGGAATTTCTTGTGTTTCGATTTTAAAAAGGGAGCCTTGTATACCACAAGTGTTGTTAAAGTTATGATTAATTGGTAACAGAACTTCGTGTCCTCCAATTCGGTCTGTAATCATGTTCGTGATTAAACAAATCGGACTCCCGCAACTCGGTCTTCCAATTTTGTTAAGCACTCTTATGATTACTGACCGGATTGGACTCCACTCAGTCGTGTTACCAGTACTAATTGTTGCGGTTATGATTCCAAGCTGCTAAAACGCCGGCATTCTTGGGAAACAAGGATATGGTCCGTTTTTATGAAACCTCTGACTTTAGTGACCCATTAAAAGCAGTGTCTTTATGATTTCTTTAAACCGGCCACCACGGGCCTGTCAACATAGTACAGGTTTGCTTTGTCGAAAATATAGGCCAGGGCATAAAATAACTTGCTATTCCTGAATCTTTTGGGTTGCAGGACTCGATAAGTGTCAGGAATTTCACGTTTTTACATTACGGGGTTTTGTCTTTTCACTTACTGTTTGATTTTATGTTTTTCTTGGCATTTTCTTGACCTGTCTTCTGTCCTTATCACTTAGATGGCCATGATCTTTCCAAACGGCTTTCCAAGCAGATTACTCAAGCAACAAAGAGCATGCGAACCGCTCTAGATAAATTTAATAACCTAGAATGCAGCCTTGCATGGCCATTCCCACGCTCCGTGGAGTTCGATCAAGTGAAGAACCCAGAAGCAGACGTTTGGCTACGAAGTGAGTTTGTGGGTTCTGACTCGCCAGTACCCATAACCGTTAGACGTAGAGCAATCGATCTGTACCATCTGCTGGATAGAGCTAAAGAAGAGGTGACCCTACTTCAGGAAGAGATGAGAAACGTAGTTGATCACTTCAGCGGGCAGCACGCTACGTTTTCCAATTCGTTAAAAGATGCCACGATATCTCCTTTGTCCTTAGAGGAGACAGGGAGAAATTTCTTTCTGAAAATGAAACTGTTGTCTTTGGAGGGACAGCTTTTAGAGGTGAAAAGATTTTTCCAAGGTCACATCGGAGAAGTCCCTCTCCCAAACTTACTTTTTGATCGAAACAGTATTCCGTTACAGGACGATGAAAACGAGACTGACGAAGTGTCTGAGTCGTTGCTAAGCCTCCCGGAAACAGAGGAGGATGAAGTGGACAGTGAAACAGAATGCGAGAGCGATTATGACGATACTGACAGTGCTTTTTTCAGTTCTACGGGGATATTGCTTTAAACTAGAAAAGCTTTAACTATTCTACTTTTTTTTTAGTGCTCCTCTGGACGTCTGCAATCCTAATTTCCACGTTGCTAGTCCGCATGAATTATGGGGCGAAATACGCATTGTGGGTTCTCGATGCTCCCATTTTTTAATGAATGAAAATGGTTAAGCACCTGAATGAATTGATGTGAAATCTTTTTTATTTCTACTAGTTTTCATCGACTATCGTGCCAAGAACGCTTTTCTCGCTATTTCATCCAATTTTCTAATGAATGGGAAATCCGGCTCCTTAATATCGTGCTTTTAAATTAGTGCGTGGGGTAAACATACTGAATTTTTCGTGGGCACGGCAGCGGGAAATAAGTGTGTGTTTCAATAGCGTACGGTAGGGAGGCACATAAAAACGAAGTGGATTCAGGGGCGCTAAAAGGAGCATTAGAAATGCTTTTTAGGCTATCAAGAGTACATTTCAGATGCCTTGAAATGCAAAAGCGGCCCTATATATAATTTGTATCTGTTCCGAGCTCCTAGCAGAAATTGAGTCTTTTCGAAATTTACGAGGCCTTTAGTATTATTTTCCAAAAGAGATATTGTACAGAAAACAGTCGTTGGGTGCCGCTGTTAGTGGATTGAGGACCTCCTGTTATAAATTGCAACTGTGATGCCAAAAATACAAGAACTTTTTTGGCCAAGTTTCTTGTGGTTTAGGCAGGTTGTGAGAGTGCATATTTATATTACAGGAGAATAAGGTCACGGTAAGAAACTGTAATAACTAATAAAAGTATCAATGTAAAAAAGGTTTATATAAGGACAGAATAAGCACATCCTGTAATTTTGTCTTAATAAATGGGCATCGCATGAAGAAGATTGCAATGTATATTTGTCCATGTTGCCATAAATATTGTCTTTGTTGAAGTTACTTTTTTATCTCAGGTATTTTTTCGGTGTGGTAACATCTGCTAATAAAGTTGAAAAATGAAAATTACCCGAGATAAAGAAGATTAACTTTAACATACATCTCAGGGCAAGACTTACGTTAACCTTGTTAATTTTTCTATTAGTCAACAGCTATATCTCTTTTATAGAAATTAAGAATTTAACTGACGATAAGTACCCCCAAATAACAAGAACCTAACGTTGAGCTCCCAAACTAAGGATAACCTCGAAAATAACTGCTAACCGAAAGTAACGTCAATTTGCTACCTTCCGAGTAACCCCGAAAGGAGCTACTTATAAGGCCCCAAGTGGCAGCCCTTTGAAAATGACCCCTCAATTACAACTTCCATAAATTTATTTCTTGATTTTAGTAACTGAAACGGAAAAACATAATTCTTTCCGTTTTTCCATCACTTGATTGAATGAATTGCTGTGAAATCTTTCGTTTTTTAACAAGTTTTCGCATTTTGTGACCCATGAGGATAAGTCAAGACTTTGATTGACTTGGTAAAAAAGTGAGTGGTTAGACCATTTTTCATGGGGTAATCGAAAAAAATATACAGAAATGATCAGTTTTCGGGGTTAAATTGTGTTTGCATCAGTTCTTTTGTTGAATGTGAAGCCAGTGCACTTTTTTACTTTCCATGTTAGTTTCCGACACACGGCAAGAACGCAAGCACTTCCACGGTTGCCGTAACATGTCGCTGTTCCCTCAAGCAAGAAATGTATATAGGGCCAATAATGCATCTAGGGCAGTTCGGTGCAATTTTCCATAGCCGTAAAATATGACCGTTCCATCTAGTTTACATGAAAGGTTTGCGGAACAGTGCATTTTAGTCACTTAGATGCTTTGCCGTGCCGTAAAATCAGTGGCCCTTCCCTCTAGTTCCCAAGAAAGGTTGGGTGAAAAGTGCATTTTTGTGTACTTTAAGACAACCTGCTGTAAAATCGTGCAGTCCACTTAGTTTTTCATGAAAAACAGGGTCAACAGCGCATTTTTGGCTAGTTAGATGCTTTCCCGTAAAATCGTGTCGTTCCCGTAGTTTCCATGAAAGATAGAGTCAGCAGTGCAATTTTGGGTACTTAGATGCTTTGCCGTGAAATCGGGCCGTTCCGTGTAGTTTGAAGGAAAGACAGAGTCAACAGTGCCTTTTCGGGTCCTCGGATGCCCTGCTGTAAAATCGTGCCGTCCACCCCAGTTTGCATTAAAGATAGAGTCAGCAGTGCAATTTTGGGTACTTAGATGCTTTGCCGTGAAATCGGGCCGTTCCCTTAGTTTCCATGAAAGATAGGGTCAACAGCGTAATTTTGGGTAGTTAGATAGCCTGCCTTAAAATCGGGCCGTTCTTCCAGTTCCCATGAAAGACAGGGTCAACAGTGCATTTTTAGGTATTTAGATGCCCTGCCCTAAAATCGTGCTGTTCCATTAGTTCCCATGAAATATAGGCTCAACAGCGTAATTTTTGGTAGTTAGATGGCCTGCGTAAAATCAAGCCGTTCCCGCCAGTCGCCATGAAAGACAGGGTCCACAGTGTAATTTTGGATACTTAGATGCCCTACGGTAAAGTCTGGCCGTTCCCTCTACTTTCCATGAAAGGTTTGCTCAACAGTGCATTTTAGGAACTTAGATGCTTTGTCGTGCCGTAAAATGTGGCCGTTCCGCCCAGTTTGTATTAAAGATAGGGTCAGCAGTGCAATTTGGGTTACTTAGATGCTTTGCCGTGAAATCGGGCCGTTCCGTATATATAGTTTGAATGAAAGACAGCGTCAACAGTGCATTTTCGGGGCCTCGGATGCCCTGCCGTAAAATCGGGCCGTTCACCCCAGTTTGCATTAAAGATAGAGTCAGCAGTGCAATTTTGGGTACTTAGATGCTTTGCCGTGAAATCGGGCCGTTCCCTTAGTTTCCATGAAAGATAGGGTCAACAGCGTAATTTTGGGTAGTTAGATAGCCTGCCGTAAAATCGGGCCGTTCCTCCCAGTTTGCAATAAAGGCAGGGTCAACAGTGCAATTTTTGGGGTGCTTAGATGCTTTGCCGTTAAATCGTGCCATTCCTTCCAGTTGGCATGAAAGACTGGGTCAACAGTGCCCTGTATTAAACGGCCACCCTCTGTTAAGCCGCCAGTTTTCACAGTCCCCGGTGTTTCGCTCATAAAAACTCTGTATCTGTTACCCGTATTATGCGGCCACACTGTGGTAGTTCTACACTGGTCTTTCTTTGCTATTTTCGCTGTGTTTAGCGGCCACCCTTGAACAGAAACTAAGTAATAGGTTATTCTATGCAGTATTTCCTAGTGTTGTAAATGAACAAACCCGGAGTACAAAGCTACTCTAACCATTTTAACAAGTGTATGGCAGTTAGACTGGCGCTTCGATGACCTGGCGTACAAACAGCAGACTGTTCCTTTCATTTCGCATGAAATATAGGGCCAACGATGCCTTTTTGGCAAGTAGATCTCATTTTCAAGTAGCTGAAAAATTGCCTGGCACTGATAGCGGCCATAAATTGACGGTGTCCCTCCTTTTTTTCATGAAATGTAGGGATAAGGATACATTAGTGGTACGTTTGATTTTCAAGATAATGTGTAACGTTCTTACCCTTTACAGAGCTGCGAATTGCCCTTTCTTGGGGGTATTCCTCTATGTTTTATGGGATGTCATTATGAAATAAATGCGAAATCCTCTGGCAGTCCAAATAAATCGTTGAGAAATATCTGTTTCCCTCCACTAGCTTTATTTCTTCATGGAATATCGGGACAAATGCGCTGGCCCCCTTTCCGTGCGGCATCGCCTTAAAACGTCTAGTCCTTTAATGAGTTGCTCCTTAATAAGAGTATTCTGTATTTTTTGGGCTGCCGTACAATGGAAAGTGTTTGTTTTTTACTTCAGTTAATGAAACATGCTGCATGTCCTATTGATGCGCTCGGCACTTCGATGAGCCACCCACTGGACACACGTGCATTACTTTGAATAGTTTGTTTATTATTTTTTGGTATTGGCAATGACTATTTAAAAAATCGTTTAGGCTAAATTAAAAAACATGTCTCTGTAAATCTTTCACTATGTGAAAGTGAAGGAAATAGAATGGGGAACAGTAGAAACTATTTGTCTTAACTCACGCCTTCGGCGCACAAATAATCAGCTCGTGCAAAATCATACTACTACCACAAGGATTATAATTTAGTTTATATTAAATGTACGTTTACGGACTACACATTAATGGAAGCCTATATCTTATTAATAAATATTTCTGAAAACGATTAATGATAAATTCTAGTTCTGTTTTATGAAAATTAGCGATAGCTGTTAAAGCAATTCAGGCTTTTCACAAATTAGATAAAAACAAAACATGAATGTAAATTGACCGGTTGTTAGATGCATGCGTTGCAGTTAACATGTAGTATTTTGTGTTTTCTGGTCATCCTTTCATCACATATTCAATTTTCCAATTTGTTCTTAATTATTTTATTCTAATTATATCCTTGAAGGGGGCATCAGAAATCCTCTCATTTGATTATGATAAAAGATGTTAAAAAGTCCGGTCTGAAGAATTTCAGGTTTAATCTTCGTCTTCGTCATCGTCATCATCATCTCGTTCTACATGACCATGATCGTCCATCTGATGTATTTGGTGACCCCAGAACAAACGCTCGGCTATTTGTCGCGAGCAGTCTTCCATAATCATGACGACATAGACTAGGGCCTGAAATGAAAAAGAAGAGATTTCAAAAGTTGCGACAATTAAAATAGCAATAGTTTTACCTCGTAAAGGATCAGAAGTGTCAAATGGGACGAACTAACCTCAGGAACTAAAACGTGGAGGACGTAGTTCATCATGAGTGCGTTAGAGTCGTTGAAGCCGGACCAATTCTCAGAAACAATCCCCTTTACCTCATTTGTGAACCTTCGCATCGAAAGTGTAAAAAGGAAGGTAGAGCAAAAATATGAATTAATCATACGTTTACGAACGAAATTCGTTTTTGTTAGGGTAAAAATTCTTGTACAATGAAGCTGCAAACGTGAGATCTGCGAGGAAGAGGTTTAGAGACAACGCTGAATTCATTTCTTGAAAAGGACTGGCATATTATTATTTTTTAATTGTTAGTTACTTACCATTGATGTAGAAAAAAATGTGGTACAGTCACTACTTAAATGTAGTAGTTCTGCTCTTCGGTTCGCGGTGCTAAAGAGAGTATCTCTGATGCTATTTATGTTTCCGTTCTTAATGTCCTTGATGTAGTTCTGTGAACAAGCAATAAAAAGAAAATAATGTCATTGATGTCGTTTACAAAGTAAATGTGTAAATGATAGATTACATCTTTTAAAAAATTATATAATAAAATTAAGGAATTAAGAAGGTGCGGAAACAACGAACCACTGCTGGGTAGCAGATGTTACCTTCAACCCTTTTAAGTCAGGACTCTGCATAAAAGACAGACTGGATGGGTAATTCCTGTTTGTAAACAAATCAAATAATTAACGATTTTAATAAAAACAAGGTCACAGTCACATCGCCACGTAAGTAAAAAAAATGCGAATTTCTTACGTTTAAAAGTATTAAGACGGCCTTAATACCACGCTAGAAAGGAACAAATTAACTCGAGGGTTATCAGCAATAGCTATTGACAATCATTCATAACATATCTGATAAAACATGCTAAAGAAAATAAGGCTACAAGGGGAAGTAGAATGTGGGATTTGAATGAGCACAAATTATAGAATACTTACGATCGGTTGATCTGCCTTTTGTGACATCCACAATTGTAATCACCAGGAGGAGCTTTCTTTATGCCGACACAATCGAAATGAAACCATTTCTTGCATTTCTCACAAAATATCCAACTCCTGGTCTTTACTTCCGTTCCTTTTGCCTGGCAAATAAAAGCCTCACACTTTTCACCTTCCTCTTCTCCTTCATCTTCATTCTGTTGTCTTCTTTTCCTTTTTCTCCTGCTTAAGGCAGCGGTGGATGAGGATGCAATGGCTTGAACGGCAGATGCTGAATTGGAGGTTGCAGATGGATTAGAGGCTACATTAGAGGTGGTGGATCTTGTTATTCTACGGACAGAAGTTGTTGATCTAGTGGAATTGGACGTTGTTGCTGTAGATCTGATAGTGTTTGCTGTTGTGAGTGAGGTTGTTGTTGCTACCCCAGGGGCCGACCACGTTACTGATGAGGTTTGGGTGTGTGTAGTGACAGGCACGGAGGTTGGTGCTGCTACTCCGGGCACTGACGACTCTGACGTACTGATGCCAAGAGTAGTGGTGGTGGTGGCGCTGGTAGTTGCTGGGTCATTTAGCCTAAAAATAATATCGCCTTTCAACGATATTATTTGTTTTAGTGCTCCCATCCCATAACTAGATGGGTGTTTAAAAGGAATTGATCCCATATGCAACACTTGCAAAGATATCTTGTTGGCCTTGATATCTTTATAAGGTACCCTCGAATTTGTCTTACCGCAAGCTACGCCTACAAAAACAAAAAAACAGTAGAATCAGCCTCAATTTTTTGTTTTCCACCAAAAAGAAAAACATGTTTGATCATGACTATTTCTAACAAAAACATACGCAAATGGCACAGAGAACAATAAAGAGAACGACGAAAATAAAACTGAATAAACAAAAATTTGCCCCTGTGAAGTTCCCGTATGAAAGTACATTTTGTAACTTCGTAGTTTTACCAGCTCGGACATATAACGTTTTAATTTTATTTTACTGGAGGTGACGTAATAGAGGAGGAATAGCAAGATTGAAACTATCCACTAAATGATACATTTCATAAATCGGGCTAAATACGTTATAACAAGGTAAGCTCTTAAAAAAGGCAGTTTCACTGCATAATCCAACTACATGACTGTCAACCAGAAGTGTACAGTTTGAAATAAAAACAAAGAACGATTACTAACTGTATTTAGTGTTAAACAGCTTTGAAACTTTTTGGCGCAATTCCTCCCTTTCAGATTTAGGGGTATCCTGTCTCGCTTCCCTCGGCGTTCCTGGAAAAAGTGGAAGGAAAATGGGAAAAATGTTGCAGGTTGTAAGTAAAGGAAGTCGAGTGCACTGGTAAATTGTAAGAATTCTATTGCTACCAAAAATTTAATTTATTGAAAATCATATCTGAAACTTACCGTCTCCATTTACAAACGAGTAGAACTTGGGCGCAAGCCGGTTGCTCTCCACGAACTGAATCGCCCTCTGGTGACCAAAAACATCTACGTCGCCTTTTCCCATGTCGCACATCATAAGGCACTTTACCCCTAAATCCCTGAGATTGTCACACTGACAAACAAAAGAGAGATATCAAAAAGTAAGATCAGTTAGCTGCGATGATAATAAAATATTACTTAGGTAATGAATTAATAATAATAGGGCTCTTATTTAATAAGGAGACTACCCTTTTTTTAATGATTGTATGCACTCTTCTTCATACGGAGGGTACCTGTTTTGTACTGATTATAATTACGTTATTCCAGTTTCGTATATAATTACGTTTTTATCTATTTATTCATTTTTTTTTGTATACAGGTCCTATATTGCTAGCAGTTTTTATAAGTGAAATGGTCATCCTGTCATCTTGGACTGAGTGCATGTAAGTCAGTAAAAAGGGACACTGGAATGCAACTAGGTATTCAAAAGTGGCATTTAACACCTTTGCATACATCGTCTAGTGCCACGAGTTATAAACCTTTTAAGCATTAAAATTCTACAATATACTGCTCCTACTACTACTACTACTACTACTATTACTACTACTACTACTACTACTACTACCAATGACATTAACAAATTACAATTCTATCATTAAGTTCAATTAAGTTACTTATTATTAAGTAGGAGAAGTTCACTGATTCGATACTTATTTATTCAATTCGTCAAAATTTTACCTCCCGTTTCACTTTTTTTAAAGTTCTTTTTATCTGTTCCTTTTTGGTCAGTACATCTTCAGAGAGGGCTCTTCTGTTAAATTCATTTCGTTCCTCTTCAGAAAGCTCTTTCCACATGCTCGATAAGAAAACATTCCTCTCAGCGAAAGTCATCTGTTTTGTACCTTCTGAAAGGCAATAAAGGACGCTGACATTTCGTTTCCAATTTTCCTAGAATACATACTAATACAGAATGAACATTTGTCTCGGACCTAATAAAAAGATGGTGCAAAATTGCGTGACACAGATATTCAGTTAACCCCTTCGTCTTGTTGACACGCTCTCCGTTTAGCAAGTTGTCACTTCATTTTTACAGGTCGCTGACTGGGCGATAAATTGACTTCATGCAGTCTGCGTGGCGAACGCCTTGAGAAGAACGAAGCTTTGACTCCTTCGTAAACAATTTATCATGATCAGGAGCACCCAACGACTGTGTCAGAGGAGAAAAATTCCCTAGAATTTTTTATAGCTTGAGCAACGATAGAATTATATTACTGACCCTTCCAGTTCATGTGAAATTTTCGAAGCCAATCTATCAATCACCATTTTCTGAAGTTTAATTTTTCGCATTTCGTTCCCCAGATTAAACTATTTTAGTAGAAAAAGAAAATCTTAAATTTTCGGTTTGTAAAATGCGACGAAGAGAGGAATCTGAAAAGTTCTCGCTTGCGGGAAACTTTAAACTGCATAAAAAATGTTAGGGAAAATCGTACTGTACTGTACCGCCCTTGTAATTTCGAAAAGACTCCAGTCAGGCCCTTGATCACCGAACTGATTAAAATTTTATAGCGCCGCTTAGAATACATTTCTAGAAACCTGAAAGTACTCTGGATAGCCTGAAAAGTGTTTTTCGATGCATTTAGGACGAAACCGTCGTTGGGTGCCCTTGATTTACATATCCTGACATGTTTTTGTCACCTCTAATTGTGACCAAACAAAAATGTATCAAAACAAAACTAACCATCCAAGGCAGAAGTCTCTTTGCAGAAAAGGTTGTATCCATTTAACTGTGACTTGTTTACTCTAAAGAAAAACCAGTAATTGTAAGACACAGTATCCCGTGTGAAACTGATATGTTACTGAGGACAGTGTATGGAAAGCAAATCTGAAAATACAAAGTGAAATTTATACATGATAAGGAATTCTACACTTACCGTGCTGAATTCTCACTTGTAGACACAGAAGACATTTTGATAGAGTGAGAAATAAAAAAAATAGCTAAGAAATAAACCGGTGAAATGTTAAAACGCTAGCCTTAAGAGAAACTTGGTAGCAGAATTACGCAAGAAAGCCCTTTTTTGGTACCTGCGGACGTAGCTGTGTTGCGCAAACTATTGCTGATAGCGTGAGTCTGTCCGTCTGATCAATCAGAGCAGTAATGATTACGAAATATACATGGATATCTGCAAAATCAGGACTAGTGTTAAATATCAGTTTTAAGGGTAATATTAAAGAAATACTCTTCAATAAAAATGGGAATGCCCGCTTTAAAGACGTCCGTAGATCGGCATCATATACGATGAAACCAACCAGGAACTCGAGATCACGGACTCGAATAAAATAATTCTTCAATTTGTGCCCTCGGAAGCCAAGATTTTTGCTTCAAGCAATTCTATTACACGATTTCAAACAGCTTGATGCTAACATTATAGAAATACACTGATTTTATTTGAGGGGAACTGTACTAAACTTTTTTTTTTCGAATTTGCCCGCCTTAAAAACGCCCGTAAATCGGCATCCTATAGGATGTCACAGACGCTGCACTCGCCATTCCACAATTCTTTACTTTGCGCTTTCTGAAGACAAGATTTTTGCTTAAAACGTTTCTGTTACACAATTCTGAATAGTTTGATGTTAAAATCATAGAAATACATTTAATTTTGGGGAAACTGTAATAAAATTTCTTACTCGAATTTGCCCGCCTTAAAAACGCCCGTGGATTGGCATCCTATAGGATGTCACATACGATGCACTCGCCATTCCAGAATTCTTTACTTTGCACCTTCTGAAGACAAGATTTTTGCTTAAAACGTTTCTGTTACACGATTCTGAATAGTTTTCTGTTAAAATCATAGAAATACATTTAATTTTGGGGAAACTGTAATAAAATTTCTTACTCGAATTTGCCCGCCTTAAAAACGCCCGTGGATTGGCATCCTATAGGATGTCACAGACGATGCACTCGCCATTCCAGAGTTCTTTACTTTGCGCCTTCTGAAGACAAGATTATTGCTTAAAACGTTTCTGTTACACGATTCTGAAAAGTTTTCTGTTAAAATCATAGAAATACATTTAATTTTGGGGAAACTGTAATAAAATTTCTTACTCGAATTTGCCCGCCTTAAAAACGCCCGTGGATTGGCATCCTATAGGATGTCACAGACGCTGCACTCGCCATTCCAGAGTTCTTTACTTTGCGCCTTCTGAAGACAAGATTATTGCTTAAAACGTTTCTGTTATACGATTCTGAATAGTTTGATGTTAAAATCATAGAAATACATTTCATTTTGGGGAAACTGTAATAAAATTTCTTACTCGAATTTGCCCGCCTTAAAAACGCCCGTGGATTGGCATCCTATAGGATGTCACAGACGCTGCACTCGCCATTCCACAATTCTTTACTTTGCGCCTTCTGAAGACAAGATTTTTGCTTAAAACGTTTCTGTTACACAATTCTGAATAGTTTGATGTTAAAATCATAGAAATACATTTCATTTTGGGGAAACTGTAATAAAATTTCTTACTCGAATTTGCCCGCCTTAAAAACGCCCGTGGATTGGCATCCTATAGGATGTCACATACGATGCACTCGCCATTCCAGAATTCTTTACTTTGCACCTTCTGAAGACAAGATTTTTGCTTAAAACGTTTCTGTTACACGATTCTGAATAGTTTTCTGTTAAAATCATAGAAATACATTTAATTTTGGGGAAACTGTAATAAAATTTCTTACTCGAATTTGCCCGCCTTAAAAACGCCCGTGGATTGGCATCCTATAGGATGTCACAGACGATGCACTCGCCATTCCAGAGTTCTTTACTTTGCGCCTTCTGAAGACAAGATTATTGCTTAAAACGTTTCTGTTACACGATTCTGAAAAGTTTTCTGTTAAAATCATAGAAATACATTTAATTTTGGGGAAACTGTAATAAAATTTCTTACTCGAATTTGCCCGCCTTAAAAACGCCCGTGGATTGGCATCCTATAGGATGTCACAGACGCTGCACTCGCCATTCCAGAGTTCTTTACTTTGCGCCTTCTGAAGACAAGATTATTGCTTAAAACGTTTCTGTTATACGATTCTGAATAGTTTGATGTTAAAATCATAGAAATACATTTCATTTTGGGGAAACTGTAATAAAATTTCTTACTCGAATTTGCCCGCCTTAAAAACGCCCGTGGATTGGCATCCTATAGGATGTCACAGACGCTGCACTCGCCATTCCAGAGTTCTTTACTTTGCGCCTTCTGAAGACAAGATTATTGCTTAAAACGTTTCTGTTACACAATTCTGAATAGTTTGATGTTAAAATCATAGAAATACATTTCATTTTGGGGAAACTGTAATAAAATTTCTTACTCGAATTTGCCCGCCTTAAAAACGCCCGTGGATTGGCATCCTATAGGATGTCACAGACGATGCACTCGCCATTCCAGAGTTCTTTACTTTGCGCCTTCTGAAGACAAGATTTTTGCTTAAAACGTTTCTGTTACACGATTCTGAATAGTTTTCTGTTAAAATCATAGAAATACATTTCATTTTGGGGAAACTGTAATAAAATTTCTTACTCGAATTTGCCCGCCTTAAAAACGCCCGTGGATTAGCATCCTATAGGATGTCACAGACGCTGCACTCGCCATTCCAGAGTTCTTTACTTTGCGCCTTCTGAAGACAAGATTTTTGCTTAAAACGTTTCTGTTACACGATTCTGAATAGTTTGATGTTAAAGTCATAGAAATACATTTAATTTTGGGGAAACTGTAATAAAATTTCTTACTCGAATTTGCCCGCCTTAAAAACGCCCGTGGATTGGCATCCTATAGGATGTCACAGACGATGCACTCGCCATTCCAGAGTTCTTTACTTTGCGCCTTCTGAAGACAAGATTATTGCTTAAAACGTTTCTGTTACACGATTCTGAATAGTTTTCTGTTCAAATCATAGAAATACATTTAATTTTGGGGAAACTGTAATAAAATTTCTTACTCGAATTTGCCCGCCTTAAAAACGCCCGTGGATTGACATCCTACAGGACGTGTTCAAGATCGCACTCCCGAAACCCAGTATTTTTCATTTTCCGTCTTGAGAACTACAATTGTTCCTAAAATGTTTTATCTCAAAACACTGATGGATTTTAACTCAACACAATGAAGTAAAACTTCATTTTGAGCAACTTAACTTGGCCCTATTTCTTATTCGTCTTCGAGGTATGCGGAATTAGCTGGAATTGCTCGAAAAGCTGCGTTTTTATATCAAATAATCGTTTATAACTGTTCATGTTTAGTCTTTTTATCTTCTCCTGTATCAAAAAGGCGGAATTGTTTTTATTTGATCGAAAATATAACGGTTAGTTGCACAGATAGTTGTGTGGCCTATGGACCGCCATATTGACCGTACTATAGTACGTAATTCAGCGGGTGATGCCCACGTAATTTGGTCCATTTTCAGCGGGTATCACCCATAGGGGTTGCGTGAATCGGGTGATTCATCAAATATGGCGGACGAGAGTGAGAAGAGAGCGACGTGGTCTTCGTTTTAAAATATATGAAGCGATTTTCAGTTTTATCTATGGACGGCATTGGAGTAGCTCTACGGAGTGTTATCTCTCGAGTCAAAGATGCAACGGCTAAACGGTCAATTGTAAGTCAGAGAGTCGACAAAAAACATTGTTTAATTTAATCTGAAGGTTTTACGTTACGTTTTCTCTAATTTAGTGTGGCATCCTTTTTTACGGTAGTAGGCTTACTTACGTTAGGACGTTAAGAGTACATTAATTGCATGAGCAATCTGCAGTTTGCGAAATAGTCAACAACCCGTAATTGACAGTCTTTTGAGTCTGATGTTATTTGATTTGAGCTTGAAAGCTCAAATCAAATAACATGTGATGACATATATAGTCTATTACGTAACGGACTAAAAACGGCCACTAAAAACCTTCTACAGAAAGATATATTATTTTGTCATTAGTATCTGTTGCATGTTAGTGGATTCAACAACCACCTACACTGGTTTCTTATTTTTTTCCTTTATTTTTTTTATTTAAACATATACTACTACATCTATACCAATAACCTGCTACTACAAGCACACAAAATACACTTCCTACTATACATAAAATAATGGCTAATACAAGGAATGTTTAGGTACAATTACTACTATAAAATAGGATAGAAGTTTTTTTGCATTTTAATTCTTGCTACCATGGCAGAGTAGCTGAAACTTTTCCCATTTACTTTCCTGATTGGCAACTTTGTTACTTGAATACATAAGTTTCTTTTCTAACTGATAAACATAACTGACTTTATTTAAAATAAAAAAAAAAAGTATATCGCTGTCTGAAAGGTATATCGCTGTCTGAAAGGTCTCTTAAGAATATGTTTAATTGGGCCAAGTAATGAAGTCCGACCAGAAACTTATGCACATCATGGCAATACCTTAATATTCCCAGGGGTAGGTACCCAGGCTAGCCTGCATGGCAGGCGCAAAAAGGGGAGGGGAGGGGAGGGGAGAGGGAGAAAACATGAAAAGGAAAAGGGAAGGGAGCACCTGCTAATAAGAAAAAGTGTTTTTGCATTCTGCCCACCAATTTCTAGACTAATTGGATAACATCAACTGTGAATATGTTGTAGGTTAATTTGTTTCTTAGGTCAAACTTAAAAATTACTTTGTTTACAGAAAATTGTGGGTGGGTGTAGTGTTTTAGGACACCAGAAGACACTAAGTCAACCACACAGTCGGACACAAAGTCAACCTGCTTCTTTACTCTATCTTTACCACTTAACTTACATTTCCTGGATGCTTGTACCCAGTTCTTCAGGAACAAGCTTAAACGACTGGCAAAAGAAAAACAGCCAATGAAATTATGAAACCTTATACTAAACACTCACGTAGCTAAATGAAACAAAGTTCACTATCCATAAGAACAAAGGAAGAACCCGTCATCTTACTTCTTCAAAGGTATCAACTTAAACAAAGTCAACAATTGTTTATGATAAAGTTACTAATTAATCTTACTAATTAATCATTTTCATTTTTGCTATTTTTGAGCAACTTGAGCTGATGATCCTGACAGATCAAGAAGGGGAAATGCCCTCTCTGACATTTTGTCCCCCATTCATCGCCAATGTAGTGTTTTAAGACACCAGAAGACACTTAGTGAATCACACAGTTAGACAGAAAGTCAACATGCTTTCTTTACTCCATCTTCACCACTTAACTTACAATTCCCAGATGCTAGTACCCAGTACACCGTGGTGGGCAAATTACCTTGGGTAAAGTGCTTGTCAGCAAAAAATGCACCTGATATCAATCTCATACAGCTGGCATTCATTTGAAGCATAGTTTGTGGAATTTATTGCGCATGACTGTTAACTAAGACCACTAAAGCACTAACTACTGAAAAGCACTCTGGCCCATGCTCTGATCCTGCCAGCTATGTTGGCTATGATAGCTGGGGATAAAATTTTACTCATTCATTTTAGACTTAGAGAAGCAATGTATTATCTATATTCAAAAAATCAGTGTAATCATTGTACAATAGAAGAACACCCAAAGACAGATTAATGGCATGATGCATGAGGGGGAGACTGATTTATCTGGACTGTATAACCTGAGATAATCTACTTCATGATGCTTTATAAAATTAATAATAATTTATTGTCATTTATCATACATTTCATAACAAATTAAAAAAAATATCCTAGTGAAAAATGTATTTAAAATGTATTTACTAGTTTTTTAAAAAAATGGTACGAGGTTTAAAATCAAATCTACCTGTCGTGAGGAAAAAAATACACGCCACATTGACATTACCTGCTTTGATTAAATTTAAGGAGCTTCCTAAAACTGTTCCTCGTCTTGTTGCCGTCAGCAAACTAAAGCCTTTAGAGTGTATTGTGGAAGCTTACCAGCATGGTCAACGACATTTTGGAGAAAACTATGTAAGTGGAGAACAATTCTAGAACCAATGAGAAAGTCTGTTGTACATTTCCAGGGTTTATGTTTCATGGAAACATGGCCAATGAGAGGTTTTTTGAATTAACCAGCTGTAAATTTAAGAACATTAGGTGCATGTAATAATGAAACTGTCTTATTCCTACAAGTTGCATTTTATATTCTCCAGGTTCAAGAACTAATAGAAAAATCAAATGACCAAAAGGTAAGCTTAAAATTTCACCTGTACGTTATTCTTGTCTTGAATTCCCATCTAGATGTGAAACTATGTTTCTGTTATTTGTAGTCAGCGATGTAATGCTCTTTCATTTCTTATTGGTTGTCTGCTCCCTAGTCTAGTTTTGCCCCTGCCTTCATCACTCTTGGGAGATCCAGGAGTCTAAGGACAGTTGTATGTGCATGATAGCAGTTGTAGCCATTTTCTATTAACCCTTTATTATATAGACACGAGTGTTTTACTGGAAAATATACCACTCGTCAAATTCATAAAAACTACATCCGGGACCCGAGTGGTTTATTTTCCATAATCTCACGCGTGAGTTTATCGATGACGTAATTTTGGTAATTTCCCTGTATCATTTTATCGACATCTTTTAGTCTATATAATAAAAAGAACATTACACGGCGGCTTGAAGATATGAATTTTATTTTCTCATGGCAAAAACAATATTTTACTCACTCGCGCAGTTTTGCCACTCGAAAATAAAATTTGTATCTTTGCGCCACCATGTAATATCCTCTATTTAAGTCCCAATAGTGTCCAAGATCAATTTTCTCCTTACAGTTATTATTATCCATACACTGTAAAGAGATAAGTTTTGAGAATCAATAAAATGATCAACCAAGAGAAAATACTTTGATCTTTGAACAAATTCTCTCAACTAATTCTTTAAGGAAATGTATGGAGATCAGTTTGGAGAATTTGTATGTGGATACTGGTGCTTAAAGGGTTAATAATGTAATCATCACTTCACAATTAAAATATGGATATCACCAATTTTCAGTGGAAGTACAAGGCTCATACTGAGCTTTCTTGTCCTTTGTGATTACTTCATTATTGAAATTATTTTAAAAGATTAATTCTCATGAAATATGGTGTTATTGTCTTTTTTAGGTGCAGGAGCTTCCAGACATAAGATGGCACTTTATTGGTCACCTTCAGAGTAACAAGTGTAATAATCTTGTAGGTAAGGTACAAATAATATGAGTAAGTAGACTGCATTAATATTTACAAGCGGTTCCTTACGCTGGTGAATAAATCAAGTGATTAAACAGACTAAAGGGAAAATGATGACCCAAGGGAAAACTGTGGTTTCCTTCTAGGCTCGTTTGCTTGAGACTCAACTTACCTGAAAGCTTTAATAGATCAATATGTCAATAGCTTGGTGTACATGTCTGCCATGCTTTCAATGACCTAAGCAACTGACCCTTACATTGTCCCAGAATTCCTAGTGTGTATACTAAGCAGCCTGTATGAGCCACCTGTGATACTACATTCCAGCCATGCAATAGAGTAAAAGCCTAGGAAAACATGGTTGCTTACTGGTCCATATAAGGTACAGAAACTAAGGTAAGTAACTAACAACGCAAATTAATGTCCAACTGACTAACGACAGTTTGTTTACTGCATCCTGTCCGGTAACACATGGTCCGGATATTTGCTCCTGAGGTATTCATCCGCTCTCTGATGAGGCCTAGAGCTGCGACCACTGGTGTCCAGTGGCAGAGGTGGCTGATGTGCCTCCTCTACGCACTGTGCGGGCGGCTCCATTCTGTCCAGAGGATCTGAGAGCCCCACCTCGGGTAACCACACTTTCTCAGGATATTCCTCCAGCCTTGGAAGCCCTCTTGCCTTGGGCTCTGCACTGGGCTTGTGACCAGAATCTAGACCTAGCTTCCATCTGCCTGCGTCCTCTGGAGTCTGTAGGGTACCTTATTGAAATGGGCCGTTGACCTTGTAAAGGTGCTGCCATCTCTCCTTTTGGCCACAACTTGTGTTCCCTCTCTCTGCTGCACCTCCAGCGGCTCTCCCTCATGGGGTGGTGAGGCTTTGCTGCTGGGTCCTTGTTTCACCAGCACTGCATCCCCAACCTGTATATCCCAAGTTTTCACGTTCTTCTTCCTGTCTGCATGCACCTTTATTTGCATCTTCTTCCTTTGTTTTTGTAACCCTCTGATGTCCCTCATGAGCAAGCCGGACTACTTTGTCGCAAAGTGACCTGGGCACCACTATGCGTGACCTTCGTACAACCAATCCGCCTCCTACCACTAGCTCTGTAAAGGCTGGGTCAAACTGGGGGCCAAGGGCTTGCTGTTCTGGTGCAGCGCTTTTGCACTCTTAAGCTCTTTGAGCTCCTGGTCCTGACTTGTCTCCTCTAGCAGCTCATCCCATGATACCGCATCTGGCAGTGCCGTTTGCACCACTGCCCTGATGTCCATCTCAAACAATTCTTCTTCTTCTTTGCGAACAATGAACTCTGTCTGGTGTACTGCTCTGGAGTCCTGCAGCGTGAGTGGTTCTGGGTGCCTGGAGTTGTAATCTGGTTCATTAGTGTCTGCCTTTACTTTCTTTCCAGGTACATAATTTAGCTTTTAATCAAAGCCCTGCAGGCGAACTCTCATTCGTTCAAAAGTGGTGCAGTGACTTTGTGACTAGCAAACAGAGGCAGTAGGGGTTTGTGGTCAGTGTCTACCTCAAACGTAACTCTGAGGCTGTATACGTAGATCTGGTTTGCAAGGACGCCCCATTCAAAAGCTTTCACTTCCTTCTCAAGCTGTGAGTATCTGATCTCAGTATCAGTTAAAGCCCTAGACCGGTAGGTTACAGGCCTCCACCGCCTGGCGTGGGGGTCATACTGCTTCATGCTAAACCATGGGGTCCTGGATCTGTCATGAGTTTGGTCTTTTGATGTGGATCAAAGTACGCCATTACCTTGTCCCCTGACAGCAGCATTTTGGCTCGCTCAAAAGCTCTCTGGCACTCAGGTGTCGACTGAAAAGGTGCCCCCTGTTTGATGAGGTCTCTTAGTGGTGTGGTGATCTGCGCAAAACCCTCCATGAAGTCCGCGTTAGGTCCTGCGACGAAAACGAATGATCACACCTCTGCTTGAGATTGGGGCGGGCCTGCTGCCTGCAATGCTGCCACCTTGTTACGGTCCGGCGAGATCCCTTCACTGGAGAATACTTTGCCAAAGAGTGTTACCGATCGTAGGTTAAACCGACTCTTCCTCATGTTAAGGGTCAGTCCGTGGCTCCACCACAGAGGAAGGATATGTCTCAATGCCTGGTCATGTTCCTCCTGTGTGTCACCAAAGACCAAGACGTCATCGTAGATGCTGATGGCATTAGGTTCCAGGGATACGACTTTGCAGACCTCCTCATTGAAAATCTCCACAGTGACTGCACTGTTCACTCCAAAGTGCAGCCTCTTGACATGCTTGAGTCTGCGACATGTGACAAACGTTGTCTGCTTTCTGCTCTCTTCTGCTAACTCCAGCTGCATGTAACCATCTTTCATATCCAGGTGTGAAAAGAACTTGGTTCCATTCAGCCTGGTTTCCAATTCCCTTAGGGTGGGTATGGTGTGCATTGTCTTCTTGATGCCCTTGTCAATGTCTGTCATGTAGAGACTGGCCCTAGCACATTACTGCACCTATCTGTCGGTTCGTCTCCTACATCCTCTTTGATGTCTAGATGGTGCCACCTGACCAGGATTTGACCAAACTTCTCTTTCGGGGATATGGATACTCATACTGGATACTAATTCTGAATAGCGCCTGGGGCCTCGGGTACTACATGCAGCTTTACAGTCGCACCTTTCAGTTTTCCAGTACCAGTAAAGACATCCTCATACTCTGCGATCAAGTTTTTTTTAATCTCTTGTCGTCCCACCTCCATTACTGGGGAAGGGGCTTTTGTTGTCTGCTGGATGTGATACTCTATAAGGCCCATGTTTTCCGCTGCCTGACTTAGGAGGCAGTGCTCCTTTGACCTTTGACTACGTATACAACTTCAACGATGCTCTTTTGGTTTCGGCTTAGAGAGGCGGTGAAACAGCCCAACAAAGGTAATGCCGGTCCTGGTCCATCTCCTGAGTAAATCCTTATGACCGCTTTTGTCGGCTGGAGGTGGCTTGTTTCTTGAAGGCTCTCACAATGTTTCTCCGTGATGACCGTGACGTCTGCTTGCGAGTCTAGGTGTAACGTGACCGAGATCATATTTACCTCCAGTGTTACAGTAGGGTTCGATGACTTTTCCCCGGTTACTCGGTACAGGTAGACCTTTTCGGTTGCCTCACTTTCCTTCTCTGGGTGGCTCGTGCTTAGGTCAGGTTCACTCTCTAAAGCTCTGCCTTGCCTACCAAAACGATTCGGCTTTCTGCCGGGACATGCCCTAGCAAAATGATTGCACTTTCCGCACCTGAGGCAGTTCTTACCCCAAGCAGGACAAGGAACTCCCTTTGGGTGGGCTTCACCTCCACATCCAGTGCAACATAACTTAGTTGTTGGTCTGCTTGTGCTGCTCTCTATCCTGTTATTCCTCATACTGTACCGTCCTGGCCGGGTGATCTTGTTCACCTCGTTGCTGTCCTTTGCACTCCACTGTTCACCTCCCCAGGCTGTACAATCATCACCTGCCATCATCTCACTTCCCCGCTTGGCCATTTCAAACACCTTTGTGGTTTCACGCACCGATTTCAGATCTCCATTCATTCGGATCAATTTGTTGTGTAGCTCTCCATTTCTCGTTCTCGTTTTCTATCCATTTCTCAGCATGATGATAGCGTTTTCTATAGTTTTCGGGAACTTGCAGTGTAGCCCTTGTTCTCTGCATTCCTTTCAAAGTTCACGAACGGTACCTCAGTGGGCCAGTCGATGTTGAAGAACTTCTATAACTCCAAAGTATTGTTTCGGTGTGCCTCAAAATGGTTTTTTAGCTCTTGAATATGCGACTCGTAATTCGTAAGCTGCTCTGGTAACGTTTCGATTAATTTCTGGAGTTCCTCTCCGCCCACTTTCAGGAACAGATCAAGCTTATCTGTGTCACTCACCGCCATCCATCGCATTGCCCGCTCAAATCAATCTCGCCACAGCTTCCACGCTTTCTTGCATTGATCCGGCTCCCCTTTCAGATTAAAGCCGCCCACGCTCGCCTTAACACTTGCCAGGACTCCCGCTTTACCTCTGTGTGTATTGTTTTCTTCTAGGGCGCCTTCGTTTGGCATTGTATCCGGTCCTTGTCGCCAATTTAATAGATCAATACGTCAATAACGTGGTTTACATGTCCGCCATGCTTTCAATGACCTAAGCAACTGAGCCTTACATTGTCTCAGAGTTCCTAGCGCGTATACTAAGTGGTCCGTATGAGCCGCCTGCGATGCTGCAAAAGCCACTGCTTGTTCTTAAATTACAATAATCAGCGGATCCTGCTCCAGGCAGAGTTATGAGCTCCTACAAATTTTATTATTATTCATTCAAAATATTTCCCCATTTCTGATTGGTTAAAACCAAACGCATAATTTACCATAACCAGCTGCTGTTGACCAAATTTGGAAAGGATTTTGTCATACTGAACCGATGACGTCAAAATGACGTCAAAATTGCGGTCTGGTGGCAGGACATTGAACTGTTGACCGAGAAAACCTGGGGATGAGGTTGAGTTGTTTTGGTAGTTAGAATAAAATGGCGGAACTGTCGCGAAACATTTTACTCGTTTCACGGCGAAATATTGTCTAAAAACATCGCAACAAAACAACTCGACGGACAACATCTGCTATTTGGAGTATATTTGCAGACCTGAGCAGACCTTAATCTCCTAAACTTCCCGATAAAAATGCGGTATTCATATGAACTTACATCGACCAAGGTTAGCATGTTTTAGCTTGTTTTTAAACTTGGAATTATTTTGAAGGAATAATAGAACAATTATTGAATTCGGCTTTCGTAGGATATGAAGAATTCTGCAGATCTCGGAGGGTGTCATCCACTTCAGCCTTCGGCCTCGGTGGATAACACCCTCATCGAGCTGCAGAATTCTTCATATCCAACTCAGCCTCAGTCAATAATTGCTGATTATTGTTATTTAAGGCTAACTTGCTTTGCAGCTGGTTTACTTAACAGACAATAGTACCGTGAAGCGTGAAATTTTTGCGGAAGTTTATTCATGCAGATTGGCGATTTTTTGTGTTTTGCGGAAACTAATTTTTGTGATTAGGACAGACTGGTTTTCTTGCTGGGAATTAACTTTTGCAATTTTTAGAAAGTTATTGATAATAGTTTCGTTTTTTATTGAGTAGGTGGAATGGAATTACATCTTTTCAAACAATACTATGGTGTGCGTTTCCTATGTAAAACCAGTAAAACAGATTACTTCTCTTTGTCATTGGATTACAATAACACCTGCGGTGACTGATTGTTTTGTTGATTGTATTTAAGTTACAAATTTTTTAATCTGGAGTAAATTTCTATAGAAAAAATGTTTGCGGTAAGTTTTTTGGGAAAACTTATTTTTGCTGATCACTGGAAAAGTTGCAAAAATTGCAAAATTTCTATGCAACATAGTAGTAGTCTTAGTATTTGTTTAATATTTAGGTGTACCCAATCTTTTTATGGTGGAGACTGTAGACAGTGCAAAGCTTGCAAGTGCACTAAGTTCTTCATGGGGTAAACAGAACAAGCAAAATCCTCTTAATATCCTGGTACAAGTTAACACCAGTGAGGAAGATAGTAAGTATATTTATTTTTCTATTCTTCTTCTTATTATTACTATTATTATTATTATTTTTCTTATTATTATTATCTTTACTAATCACATCTTCTGGATGGTTTGCTTGAGTCTTCCTTTGACATTAAGTCACTGCCCATGACCTCAGCCATCTAAGACTCAGCAAACGATTCTGGCTTTTCCCAAGCTCTCTGTAATGATTCTGAATGACATGTGACATCAAGCTCAATAGAGATCAAACTTACAATAACATGGAAAGCAAATTTCAGGAATGTGACAAGTGACTCCTTAACTGAGGGCAATGATTAGTTTTACAATTTGGATATTCAAGATCTTGGGAATTGAATGAATGAACACTCGGCAAGAAATTAATAAATGAGAGCATTTGACAGTGAGACTGGGTATCAGTTAAGAAGGCATCTTCAACTGCAGTTATTTTAAGTGAATCTATGAAACCTCTAATTCAAAATGACATGGGATCTACTTGGTTGATGTCCTCAAACGGTGTTACAATCTTGGACAAAACTGTTAAGAAAAAAATACATGTTGAATGCATAATAAACACTATTGTCTTGAAATCTCAACAGGATTTATATACGAACATACAAACTTGATGTGCAAAGTCAGCCACATGGTAAAGCGAAAAAACATACTGCGCATGTCCTTAGTGTTACTTAGCAAACATGAAATATTACAGCACAATATCAACACATCTCTCCTTTTTTGAGAAAAAGGATACAACAAAATGAACTGGTTGGATACGATGCTTAGGCATGTTCTGAAAACTAATGAAATAGAGCTTTAAGCATAAGTTGTCGTATAATTAAGACAATTAGGACTGTCCTATGTTCAAAGTTCACAGTTAACAAAATCAACTCTACTAAATGTCCTCTCTATAAGGAATAGGTTTCTTAGCAAGTCTACCACTTGAGGTTCTCTGTTCTGGAATCGCGTTCTGATCTCTTGTGTAAGGACTTGTGTTGCTGCGTTCAGGAATGTTGATATCCTCAACCTGGACAACCTTGGGAGTAGGCTCACTGTTGATATCCGGAACTTAGGAGTCGTCCCCTCATGTGTCATTATGAGTGGGTGTAGGGACCTTTCTAAGATGCCTATAATTCTTTCGCAACCTTCGACCACCAGTGTCTATGATGTATGACCTGGGACTTTGGTCTTCACTAACGACTTTAGCTTCCATGGTCCACTGCTTCTCATTATCCAGTTTGGCTCTGACCCAGTCTCCTGGCTGTAGCTTTGGTAATTCTCGCGAGCCATTCCTTTTTTCAAAGAATTCCTTGTAGCCCCTTTTGGCTTTGATATCAGCCCTTTTTACTGCTGTATGGTTTGGACGTTTTGGCTCTAAAACTTTGGTCGGTGTCGGGAGGGTAGTACGTATCAGTCTTCCCATGATCAGGTCTGATGGTGTCTTCTCTGATTTTCTTTAACTGATCACCTGTGGCTGGCCTTGTAGATTCAACCAAGCCTACAAATGCCTGAACGTCCTCTACTGTGTCGGGTTCCTGTTCTAACTTACAAGGGCTTCTGGACAGAGCATCTGCCACCACCATCTGTTTGCCAGGTACATGTTCTGTTTGAGGACTGAACCGTATAAGGCGCATCAGAAGCCTCTGGCATCTTAGTGGTGTTTTATCAAGATTTCTCTGGTTGATCAGTGGTAGCAGAGGTTTGTTATCTGTCAAGAGCTGGAAACTTGGAAGCCCTACTAGATAACGTGATAATCTCTCACATGTCCATACTGCTGCCAGGTACTCTTTCTCAATTTCAGCATATCTGGCCTCAGTCTCTGTGAGTGTTCTACTGCAAAAACCCGCTGGGCGGAGCTAGTTGCTCGGACCTTGCATCAGAACCCTGCCATAACTATTAGCATCTGCGCAAACAACAAAGAGGTAGAAAACACTCTCGTACAGTTTGAATTCGACTTTTACTTCTCGATTCACTAGAACAATTACCGCAAAAAAAGAAAATACAAGAATTACAGGAAAAACAACAAAGCGACTGATTTATACTAAACTGGACTGAAAACAATAAACCTAATAAACTTACAAAAATTGACAATGACGATCACGTAACGTGACGCCGAGACTAGACTTACAGAAAGAATACGCATGTGAAAAAAGGCTAACAAAAAACTACTCCAAGCGTGATAACAAAGGTACTAATTAAACTAACTTTACGCAACACAAAACATGAACAAATAAAGAACAGGAAAAAAACTCGCAGTCTCTCGTGGCTACATGCCCGCCCCAATGAACTACCCAAGTCTCTTTTCAGTTCATTCATAGAGTCAATCCTTAGACACGAGCGTAAGTCCTCGATCCTTGAGTAGAATTGTTAGTAGTGATGAAATAAATTCCTTTCACAGCTTCTGGAAAAAAAGGTTCTTTTTGTGAATTTAATGTGCCGCTCTCTGTCCTTCTAGGAAGCAGAATTTTATTACTGGCCTTGTAAGAACCGTTAAACTCGTCTGAACCTTTGCAAATTTGACATATCCGTCTTTTCCGCGAAAGACATCAACAACTTTGCCTAACGGTCATTTTCCACGATGGACATTTTCACCTGCAATCAATACTAGATCTCCGATCTCCAAGCTACGACGAGGCTTCATCCACTTTGCTCTTTCTTGTAGGGTTGGCAAATACTCCTTTAGCCTGTGCTGTCAGAATATGTCTGACCTGTACTGCACCTGTTGCCAACGGCACTTGCTGTAACAATCTTCCTTGCCAAAGGACCCAGTGGGCAAACTTGGATTCGATCTCAATAACAGCAAATGATTCGGTGTGAGAGGTTCTAGTTCCTTAGGGTTGCTGCTCACTGGTGTCAAAGGTCGACTGTTCAAAATACCTGCAACTTCGGCCATGAGGGTTTGCAGCATTTCATCAGTGACAAGTTGTTGTCGTAGTAAGGCTCTTAGGATTTTGCGAATTGATCTAATGATTCTTTCCCACGCTCCACCCATATGAGATGCTCCAGGGGGATTAAATTTCCAGATGATGTTTTTTTGACGACGAAAGTCATGAATCGTTGTTTGGTTTCATTTACTTAACGACCGCGGAGCTCTTTCTCCCCTGCAAGAAAGTTTGTACCCTTGTCACTGAAGATAGTAGTTGGACATCTTCTCAAACTGACAAATCTTCGCAGGGCGTTTATAAAGCCATTGCTGTCAACGGAATGGACAACTTCGATATGGACGGCTCTAACAGCAAGGCAGGTGAAAAGGCAACCATGACGTTTCTCGTTTGATCGACCTTGACGTACATAAAGAGGACCAAATTAATCCACCCCCACATAAGTAAACGGCGGTTCTTCGGACATCAGTCTTTCCTTTGGAAGATCACCCATCAGCTGTTCCCTACTCACGGCACCAAGTTTCTTGCGCAGAAAACAGCCACTGATCACACTACGCACAGCTGATTGTCCCTTGATTACCCAATACTGTGACGCAGGCTAGACAAAACGTACTCTTGACCCAGATGACCGGTTTTCTGGTGATGCTACAAGATGATTAAATCCGTCACGTGATCTCGGTAAGGCAGAATGATTAGATGCTTTGCATCGTAGTCGATTAGAGCGTTTTCCAGTTGACCCCCAACTCTTAGAATTCCCATCTCGTCCAACAATGTATGAAGCTTGCGTATATGGCTAGTTATCTTCAGGTTCTTCAGCTCGCAGTTGCCTGACGCGAGTGCTGTAACGAACCAAACCTTTGCAAGGCCTGGCTGACTTCGGGAAATGAAATTCTCTGTGTGTGCTTGATAATCTCCCTTTTAGCTTCTTTCATTCGTCTACCGACAGGATTCTTCTATTTGCACTACTCTTAACTTTGGAACTGATTGGACTTCGACTGTATCGCTCAATGAACCACGCTCTAAATCTGTGTAACCAGCCCACTGCCCTCTTTAATCTTTTCCATGATGAATGGCGCTCGATCAAACTTAAAAGAACATCTTCACTTTGATGGCTAGACGATGATTGCTTGTTAGACTGAGCACGTTTTATCTCTGGATCGTCATCAGATAACTCCGCTTCATGAAGTGTAGGATCACGAGGCCAAAATTCATCTTTCTTGGTTAGAAACTGAGGACCATTTAGCCACTTGCTGTTTGCACTCATCTCTTCTACTGTGAGACCTCTACTAACCTCGTCAGCCAGGTTTAGCTAAGAACCTGTGTCTCCACTGGTGGGGGGCTGAGTTCTCGTGAATGACCGAGAGCCTGTTTGCAACAAACGCGTGAAATCTCTTCGACTGATTTCTGATGTACTGCAACACGCAGGTGGAGTCTGACCAATATGTTGATTGTGTAATTGGAACGTCCAATTCCTCTCGAACAGACTTGTCCAACTGAACAGCTAAGACTGTCGCCGAAAGTTCCAATCTCGGTACAGTCATAGGTTTCAGGTGTGCTTGGCGAGATTTTCTAATGAGAAATGTGCAATGGATTCTATCTTCAACATCCACCATTCTGAGATACGAGACCGCTCCTTATGCTATCTGCGACGCGTCTGTGAAGTTGTGCAACTCGGCAAATTTCAAGTCTCCAAAGTACAACGGCTTAATGCATCTTCCGAGCGGGATCCGAGAGAGACTGGTTAGTTGACTCTTCCACTTCTCCCATCTCTTACCATCTTCGTCACCGATTGGGTCGTCCCATCCAATTTTCTTTTTACAAAGATCTTGCAGCAACCTCTTGCCTTTAGAACAACTGGCGCGACCAACCCAAGTGGATCATAAATGGAACTCGTTATGCTGAGTATTTCCCGATGGGTATTTGGTCTCTCTCTTAAGGTAACCTTGAAAGTAAACTCGTCTTTCTCTAAATCTCACTTGAGCCCCAACGTCCGTTGAATCGGTGGGTTTACTTTGTCCAGGTTGAGACCAAGTACTGACGGGGCTCTCTCAACTCGCGGAATACAGTCCAAGATCTCTGAACTGTTACTTAACCATTTGGTTAATCGAAGTCCTTCTTTGGACAAAATGCTTCTTAGCTGATGTATAAATTCCACAGCGTTTTTTGCAGATTTAACCGACTTGAGGCAGTCATCGACGTAAAAGTTCCTTTTGACTGTCCTGACCACTTATTCCGGGAATTCGCCTTTGTTGTCTTCTGCTGTCCTTTCCAATGCGAAGTTGACGACGGTGACGACGTTGCGCCAAACAAGTGAACTTTCATACGATAATCAACTGGTTGCTGGTTCAAGTCACCACCCGGCCACCAGAGTAATCTAAACGCGTCTTGGTTGTCTGGTGGTACTCTAACTTGATGGAACATGCACTCGATGTCAGCTAATAACGCGACTTGTTCTTCACACAATCTCATCAACACGCCAACTATAGTATTGGTCAAGTCCGGTCCAGTAAGAAGCTGATCGTTGAGAGATGTTCCTCTGTACTTGGCTGTACAGTCGAAGACTACTCTGGTTTTTCCAGGTTTCTTTAGCACAGGGTGGTGAGGTAAATACCACAGCAGCCGCTTGTCGTCTGCATGAACCTCGTTAAACGGTCCTTTAGCAATGTACTCTTCCATGGTGGTCTTGTAACTTTCAAAGAGTTTTTATCTTGCAGAAACCTTTTCTTCAGTACGTGAAGCCTTCGTTCTGCCATGGGCCAATTAAAAGGCAAGAATGGTGGATACTGTCTCCAGGGAAGCGCCACCTGATAATGACCTTGATCAAGTTTCACAGATCGTTCCATGATTGCAAGGCTTGTCTTCCACTGACATGCACACATTAGAGTCACCCGCCGAGCTGTAATTCTCTATGGCCCAGAACCTTTCGACTTGCTACATGAGACAATGTTCATCTTTTCTCGCGGACTCCACCAAGCGAACAAAGTTAACATTCAAATGGCGTTCTCGGCAATCGATGCCTCCCACTTGGCCCATGAGTGTCCAACCGAGAGGTCTTCGTATGGCATATGGCTCTACTCTGTTACCACGCCTTTCTTCTAGTACCCAGAAGGCCTCTGGCGCGTTGGTGCCTACAATTAAGCGGACTTCTTTCTCACTAATACTTGGTAACTTTATGCCTTCAAGGTGAGGCCTCTTTCTTGTATATTGCTCTGAATGGATACTTCGGCGTGAGGCGTTCAGTCTATCAACAGTCCATAGTCTTTTAACGTCAACCTTGTCAGTACCATCAAGTGGCTCTACGGTTAGGCTGATCTCATAACCAACTCTTGGGCTGTCTTCTCTTTCTTGAGTTGTCAGGAAGAATGTTTTTTCTTGCCCTCGAACACCAAGCTCCCTCGCCAGAGTCTCATCGCGTAAGGAGATATCTGAACCGCTGTCTAGAAGTGCGTACGTTTCCACTGCCTTGTTTGCATCGCGACTTCGGACTTTCACAGGGACCACCCTAAGGCAAACCTTTCCCCCTCCTGCTGAGGTACTGTTAGTCTGTCCACTTGTTAATGGCGTTTCACTGCTTACTTGGGTTCCTTGTTGTACTGCTCTGGTTCTGTTTTCAACTGATTGCTGTGAGGGCGGGGGGTGAAGTTAAGTATGGTGTCTTCTCATACAACCTTGGACTTCACATGTATTCCTTGCTAAGCATCCCACTACAATGTCGCCGTACTTGAAGCAATTATGGCATAACTGACCTTTCCTCATCACTTGTAGACGTTCCTTGAAATTCTTCTCTATGAAAATCTTGCATTTCGCTAAGGGATAAGCTGCACTGCGTACCGGGCAGGCTGCATATCTCATAGTTGGGACTTCTTTGTGACCAGGTAAACTCTGTCCTTCTCTGGAATCGATCTCTTGAGTACTGAATGCGTTACCGCGCTCATCGGGCAATGTAGCTCTTTTAGACTTAGGCTTACGTCTCTGACTATCCAATCTGTCCCGTGCGACGTCTATCACGCAACCAAACACAGGGTTATTTGCAGCTGTCGCCTTGATCTTGACAAATTCTGCAATGCGACTAATGTTCGTTCTTTGACCTGCTTCGTGGATTTGATCCGCTACTTCAACAAATTTAGTCCTGAGATGAAACGGCAGCCTCTGAACAATTCTTCTTAGGTTGTCGGCGCTACTGATTTCATCCAGGTAGCCAATAGATTCTAGTGTATTTTTGCAATCCTTTAACTGGTCAGCAAATGCTAATAATCCTATACGATCTGAAGTCTCCAGAGGAGGACCTTCTGTTAGCTTGGACACATACTGCGAGGTAATTCTGAAGGGAAGTCCAAACCGTTCTTTAAGAACGCGAAGGAAAAGCTATTCTTCTTGCTGTGTTGATGCAATAGGGTTGGGCATTCTCATACAGTTGGATCCTTACTGGCTCACATTTAAACAAGCCTATATGTCCAAACAACTCATCACCCACCTTCTCTAATCTCGCAACTAAACCCATTTCACAAGCTGCTTGTCGACCCAGCAAGTTACTTGTATGTTCTGTGCTCTTGTTGCAATGTATCATTGCCGTTGTAAACTGTCCATCGCACTGCAACTTGCCTCCTGGACTGAAAAGGGCTATCTTAGATGGATGTAACTTGAGCTGATTTGGCAAACTATCAAAGGTAAACTTTGAAATGGTAGTAATATCTGCACCGGTATCAATTTGAATACCACAGGTTTACCACTGTCCTTAAGCTGGACCTTCCATTTATCATGCTGGTATGAATCACTTGACAATGCACCTAGGAACTAACGACCAATACTGCTATCATTTGAAGCAGTGCCACCATCGCTATTCACCTCACTCACAGACGTGGACCAACAAACGGCTGCAAAGTGACCCACCTTTTGACATTTCAAACATCGTTTATCTTTTGCTTAACAGTGTTCAGGCTTTGAGTGATGAAGACCGCATCTATCACACTTCTTCTGACCTTGCTTTTGTTATGGATCCTCTTTCTTTCCTTTTCCCTTTTTCCCACGTGGATTAGTCGGTTTCTTCTTACTGTGCACCTCTTCTACATCCTTTGATGCGAGGGAATTCTGATCTGTAACCTGATACTTGACCATTTTTGACTGGCCAGCTATTTGAATCGCGACTTGCAGCGTTAAATCCGACTTTAACTGCAATTTCTGCGAAACACCTTTTTCCAGAATTCCAATGACAATTCTGTCCCATATTTGCTGATTACGACTGTCCCCAAAATCGCAGTGTTCGGCTAATTCGTAAAGACTTCGTACGAACTATTCGACTGTCTCTCCTTGCTTTTGGATCCTTTGGTGAAAACGTGCCCGTTCGTGAATTATGTTCCGTTTCGGCATGAAATGCTCATCAAACTTTGCTAAAATCACGTCGAATTTTCAATCATCTCCATCAGCTAAGGTAAAAAAAAGACTTGTACACGTGTTCTGCTTCTCTTCCCATTGTGTAAATGAGAGCACTGACTTACACGGCGCCTTCCTCTTTTTGAAGTTTGGTTGCGAGTCGAAATCGCAGAAAATTCTGCTTCCAATCTGGCCTGTCGAGCGGTTTGGTAAGATCAAATTTCTCTGGAGGGCTTAATTCAGCATTTTACTTGTTTAACCGCTGCCACCATTTCTTGAAATCTCAACAGGATTTATTCATGAACAAACAAACTTGATGTACAAAGTCAGCCATTTAACAAGAGCACATGGAGCACATTTTAGGGAACGCTGCACGCCCAAGGGGTCACAAGGGCGCAAACAGGAAAAAAAAACGTATTACAAAACGTGCATAAACGCACGTACACATACATACATTTCATTATAAGCCGAAAGTTAGTTGGTTATGGCGTCTTTACTCTAACTCAGAGCTGTATAACGTTGAGTTAACTATATGTAAAAATTGAATATTTAGTATCTAAGAAAGTACGAGGTATTTATTCTAATTCAGACCTGTGAGTTAAACGTTGAGTTAACTGTATCTAAAAATTATGACCCACTTTTCTCCCTCATGACCCCCTTTATCTGCTCCGTGGGTCCTGTGGACCCCAAGATGGAAAATCCTGGTAAGAACACTGTACTTATCATAATAATATTTGATAGGTAAACATGGCTGTTCAAGCGATCACTGTGTGGAACTTGTTGAACATGTCATCAATCACTGTCCACATTTGAAATTCCGAGGATTAATGACAATTGGTGAAATGAACTATGATTGGAGCCAAGGGGGCAATCCTGACTTCATTGTGAGTAAGGATTTGTTCATTTTATTGTGAAGGCATTTACACCTTAAAAATTCAATCTTTAGGTCCTGAAGTCCGCTTCTTGAAAGTCCCGGTAACTTTTCTAGCCCGAAATCAAACACTTTTAAAATGAAAATGTGTAGTTCCAGAAAATGTCCATACCCCCCAACCCCACGGAGGGAAACGGAAATTCGGATGGGAGGAGGGATCCAAAATGAGGCAATTTCCGAGGTGGTGGGGGTGGCCTCTCGAGATCTTTTTTCCGGAGGCTCCGAGTAAGATTGGTGAGTTGTTAAAAAGTAACAGCTGTTCTCTTCAGCAAGCTATCAGTTATTTTACTTTTTGTCGGTGTTTCAAAGCAAAAACTATTGTTTCCATCGATGATCTTTTAGTTGTCGTGTACGTCCGCACTGCCTCCATTGACCTAAGTGACTTACCATTAATAATTAACTAAGAAAAACCTCTACAATAGAAAATTGAGATTATTTGACACTGTATTAACATAAATAAAATATTTTTCACGCTTTATCGCAGAAACAATCATCTTTTGCAAAAAAGTATGGTGCAGCGGCATTTTTGAGGGAAATATTCTTTCCGGCGGGTACCAAGCCAAGTTGGAAAATTACGAAAAATTCCATGAGTTGGGGGGATATGCCAAGCACCCCCTGGAATGGAAATTCCAGGGTAGTGGGGGGTATGGGATATTTTCTGGAACTACACAATCTAAAGAACTGAAAGTGCGGATCTTAGCTGACAAACCATTCAATTCTGTTATGTTAACTGGTTGTTTTATAGCGGAGCTCCACGCGCGCGCGTCGGCGGAGCCCCATAGCTTAGTAAATTTACCCATCCCAGAAAATTTGGTAATCACGTGACCTTACACCGCCCGCTGCCCGTCCGTCCGCACCACAGGAAAACCAATGTTTACTTTCACACTTTCTAACTACTTTGGGAACCCAGGAGGAAGCTAATTGCACATCAATGTTGTGATCACTTTGACAGCTGTCAAAACAAGGTATCCGCTGACCAATATTACTTGACCGTATCGCGGGCTCAGGTGTCAACCCATCAAGGCCGAGTACTTTTTGGAAGTTATCCGCTGACGAGTTACTGGTTTTCAAGTGATTGCAGGCTCAAGTTTAATTTTTTAAATTCATATGAAATATGTTGTATTTTATATGCCGCACAATAAAAATTTTGATTTCAAACGGACTTCGGAAGCTAAAATTCAGCCAGTTTTTACGAGCAGAAAGACATGCCAGTTGCTTTTGACTTTTCTCACCAAGGTCACGCGTTGGTCACGCTCTACGTCCAATTTTTATGCTCTGATTGGTCAAAACTTGACAGGTGAGTTCATGCAGAAAATTTATGCAGCTTCTTGAAACTTGTTTACTTTGACAGCTGAGGCTGACAGAGTTTTGTGTCCACTTTTGATGTTTTTAACTGTCTTTTCCTTTGAATGTACAAGATGAAATTCAGCTGCTATCAAGAGTCTTCTGTTATTCATGGCTAGTTTGTTCATTGGGTTTTTGGTTGAGAAATACGTCGCTTGTCAAAGTCGAAAATCCGATTTCGGATGGCGTCGTTTTCGTTTTTACCTCGCTTGATGCGTAAGAGGGTTGAAAAGTCTGAAGCGATTCTGGCCTTACTTGATGATAGTTTTCAGTGCATCTCGAATGGTAAGCCTGAGCAATTATTTTATTTGATATTTGTTTTCTATATCTAATTTCATGAAGTCGAGCGTAGTTTATGGGGCTATTTAGTTCATGCACGTTCGTTAAGATTTGAGACAATGATCTGACCGAGTATCAAGTTTGATTATAAGCTCATAGAACTTTAAAAAGCCTTCAGACATTTTCTCACCGCAAATAGAAAGAAACGTTGCAAAGAATATTTAGTTATGATTATGGCTGTAAAAGAAAGCTTTGAGCGATTTTCGTGCCTCGAGTTCATCTTTGAAAAAAGCAAACACCGGGAAGCCGGCTTAAAACACACACAAGGATTTTCAGAGACACTTTTCTGAAATACTTGCCTTCCTGAATGAAAATTGTTGTCTCTGTATATTTTTCACCGAATTATTTTCCTTTTATTATTGATTGTTAGTAGTCTCTTTGCAATTTTAATCGCTGTGCCATTTGTTTTCTGCCGCTCATGAACATCGCTTGCAGGAGTAGTCAAAATGCCACGCGTATCAAACACTTTTGAAGATTACACATCTTTATAAAACCATTAGATAAAAAATAAACATAATAAAGTCTTTATTATGTCGAAGCGTATAACTCTATTAATGTTAATTTAAACAGTCCACTTTGGCGCTTGTCAAAAGTGAGAACCGGCTTGCCGTATAGGTGATTTTGGAAATTTTTTTAACGGTTTCGGTAAAAGCCCACGCTTGCTTCGTTCGTCCTGAATACTGAATGAGTGCAATTTGTACTGCAAAATTGTGAAATACTGCATTCTGTCCGAGGTCTGTATGATAAAAACAGCGCCTCATGGTACTGTTTCACCTCAGATGTGATGTATAAAAAGTATAAAAGGTTGGTTTACACCTCCCCAGACTTGTTGGCAAGATTTTGTAAAGTAAACTTGTCGAACGCAAAAACTTAGGCCTCATTTGTTTTCCAAGAATTTGTTTTTCCAGGCCTTATCTACCGTGATCAAGAGCCATTATGGCTATGCTATTTTTTGGGTGTACATATAAGGCTATCAACTAGATGTAAGATTAAGTTCACTCTTAGCTTGGACTGTTTGCAAATTATTTTTCTCTAAAATCACTTAGCCTTTCCCTCAAAATGTCACATGAATGTGCTCTAAAGTTAACTGATTTGTGGAAAACAAGTTTATTGTTTTATTTAAATTATAAATTCGAATTAATAGGAGCTTCGCTTTTAGCCCTGGCTAAATCTATATATTCATGTTATTTGAACAACTATTCAAAGCTTTCTCTTGGATGTAATCAACAGCAGCTTTCCGGGCCCGTTAATTATCGGGACTTTCGAGAAACAGGCCTCTGGTTCGAGCCTTGCTGTCATGTTTCCTTACACAAGAAACGTTTTTGTGTGCTGAGATAGTAAGTGTAGTGAATACGAAACTACATGTAAATCCTGTGATATGCGAGTGTGGACATTAGAAAGATGTGAATTGTTTGTTGGCTGGTTTTCCTTCAGCAGAAATTCAAAAGATGAATGTGCACATGACCATATACCTGAACCTCCTGTTGGAAGGCATTAAAATCACAGCCAGGTTGCTCTCCCTGGCACACGGAAGAGAAGGAAATAGTAATTGCCATTACTTATGTGCAACTACCGTAACTCTGTTTCGTTTGTCTTGTTGTTTGTTTGTAGTGCTTAGTGCAGTGCAGGAAAGATGTCTGTGAAAGACTAGGCCTCAGTGAGGAAAATGTGGAGCTGAGTATGGGAATGTCAAGTGATTTTGACAAAGCGGTAAGTACCCTAATCCATGGCTGGTACGACTAGCTGGTACTGTAGTTATTTGATTTGTGTTGCTCTTAACACCTTTGTGCCACACCCGTAATTAAAGTACACATAATACTCAAAGAAACCTTGCCCTGCATTCCGGGGTATCTACATTGGGGATGCCTGACCATAGATTATCATTGATTTATTGATCTTGGTACCAGTTGTCGGAACTCCCGCCTATGTGACAAGTGCGACAAGGGTCTCAAGAAAGGAATTGCCAGCCAAAACACGTTCCTTCCTTAGGTCTTTCTTTAAAGTATTGTGTGAAGCCTCAACTTAACGTCTTGCTTTGTAACACTTGTTGCAATAAGTTTGCCTTGGGCCGGTAAAACGAATGACATGTACAGATTTTGTTTCAAAAAGTAGAACCTACTACAACCTGATTTGTTACTAGACAGGTTTGATTCGTGGGTGGTAAAACGGGCAACATCGCTTTTCAGCTCGTTTTGCAGCAATGGTGCTAAACAAGTTCCACCTTTTGTTCCCGGTTTAACGTACCTAAAAAAGAAACGATTTTTAATGTCTTACAGATTTTAATGGGAAGTACAAATGTGCGAGTAGGCAGTACAATATTCGGTGCCAGACAACCTAAACAACCAATCAGTGCCAATGTTGCGGGGGGAATTCCTCAGCAATCCCCTCGTCAAACAATGGTATCCGGTGAGACCTCCCAATCAAAAACGTCCCAAGGAGAAAACCCAGCGGAACAAGACACTTTTCCTCCGGAGAGTTTCAATGTCCACCAGCGGTGACAATGTGTGTGACAAAAATTCTGGTTTCGCAGACTGCGGGTATATGGGAAAGCGATATAGCGAGCATTACATCATTTGTTGCCCTAATCAAGGATGCTGGTGTACCATAGACTCCATGCCAAGGAAACTTAACTAACTGCATTAACGCCTCTGCAAGTTTGTCATGGGTAATTCGAGCAGTGTAATGAAATATGTGCTTGAATAGTCCATAATAACAACAAGTCCTTGATGAAGAATTCTTTGGATTGCGGTGTTAAAGAAACGTGCGCAAGTTTATACGGGTTAAACGCATACAAATGAACTCTGTAATAGTAGGAGATCTGATTTAAGAGTTTTTGATCAAATATAAGGTCTTAAGTGACTTATCGAAATACCAAAGTACGCTGTTAACTTTGAATCTTCATGGTTTAAATTTGCCCCCTTCGTCCACACACGCACACATCTCGCCACCGGTATAAGGAGGCTTTTGAGGACTACGTCCGTTCAACCAACAGTCTTCACAATTCATGTGCAAAATTATTTGCCAGGTTGGTATCTTAGCTGAAGCGTAGAAACCTGTCACTGGTTTCTCATAGCAATCGCTTCTCTACGCCGACACTGAATCGAAGCGGACTCGCTGCCATGTATGTGTAATCATTCATCGAAACACACGAGCTGTGCACGGATTATATATTTGGAAATGGTCGTCAAGTTTAATATTAAGAAGCAACCCTTAAAAGGGTTGATTCTTAATATTCTGGTTGATGAGCAGGCCTGGCTTCATCTGAAAATGAGTCAATAGAAGTTAATGAGAGATTATGGCCAAGGGTTTTAACGGGAGTACTTCACCCATTACAATAGTGTTTACGGAGTTCAGCAGAGGAAATAGCCAAGATGCTTTTTCCCAGTCATTGGTTGCCCTTCGATTCCAAACGTGCAGAAGCTACTGCAAAAATGTATAAGCTATTGATAGAATCAGATGAAGTAAGAACAAGAGAGGATAATAATTAATAATCAATGATAATCAATGTTTCAACTTAAAATTGTACCCTCGGTGTTACAACGTGTTGGAGAGGGGCGGGGAATGAGAAAAGACCTTTGTCTACAAAGCATGAAGTATCCCCATCGCTCTTTATTACTATATTAAGAAAACCTCAATACGTATATTTTTTAAAAGGCTCAACTGTTTTATGAAATTCACTCTTGCAAAGTGTAAAAGCAAATAACTAATAATATCGTTTGGGCTTCGACCTATAAAACCAATCTCCGCCGCCTTGTTATCCTGCAAAAGCGCATTATTAGAATTATTAATAAATCACATTTCAATGCTCACACTGACCCCATCTTTAAGGACCTCGGTATACTAAAATTTAATGATATCCATTTGCTTCAACTGGGCCAATTTATGTATTCTTGCAAACATTCATTCTTACCTCCAAAGTTTTATAACAAATTTTCTCAAAGCAATCAATTCCACTCTTACAATACAAGAAATTCCCAGGCCTACCGTCTACCGTATTGTCGTACAAACACGAAGAAGTTCTTGCCCTTTTTTCAAGGGCCTAAGTTTTTTAATTCACTAGAAAACAAGGTCATCAACTCTCAATCCCTCTCCTCTTTTAAGAAAAAACTGAAGATTAAATTATTGAGTAAGTATGAAAACAGTTTATAAATCTTTCCATCTTCGACTTTTCGCCTTCCTTTCTTCAATTTATGTGAAACAGCTCTAGCTCATAGTTCGAGGAGGCCTAACCTCTCATAAGCTCCTATAGTTTCTGTTAGGTCTCCTCGCCACTTCTTTTTTTTTCTTCTTTTCCTATATTTTTTGTAATTATTATGTGGCAAATAAAATATATAAATAAAAAAAAAAAACTTGCTGTTGTTAAGTACCCGATCAATGCTTTTAAAACTAAATGATAACCTTCTACTTCAGCTGAGCCAAAAAACAATACGGTTGTGTTTGTACAGTAAATACAGGAACAGAGTAAAAAGCCCAAGTACCTTCAATCCCTACCCTCCACCGATCCACTCCTCATGCTTGTAGAATTGACATAAAAATAAGCCCATTTTCAATCGTATGCTGAGCAACCTAGCCTTTGAGTGGAAGCGAGGCTGGTCGTGACTTTCTTGTGTTAGAAATTGGAGCGGCATTTACTTGCATACGACCATGGTTCCATTTGAAAAGATTCTGAGGTGAATTTTCGATCGAGACAAGGTCACCTCCTGCCTCCCTTGCAGTCAATGCTCGGATGCTAAGTATACAATTTGGAAATGGTCTATTAACAATATTATTTCGTGGCCCCAAACTATGGAATTCTTAACTTCAAGTATTAAAGCAGCTTTGAGTATATGGGAATTTAAGACAGCTTTCCTGTGTGTTTTTCTTGTAAGTCCTTGGGTTCTTGAGGATTCCCTATTTCTTTTCTTTGCAAGCAAACAGCTGAACGTTTGAAAGAAATTACCAAAAAAGAACGAACGAAGAAGAGCTGTCAAAAGTCAACAACTCTCATCTTGAGTCTCTTTCGTCTTTCAAAGCTTATTGTTATTCCTTGTTAGAAGTTTTAAAGAAAAGAGGGAAGGAAAAAACTTTTTCGCACTTAAACTATTTAAATAAAGCGATCTTTGCACACTACCTGGATGCAATATTTATAATATTTATTTCCAGCTATCAAGATATGACGGTTCAAAGGAACGCTGCGTAAGATTACTGTCTCCGTTCACCTCCTTCAACACAATTTTTTAATGGCTTCAAGATTTATGGTAAAGAAAACGTCAACGCAAAAATTAAAAAAAAATCTACCAAAAACGAAAGTGACGGAGGTCAAAGTTGCGGATATTTGCCGTTTCAGAAAAGGCAGCATACTGAGCTCCGTCCATGTCACTTGCTAATTGATTATCATGTCTCAGACGATGGTTACGACCACCAATCGCTGAGCCACATTCTGGGCAGCGGCCCTCTTCCATCGCACCACCACACTCTGTGATGCAGTAAATGTGCCCTATAACGAGATAAGAAAAATACAGCCGACGATCATTCAAAGTGGACACCAGGGTAATTGCTTTAGTAAAGAGCGGTATGTTATAAAGATGGTGCAACCTGGGTGGTTATGTAAATTTTCCACGAAAGAAAGAACATGCAGAGGCCGGGTTGAGGTGGCGTTTGCTGAAGATTCCCTTCAAATGCATCACCAGCTGGAAAGAGTGTTTTTTTTTTAAATACTCTAGGAGATTGGGGATTGAGGGCCATACTTACCCTTTGGACACTTGAACCAATGTCCTTGTGTTAAACCCATGGCCTTCACAATCAGGTCTTTTTCTTGTCGGGTGACTTCCTGGTAAAATATTTCAAGGCCGCATGAACGTCCTATCCGCTTAATGCGAGTTGTATAACGGTCTCTGACGTCTTTTTCTAAAATGAATCCAGAAAAAGTCTTTCGTTCATGATTTTGTAATGCGATTTATCAAAACCGCTTTAAAGAAAGTTATGCTTGGCAATACACAGCAAGTTTGCAATATGCTTGGCGAGGTACGACCACAGCAATTTTCCTGTAGAATTTTGATATGCCGACAAATAGCACTTTAATTTATGACCATGTTTGAAGTTGCAAAATTTATCTTCGTAATAATTTGAACTGAATTTAGTAACAATCTAGATTTCCTTTTTAGCTTTCTCCAGATTCCCCTTTCCTCTTCTTCTCCCATCGAGTTCGTAAACGTTCGCCTTGCTTCACACTTAATTATAACGATTCGTTATGACGATAATGTTTATACGTTAAAACCTTAACCCCTGTTCTCACACAGCCATACTAAAGAATCACCCAAGCTCTGGGTTTCGTACTTGTTAGAACTTTAGACTAGGCCCCAGATGTTCAAATGGGTAGATGGTACTATCCACTGGATAAATCATTATCCAGCGAATAAGTGTTAGGAAACCTAAATGTGCTATCCAGTGGATAGAGATTTATCCCTGACGCTTGATAGTATCCACTCTTTGAACAATTGGGGCCTGTTCTACTATATCATAATTGCGGTCTTCATCTCTGTCCTTTATTATCTATCCTCTTACCAATGACTTTCTCAGAATCCAAGGCTCTTTGTACATGGTCAATTTTCACGGAATCAGTGGTGTTCAGCATATGGCCTCGCATGTCAAGCTGCATCTTCAGAATCTTCAGGTCAACAGCAAGCTGTGTTCTGTACATCTCCTCACTCAGTTCCTCTAATTCCTGGTCACTGAACCGCGCCCGAACCTTCATAATACGGAGTTGCAGTTTATCCAATAGACTGTCGAGTCCTTCCTTCCTTTCCTCCAGTAGTCTTATTGAATGAAAGCTTCGTTGCGCCCTCTCACTTTCGGCGTTTACGCCTTTGTGTATCTTAACCTTGATTTCCTGGAGGAAGGACAACAGGCTGATCTGGTTCTCAAACACATTCACTTGTTCATCTGTAAGATTCGCTTGAAGCAGTGAATCCTCAAGTTTCTTCTGGTCTTCTGGAAACAACTTGATCTTCTGCGCTTTCAAAATTAGCCCACTAACCGCTTGTTCACGCTGTTGTTTTCCAAGTAGAATCTTTCGCTTTATTTCCTCGAAGTCAGCAAGAATCTTCTTAACAATGTTACCATACCTCAAGCTGGTACGAATAGGAGTTGAACACTTCGGGCAGCGTTTGAGCTGGACATCAATAGCCTTCCCATCATTCCCTGCCTCGGCCTGGTCCATCCACTGGTCCATCATCTCAACTTCAAACACATGACCACAATCAGCCAGTTCCACAAACCTTGCGTCCTCGTCGTCTTCAGTTCCGAAGAAAATCTCGGTGACCTCATCCTTATGGCACACTCGACACTTCTTTGGACATATTTCCCCGCAAAGACCAATGCAGGGATGCCTGCAAGGAAGACGCTTTCTACACGGCTCGTTACATCGTTGACGATCACATTCCTCTTCGCATAATTTGGTGCATTGCTGATGCTCACATTGCCAGGTGCATTTCTCGTTGCAAGGCTCACAAGGCTCGCCACATTTTTTCTTGCACTTGCTGTGCGTACAGGAGTTGCCACAGCGTTCTTTGCACGGGGGACAGTTTTTGGTACAAGGCTCAGAACAGGAATGACCACAGAATAGGGTACGGCCGCAGTTTTTCTTGCAAGGAACATGAACTCGACCTCGAAAACACAGACTGCAATCACCTGACATGTGAAAAAAAAAACTAACAAAATAAGCCCTTTCTGTACTCTACTCCTTCAAAACAGTTTAAATGAAAGAAAAATGATTACAACATAATCAAAGGTTAAAAATATTAATAGTTGGTCAATGTCTATCCTTTATGAGAAAACCGGGTAGATGATTTGACTATGTTCCCCCCACCTTTTTTAATGCGTCGAAACTTACCAGCACAAGGGTGGTCACACTTCAAATTCTCTCCACATGGTGCCTTACAGGCTGTCTGCGTTGGATCCACGTGACACGCTGTCTTGTTTACGTGACCACAGGGCCAGCTTCTCAGTGTAATAGCAATACACTTTACCGTACACTGCTCAGAGCAATTGTTTTGGCACGAATGCCCACATCCGGGCAGCAACTTAGCACAAGGTGACGAACATTTGACTTCAGATGGATCCTTGTAGCAAGGCACACTCTGAATATGGCCACAGTCGGGGAGGATCTTTGCCACTGGTTTCATGCAAGGTCCACAGTCTTGGTAACACATCCTAGAGCACTTGTGATTTCTTGTGCAGATGATTTTCGCGCATGGCTTCTTACACTGGTACTCTTTATGTTCCGGGTCTGTTGGATGACACACCATTTCACATACGTGACCACACGCTAGTCTGGTAGCACAAGGCACTGTACATCCCCCTTCGGGTGCTTTCTTGAAGTCATCAGCACATGAAGCCTGAATCACGTTCCTTGGGTGGTTTTGACACGAGAGTGTCAAAGCGTGTCCGACATTACCGCCCTCTTCCATGTCGTCCATTATCTTTCTCCACAGATCGCTCTTTTCTTTCAGAAGACTGATGTTGCCAATGCAATAGAAACCTTTCTTGGCCCGAGACAGTGCGACACAAACCCGATTTTCAGTCTGAAGAAAACCGATTTTTCCGTCCTCATTGCTTCGAACAAGCGACAGCAGGATTATGTCGTTTTCTTCACCTTGGAAATTGTCCACCGCACACACTCGCACTCCCCGAAAGAAATCCTTAGGCATCTCCTTCTTCAGTTGGATTAGTTGTCCTGTGTAGGCTGTTAGGACTGTAATCTGTTCCCTTTCATAACCTTGAAGGATTAGGTAGCGACAAAGAGCAGCCACAAACTTTGCTTCGTGTTCATTAGACCTGCTTCTTCCCTCCTCCTGATATTCCTGTAATTTCAAAAACGGGATTGTCACGAAAATAGCGGTGGAATGACTGAGCAAAAGGTTATTGGGAGGAAACTGCATTACGGTGAAAATGAGAAATTTGAATTTCCAAATCTAGGTAACATTCGATTTTTTGTTCCTATTCTGGGGTACTACTGGTAAATGAAGCGGTAACTAGTAACCTCAACTTCTATCAATTGAAATACTTCTTACACCTGAAGTATGTCAGCCGTGCACTGCAGATGCTAATGATTGCGCAAGTTTGGGCGGGTAAGACATTCGTAGAGATAATTCCTGGATTCAGCAAAGTGAATTGTGCAGAATTCCACCCAACTTCTCACCATTGTCCTGGCGGTTTTTCCTGTGCTCTGTAGCCTTTACCTTTGCACAGAGCTGGCAGTATACTGATACTATTGATGGCTACTGATTTAGGCAGTATTGCATTCCGTGATCCTACCTCACTCTCGTCATGATCCACAAAATACATGTTACGATTCACGCCCTTGATGTTTTCAAAATTCAGCACTGATTCGTGATTCTCCAACTTAGGGTTGGAATAAATGTGGTCGAGCATTTTGGATATTTCCGGTCTCATCCGATGCTGTAGACGTAACCGCTCAAAAGGCATTCCATTTTTCACCATTCTTTCAAAGAGGGATACGTCCAGATTGTAGTGTTTAGCGAGTTCAAAGACAGTGGGATTAGGGCGGAGTTGCTGGTGATCACCAATCAAAATCAAGTGCTGGCAACCGGAAGTCAGAGAAGTAACAATGTGCGACTCGAGAACCTCAGCGGCTTCCTCTACAATCGTTATTCGCGGTTTCAGTCTCTGCAGCAGCTTGCGAAACTTTGCCGCACCTACAGGAAAATCATGAAAAGAGTAGCTCATGAAAGGGTCTGAAACATTCTTCTGCTTATTAAAAAAGGGCCTGAAACGAATCCCTGATGATCAGCATGATCGATGGGTCTGGTTACCACGCCATGGCTAGGTTACACTAAAATCCTATGGCACTTGTTGTAAAACGACAGTAGCAGAGATAGCCGGCATGGTAGACTGAGAAACTGTACCTCTGTTTCACTTAGACCCCCTTTTTTCATTCCCTTTCTCTCGTCATTGTGCAAGTCCGATGCTGTGAGAATTACTAATCAAACATACCCGTCGTAGTCATGCCCACGACATCGGCGTTCTTGAGTATCTCAAAGTCTTCCATGTTTTTGATGTCCTTTAGTCGCTTAGCACCCGCTTCAAATTGTTCCTGGAAAAGCGAGATAGTTTGGCGGTACCCATCGCTCACATCCTTAAGCCAACGTCGGTACAAACGCCAGCGGTCGTTTAAGCTTAACCTCCACACATTTCGTACCTACATGTTAAAAGAAGCACTAAATCAAACAAAGGAGCTTCAGACTACAAAGCTGAAGTGAACGAGCTAGTGATTTTCGTAGCTTCCCGTTAAGATTCGCGCGAATCGAATCCATATGCATTCTGTCATCTTTACTTGGACTCTGTATACATGACGTCAAAACTAAATAATGATTATCATATTTCATCTTTATTCAAATATCGGAGCTATTTATGCAAAGGTTTTCTCTTGCCATCAGTCAATGCTGGTCGTTTGAAAGTTAATGCGCTCATGACAGAAACAAAGCTAAAGCGTAACTGCAGACACAGGAAAACTACTTCAAAAGTGAGCCATCCTGCAGCACATTTTGACTGCATGAAAATTAAGTACAACGATCCTTTTGAAAGCAACTCAGGCGAACTAAATAGGGCGTTTTCCTTGTTTTGTTTCCATTTTTCTAATATCTCACCGTTTTTGCTCTTTCATCTGGCATGAAATCCTTTTTGCTCAGCTGTTGAATGATTGTTCTCTTTAACCTCTTTTTAAGCCGATCTGCGTTCTGGACCTGCCATCCGTCGTCAGATCCTCCGTCAAAAGCAAAGGGATCCACGACCTTCAGCCTTGCTCCTTTTAGGCCCGCCGATTTCGTGCCAAACACTCTTACGTCATCATTGTCCAGAAGTCTTTGGTCCTGCATAACATCTGCTTCGTACAACACATCCAGGTCCTCAGTGTCGTCTTCCTCTTCTTCCTCGCCTCCTTCATCATCCCCATCTTGTGCTTCCGCACCACCTTTAGAGAAGCACAAATAGCGAGAGTTAGAACTACTGTTTATGCCCATAGTTGTGACTTAATAAGCGAAAGGGTATGATTCTACAGTAGGCACATTTTTGTGAATTGGCTAGCATACTCGATTACCTTCCTGAGCAATTCCACCAACAGTTCGGACCATTTCTTTTCCGAGGGATTCATTGAATATATGAAGCTCTTGAAACCTCCCTTGAAAGTAATGACCTGGTCCAGCAGAAACTATGGCTCCGATTCGGATGGAAAACTGAGTTGCTAATTCCATTTTGCTACCTATAAACTTTTCATCCACTGCATTTCCATTATGCCAAAGACGCGCAATCCCAGAATCGTGATCATAAGAGGCACCAATAAAGTTCCAAGCGTTCATGGTTAACACTGCCTTGGTAAGGGCGAGAGGTTGGGAAAAGTCTCTGCAGACAAAACGAGCCGTTAGTATACCCTTCCCATCTTCTAAGCCTTCTTGCCATATTTGGACTCCTAGGCTATCTTCATGGAAGCATAGGATAGGACCTCTGTTTCCGACCGGAAACACATGCATCAAGAGTGTGATTGAGGTCCTAGTGTCCAGGTCACTTCCGGCTCGATTTGGAATTTCAACGAATGAAGCAGGAGTTCCTCGTAGTTGAACAGATCCACCTTGCGCACCGTCGCGCCCAGGGGCCCATGCAACACGAGACAAAGTGGCTAGATTGGCTCGCGAAACTCTTTCCAGTCCACCACAGTGGCTATTTAGAGGAAACACTGCTACAGGCTGTACAGATGCTGATAATTAAACAAAAACTAGCATCACAATGCTTATTTGATTTCACGGTATGGCACGAAGGGGATGCTCGTCCTAATATCTTCAGCTTAATGAAGTATCAAAGACTCATTTTAAAAAGAAACAAACAGCAAAAGAGAACTCGTTCTTTATCAACTTTTATATACTGACAAACGTAAGTGTAATAGAGGGTTTTTTACTCAAGGGACTCCTGTGGTGAGGGAGGGATAAAGGAAAGCTGTTAGACTATCAATACTGCGACGTTTTGACTGTCGGTTCTTATTATTGTTTCCTGCTATAGTGAGTTTGTGCTTTGCAGGACCTTTAAGCTATCCCTGGAAAGTTAGGTTAAGCCAAGTTAGTTGCAGTTTTGGGGTTAAGGAGACGGACTGTGGCCCTGACCTTTCCCTTATACTTTTGCTAGATGTGGGCATATGCTTTCGCTTAATTGCAGAGTTCTCCCGGAGAAGTGAAGGCTGTAGGACCACACTTGGACCACAAAGGTATTTGTTGGGAATTGTAGCCAGCTGGTGTGTTATTAGCAACGCAAAGCTTGGCTGAGATATTAACTCATATCAGCAAACTAAAGAAAAGTAAGATGTCCTCAAAACACCAAAAAACAAACAAAACTTCTGTTACCTGGGTTGGCCGAGCTCAAAGACAGCTGTAGCCAATGCACAATGGCGCTGTCCTTTCGTGCAACTAATCCATCAAAGGGTTCTTTCAGGGACTGGTACTGAAGAGTAGCCATGCTTGATGCGCGTTGATGAAGGTCATCTTCATGAAGCAAGTTTTCAAAGCATCTCTTTAAATCTTCCGCGGCTGATTGTAATTTTGCTGTTGTGTGGTCCATCTCCTGGTGAGCATCGTAAAAAGCCCTTCTTATGTGAACGGGAGCTGATTTGTCCTGATTAAGCAGAAGGAAAGAGAAATCGTTAAGACTAAAAGGCGGGATAGCAGATGGGGTACTGGGCCAAACTAAGGAAAGTATCGTTGTGAAGAATCACGTTTTTCGCCAATAGCTTTGAGTACACAAACTTGGCTTTATGTGCAACTGCGTAGAGAGGCTAATGAGCGGCGTTTTTTTATTCGTTCTTGCATTGTTCTCAAGTTTTTAAAGACGCCCTCCACTAAGAATGTGTGGGAACAGATCAATAAAACAAACAAAGCATAATTTAATTAAAAGTATCTCTGCTTTGTCATTGACAGAAATTTCTCCACTGAGTACTGCTTTGTATGTAAAGGATAATTCAAATTTCACTTCATAACTCGTGGTGGACTGTATGTTCTTAAGTTCATTAGATTTCGCCAAGCCGTGAGCGTGACGAGGAAGCGTGGCTCTTTCGCCATTTGATTTGCTGGCGCGAAGGTGTTTGCTTGAGGCAACGTTTCGTGGGCGGGGCGTCGATTACAAACGCGGTGCAAGCTCGAGAGAATACTCCAAAGAAGGGAAAAACCGTGCAGCTTAAACTCCATTCTCCACATGATAGTCTATTCTTACCTTGTGCATCTTGAACTTCCGCTCGGACAAACTGCAGTCCTTCATGATATCGCTCTTGCTTCGCCCTCCAATGCGGACGATACCCTGGGGATGAAACTTGTGGATTCCTTCTAGAAACTGATCAAGGGCATGATTGGTGTAGCAGACAACAAGGATTGGACGCCGTTCAGAAACCTGCAAACGGTCATCCATGTTGTCATCAAGCAACTCAGTCCCGGTGTCCCATTTCGTCTTATTATGCAACAAAACGTTGGCTATCTGCGGTAAACAAAAAGGGCTTTTGTACAGCTAGAGTTTATACTGATATCCAGCAGAGTGTTTAGATGTGGGTAGTGACATTGTCCTTTCGTATAAACCAACATAGTCACATTTAATTTTACAAAGTCAATGGGTCCAGGAAAAGTACTGCTCAAGCTAGGTGTTTAAAGTACATTGTTCGTATGTGTTTAGCAGGTTCTGCCTATTGGACCAGAGGTGTTGGTAAACGGAGGTGCTGCCGTTCACAAACGCTCACAAAAAGCATCTTCTATTTTCAGGCGTTGGCAATTTCTCTTTGGTCAGTCTTCCCAAGTGAAAGTTAGGTTTAACAATCCTTATCTTATTTGAATTTGATTTAACAACGAAGATTCTGAGTAACATACCAACCATCGAGATCCTCCTTTACTATCAAATTTAGACAATTTACCGTCGTATTTGTTAGTCTACGACTTTCTACAGCAGGCAGAAATCTCCAGATTAATCATTTTGACCAGCAAGACTTAGAGGTCTCTCCGAGACCAAAATTTTCACCTACTTTTAGTCCAATGTATGTCTTCCCAGTGCCTGGTGGTCCTTGAATGACCGCGAACTCTTTGGTCAGCGCCATCTGTAGTGCCCGGTACTGGGAGTCATCTAGTTCCAAATCTTCCGCGGACGGCCAGTAGGCTAGACTCAGAATTGGAACGTCGCTTCCTTTGGAGAGGAGAAACGTGTTCTTATGTTGTGGGTGCAGACAAGTAATTTCGATTACGTCACTTATGTCCAGAAATGGAGGCAATGGCCATTTTCGTTGTTGCGTGCATTTCTAGACATATGTCAATTCTAAAGTTCGACTGCCTTTTTATTGCCCCCGTAGAGTTGCGGCCCAGAGGCTGGAACCCGAGGAGGCATCTTAACTTCCCCCGCGTCGAGAAGTATCGTTTTTTCGCGGTATTGGTAATATGCGAAATCTTCTCGATTTAAAAAGGTTAGGCGCGCAAGGTGGTCCCGGTTAATTTTTCTGCATGTGTGCAAGGTGGTCTTGGGTAATTCTGTTTCAGCAAGCGCGCAAGGTGGTATTGGGAAATTCGGGAAACATGTCGTTGAGCGGTCAGCATTAGAATCCATCCTCCACAGCCACCTTCCCCTCTAGCTTCACTTGCATGAAATTTCTATCAATTGTTTTCGAAAAAACGGAGATTGAGTGTGGATGAGCGAGATTCGAAGCCACGGTCGTAGACACCGAAATCATCACCTATACCACTACACCACAGTGGATTCCACTGCTATAGTGACAAACCTAAGAGTAAATGAAAGCTAGCCATTTCGAGTCAGTGCTTAGCCGTAATCACTATTGTCAGCGCTTAACGCTAATCACTATGTTCAGTGCTTAACCCTAATCACTATAACGTTTTTCGCGAAGTTTTAAAATGTCATAACCAAATAAACGTCATATCTGAGGCGGGAGCAGATGTGGTGAGAACTATTGCTAGTTCTAAATGTGTACCCCATCCATGGGTGGATTTAAAGCTGGGTTTCCACTGCCCTGTGCATCTTAAACAGATGGCACTTGATTGCCTCTTCATGGCGGTAAGCCTATGAGTATGGCGTTTTTAAAATGTATTAATGGGGAAGTGGAAAGGAGCAAAGAACATGTCCTAGGCATTCTTTAGGCTTATTTTGCGCTTTTCTTTTAACATCAACCTCTCTCCTTTAGAAATTTTTGCATTTTATGACAGTATACTCTTTGAGGGTTCTAGGTTTGAAGTGGTTTATTTCCGCGAAATTATTCATCGTAAACCAGCGGGGTAAAGGAAAGCCAGTCTTGTAGAGGTTGCTGATTGGTGATTCATTAGACCGCGAGCGGTCGTCCCTCTTTCCTCACACCCACTCGCGGCGAGCGAAAAAATTCAATTTTGCACGAATCACGCGAGCTCGTGATCTACCGTGACTCAAAAAAGGAAAACAAGAGACTGCTCGCAGTCTAGTTATTCATATAATGCACAGGCCTACCCAGGAGTGTATATCCATTACAAAATTAAGGTACCTGAAAATGCGTTATACGTACCCCTGCGAGGGTCATCTTGGAGATTCAACCCGGCGAGTCGTGCCCTCAACTGTGTTAGATAGGAACTGCAAAAACCGAATGAGGGTTGTCCAATACTCCGACAAATTTATGCATGGCATTGTATTGTATTGTCTTCACATTACAATACTGTACAAAAGCATAACAATAAAGAACGAAGCAAAACAATGAGAAATTTAACAAAGCCATGCATAAATTTGTCGGAGTATTGGACAAGTATGAACCGAATCGAACAAAACCGTCAAGTATAGTCAAGTATGGTGGTAATGGTCTTACATTTTCCCTTCTTGCTAACAGCACCAGAGTCCCTATGCAGTAGATCCTTGTTAACGTACTCATTATCTAGTTACAGTTTAAAGGTATTTTAGTTGGCTTTGTTTACTTTTGTCAACTACGAACTCTAACTTCAATTAAAGAGGAAAAGTCTTTACTTGACAAAAGCGAGGTCAGGTGATTCACGAGTGCTGCATGTAAATCGCACAGTCACACCTTTTTATGGAACTTTTACACATTCGCACTTATTGTCTTAAATTTGCAAGTTTTTTCACGCACCAAATGCAGAGTGGACTTTTAAGACCTTGAATTTTGTGCAACTTTTAGTTCAAGATGTGAAACTTCAAATTTAAGATGTACTTTACAAGCACAAAAAGCAACATAATTCTTTTCCTTGTAAAACTGTCAATAAAAGTTAGAAAGTGCGGTCGAGAGCTATGGAAGGTGTTTCAGGCATGTAATCGAAGGCCGAAACTCTCCTGCTCCATCGCTGTTGCTTTGCGTAACTTGACAGTCAATTTATTGAGCGCAAAAGTACTATTGGGGACACTGTTTTTACGTCTCCAAATGGAGACGGGACCGCCATTTTACGTGGTCGTCAGAGCGACGCGAAGGTCTAGCCGCTTGCAGGGCAGACGAAGTACCTTCATATCTCAACTTGGTTTAAGACCTTGAGTATTGTCCGACCTGGGGAATCGAACCCTCGACCTCCCGCTTTGCAGTCAGCATGCGTAATGGTATCCTGGAGATTAGAAACCCGCAATAATTTTTTCTCATACCTGGAAGTTGAATTTCCGATCTGCTTCTTCATAATGGGTGTGAGGTCAAACGTTACTCTTCCTCGGTATCTGTTTCTCAAGTAGGCTGGTGGGTCAACTTCTTTCTCACAGTTTACAATGTACTTCTGTTTTGACAAAAGCATCGCAGGACAGTCTTCATCACGGTCTATTAACTGCTAACTAGGGAATTACTAACTCAAAATTTGGGAAAAAACTAATAAACCTCACATCAGACTTAATGCAGGCCAAGCTATAAGTTGACCCAATTGTGAACCTCATTCTCTCTTGGTTGACTACAACACCTGCGCACCTCCAAAATTTTAAGCCCAATGCTCATCAGTTACAAGAACCTATCTATTATTGCTTGAAGAAGAATTGTCTTTAAAGCGAATAGAGGGATTTGCTTTCTCGGGTTATGAAAGAAGTGCGCTTCAAACCTGCAACGGCAGACGTCTGGGATCCACCTCCTTGAGTCCCTCCAGAATATGTCGATAGGCTTCAAAGTACACGGTGCTTTCTACCATCTGAAACACGTCTCCTTCTTCAAGTCTTACATAATCAGAAAGATTAATGAACTGTATGTCCACTATACCCTACATAGAGGAAAAAAGGGTGAATAGCAGAAATTTCTCGATAAAATTCGTAACGTTTAAGAAAGGGAGTGATGAGGCAAAGGGTGCTTTAATTAAGCAATTAAAGGCGTTTCTGAGAGACGTACGTCAACCGGAAGTGAGAATTTTAAAGACCTTGGCGCTACCAAATTTGTACTTCTTTTTTTTTTTTTTTAATTTGTACTTCTAAGTGTCTACTCCTACAGAGACGATTTGCGCAAATGCGAGAAAAACCACTTTCCAAGAATGTAAAAAGTCCACTTCCAGTTGACATGTATCGCTAAAAAACGTCTTTTAAGCTCACTTATGTCAAGCAAGACTGACAACTTGTCTTTGGAAAAAAGAACTTGAAAGTTTGATCCTGTTTTTCTTTGATCGATTTATGTAGAGACATCTAAAGTACATTCCTCACATCGAAAACTTACTAGGGTCTCAAAAATCACATGACGTTCTAAATGTTTTCTTAGTATTTAGTGTTGACATTAGTCAGAATGCGACGATCAAAATTTGTGGAAAAAAGACGAGAGCGTTAATACCTGTTTTAATTCTTTAGCATCGCGATTGGCTATGGTAGCAAACACAAAACTTTCAAACTTGTCCTTAGAAAGACACATCAGCGAACCAAAGATCAATCGTTTGCTGTTCTCCCAGCGCACATTTCTTAGCCTGGTGTTATCAAATTTAATCCTGTACCGAAGTCCGTTCGTCGTACATACAGGGTATAACAGTCGGACATCTTTGTACACGCGGATGTCTTGAAGGGCACCAGGCTTGGTAGAGCCAATGCGCTCTAACAGCTTAGCAATTCCTTCACGTAGGGGCCTTACGAAGTCTTCACGAAGGAGACGAAATTGCACGTCCAAATAATGTTCCGCATCATTGTAGCTACCATCAGTTTTGTTCCTTCTGAGGAAGGGACGTTCCCCTGTCAAGATGTCCTGTTGCGTTGGTATAACGCTGTACTCACGGAAATTATCAGGTGGATCTACATCATCATTCTCTCCAGCTATGACCGAAAATGACAAAAAATGTGATGTGTGGCCACATTTCGAAACATTTTTTTCTGGGACCTATTTTTGGGGTGAAAGGAAACAAAAGCCGCTATTATAAAGTCATCTTTTTCAAACTGTGTTTTGGGCAGCAATTTATAAAAGAAATTGGAAGTCATTCACATGCTTACTGAATGATAATAATGCATAATAAGGCGAATTCGGTAACGAGGTAGTCTTTTAATCTACGTATTTTTCAGCTCAGAGGACAAAAGAGGTGCTTGGAGCTTGGCGCTGCGCGGTTGCTTCAAATAAGCTGAGGTTTACTGAAGCACATCCAGCCTTATTTATTTATTTATTTTTTTAACATCCTAACCTGCGAGTCGCGATTCTCAAAGTTGCGTGGACGACCGCACAGAAGACTACATAAAGCAAACTTAAGTCTCAAATGTCAATAGTTTGACTCGTGCTTTGAGCATCGTAAATTTGCTCTCGTTCAGCGCCGTCCACTAAAGATTCTTTCACCTTCTCAAATAAAACCAGCTTTTTACGTTAATGCCGTAATCTCATTCATCTTCACTATCACGCTCACTCACCATCTCTACGTGGTCTCCTTCTGTGTTGGTTTTCTTCCTCTTGTTTTTTCAGCTCATCTGCCTTTTGATTCCTCAGCTGCATCAGTTCCTCTCCTTCTTCCACTAAGGCACCATCAGACTGTTGGGTGTCAGAAAAAAACCTGATTCCACAATACAACTCAGACACTGGAAGGTCGGCGTATGAATTCGGAAATATTCGAAGCAACTCCTTCATTATTCTCAGAACATTTCTTAGAAACGTAGCTACTTCCGTGGCAGACAGGCGGCAAGCGGACAGCCTGTTGAGGAATGTTCTTAGATGTGAAGTGAAGAAAAGTGATTTAGGCAGAAGGCTTAGTAGCTTGATTAAGTACTCCTTGGAACTACAACTGCAGGCTTTGGCAACGATACTCACTATCAATATAATCCAGTCATCCTTCATGGCTGATTGCTGGGTCAGTAAAAACTCGGTAGCTGGGAAACGTCTGCTTGACATCAAATCCAGAATGATTTCGTCCGGGGTTTTAGTGTCCAGTTCCTGAAGTGCTTTGAATCCCAGCCTTATCTGACGGGGATTGTGCACCTGTGCTCCGTCTTCTTCACCTCCACTTCTTCCTCCTCCTCTGCCTTCCCCTCTTCCAAAGCCACCACCTCGGCCCCCTCTTCCAGCTGTTCCTCTTCCTCTACCGTTCCTTTCTCCAAGAGGGTTAAGGGCAAGGATTGTTTCTCTAGAGTAAGATATTCTGAGGGCACCAGTTTCACGTGGTTTTCCACGTGAAAGTGGCCTTGGGTACATCAGGAGTGGCTTTTCCTAAAAGCAAGAAGATAAAAAAATGTCATTTAGTTTCGGTGCATCTGTACTCGATCGAAGAGCGTGCAAGTGGACACTCTACAACTGTTTATTTTAATGTGATGTCTCATCTTTAACATCGTTCATGTCTTCTTGTCCTGTGAGATTCGACCTTTTATTTTTTGCGACTGCCCTTTCTAAACAACGGCTAAAAAAATTCTCCGAGGGTGACTGCCATAGAATGAGCAATTGCAGGTGTTGAAAGGAATATCGCGAAGACATCCGCCTTTTATCTCTTTATCTTTTAAAGAATGTCATTTAGGGAGTGTTTACATGACACCGGGGCGACTTTCGTGCCGCGGCGAGTTCACTCCGGTTCCCTCTCATGGCTCTACATTTGTTTACATGATACCACCACAAAAAGTCATGCCTGCGCGAGTCGCCCCGGCGTGAGTTCACTCCGGTTGTCGCACCGAGGCGAGAATTTCACTCCGGTACGAAATCTCGCAACGGTATCATGTAAACACGAAACGACCACCCGTTTCGGTGTGAAATCGGTTTGCCGGTAGACTGGAACGGGTAGCGCATGCGTAGTGTTCGCGATTTTGAATCATACGTGCATTTTATAAACATGAAGTGTACCTTCAAATAACGAGATGTGAAATAACCCAGTCATCATGTAAACGCGATACGAAATCAAAAAGTCATGTCGGTATGAAACTCGCGCAGGTGCGAGTTTTCTCATGTAAACACCCCCTTAGTTTCGATGCATCTGTGCTCGATCGAAGAGTGTGCAAGTGGACACTCTACAAATGTTTATTTTAATGTGATGTCTCATCTTTAACATCGTTCATGTCTTCTTGCCCTATAAGACTCGACCTTTTATTTTTTGCGATTGCCTTTTCTAAACAATGGCTAAAGAACTCTCCGAGGGTGACTGCCATAGAATGAGCAATTGCAGGTGTTGATTGAAATATCGCGAAGACAACCGCCTTTTATCTTTCCCCGTTTCACCGAACGTGCCCAGCGACGAGAGGCGGCCTTATTCGCAAGCTAATATCTTTCAGGTTTATGGTTGCTATTTTCCTACAGTTAAAGATCGACCTCTTGTCACATAATGTTTTTCCTTTTAGCTGTAGATTGCGATATTTCGGTGCCCTTCTGCTCATGATATCATCCATAAGATGTTGGTTCTATCATCATAGAGCAGGTCAGTTTATTTTAATTCATCTGCTTAGGTCAACTGCACTCGTTTCTGGGTCCCATCAAGTCACTGTAAAGGAATCGGTCTTCAGAAGATTTGCATTGGGTTGCAGCCCGACTTTGTGAAAGGGTGTTAGCCCATTTCTCGACTTTCTTAGCTATCGTTTAATTGTTTAGTTCACAGATCACAGTTATCGCCATCAGATAAAAAAAAATCTTTAATTTCAAAAAAACTAAGACCAATTTCCAGGTAATAGTTATCCATTTTGGGCCCCTTTCCGTCACTCTCTGTCTCCCCAGGACTTGGGAATTTACCGGGGGGAAGGAGGACCGTCTCCATCGTTCTGACCTTAGCCTGATCCAGACGTTCAGCTAATAGAGCGGGCGAAACATAGACCGCCACGTTCCACGGTCTGAACGCCTCTGATCTCAGTAAAATAAATCCACAGTGCTCCAGACACTTTCCCATGCACAACTTGAAAAAATGCGCATGCCCGGGTGACGTTTGAATCAAGTGTTTCAAGATAGATCTGGCGTAAATGGCTCTGAGGTCTGTAAGATATTTCTGCAAATACAAATACTGTGCGTGAGAACATTTTGTTTGAGTTTTACGTTTTTCAGACTTCAGAACATGTTAATTTGTATCCGAATCCTCTACCCGAGACAGCCGGTTATAAATTGCATTTTCGGTTTCATGTATCTGCCTACTCGGCGCTTTATTTCCTGAGACGGATGACCAACGCAAATTGAGAACTAGACCCTGGTAACAACGAAAGAGGAAATTGAAATCTACGAAATACAAATTCCATATTTCAATGACTCAACAAACAACCTTTGGACTTATTTTGAATAAATCCGTCACGGATTTTAGGTCTGTTGATATCTCAGTAAATTATGTAAGGCTTTCCTTTAATTTCAATTTCCTTTGGTAATTCTATTATCAGCATATTTGTTCTTTTTTTTTTTTGTCTGTCGTTAAATTTGTCTTTTTCTAATTTCTTATAACGTGCGCAACTGAAATGAAATTAAGTTTATACGATGTCTACTCGTACAAAATGTCTGCAATGTCTAAAATAGTTGCCATAACAAAAGCTCGAGCGAACGTTTAAAGTGAAATAGAAAGACATAACTGAAGGCCTTTACAAAGAAAATTTCGGTCGGCTATTAAATCAATGATTGAAAACTGAGTTACAGGGGTTCACTTTCAGCGATTCGATCGAAAGCCTACAGTCCGTGCTACAAGAGGATTGGAATTAAAATTCGACTCACATCTTTTGAATCGTAGCTCATTACCTGTCAGGCGCTCACTGCCTCCAATTCTTCCTTTTTCCTTTTTCCTTCGATGTATATAAAAATGTCCGTTCCTTTCTAACTCTTTGAATAGTTTATTTTATCCTGATACCAGTCGTCTGAGTCGTCACTTTTTTTAAAGTGAGAAGGGTTTTTACCCAGATGCTTTTAATATATTTCAATGCAACGTTATCCAATCAAATTGAAGCTAAATTTCTCAGAAAGCGAAAACCCCTTCGGGGAATACCCGCTGAATATTTTAAATCTGATAATCACGAGGAAACCAGCTGTGAGTAGAGAAAGTAAACAAACCCAACGAAAGGTGAAATTCTGAAATCTATTTTCTCAACTACAGAATGCCTGCATGGTATGTAAGTCATTTTATAAACTCTGATTTCTATTCACACCAACAAAACCAGTTTAATTAAACCAGGTTTAACGATCCGAAAACTCAGTTATAGAAATGACCAAAACTTTCAGACTGGCGTTTGCAAAGAATTAAACCAACGATTGAACTTGTGCTATTACTTGTGCTAAATTTGTAGTAGTAAAAAATCAGCAAGTTTCTTTTATGTAAGGATTAAAATTTTTATCCATGTTTAAATAAATAGCTTTCAACGTGTTCAAGCATAACACGGTTTGGCACATACTCACGTTTGTAGCCGTAATGAGAGTTGTTAAAGTGTTTCGCCATTAATTCCAGAGTCTATTTATCACTTACTAGGACAGCAATGTGGTTCCATGGAGTGGGGCCCCAGTATGAATAGTAATCACGCTCCTCGGGGACCTCCAGGCCCCTCCTTGTTCCTCCTGGATTTTGCCTCGTGTAGATTGGCAAATCACCTTTGAGTTTTTGGTGAGCGGTAAACAAACCTGTTGAACAAGACAAGGTTAAGTTGCATGCAGTCATTTCCCTCGCCTCAAGTGAATCTCACGTCCATATCGGGCTTATTTAAGAACAAAAACTCATAAAAAGTTATATAATGAGCCGCAGGAAACACTTCTTTTTCCCTTCCTATCGAACACACGCGTTATTTTTTTATCCTCTCCTTTTTCTCACTCCCCTTAACCTACCAGTGACACTGGTGGTACAAAAACGCCCTTTTGGAGGAGAGAAAGGTAGATGATACGAAAAAACGAGGTGACGCCTTTAAAGGCGTCGCTAATCGAGTTAAATTTTGCATTTTCTACAGTCTAAAAAGGCAAAAATAGTTTCGTTGCGGTGCTACAGTAGGTAAAAGGAGGAGGAGCTTTTAATGGTATTCTGGGAATGGATTCCCCTTATATTCACTCTTTTTCCTTTTTTGTGCTGTTTTCTGAGACAAGAACCTTATACTCAAAAACGTTATGCATTATTGAATAGCTCTTAGCAGCGAGCAAGTTACACCAAGGCATTCCTGGGTGTGTATTCGGCTTATAGGGCCTGTTTACGCGGAGGTGGAGGACCCCAGGGAGTTGAGGTTTCCCGTTTAGATGGGGTGACCCGCCTGTCCATATAATTTCTATCAAGTAAACGTAATCAAATTGAAATGAGAGATTACAAGGAAAAGGCTGGTTACCCTACCTAAGCGGTTCACCTCACCTACCAAGGGTCTCCCACCTCCATGTGAACAGGCCCTTACTTAAATCCGTTGCTTATCTCCATGTATAATGATTAGCAGTAATAGCCGACCCTTACACGGTTTTTTTTTTTTCAACTTTTGAGATAGACCTCAGTTTTGAAAAACTCGTCTACACCACTTAAAAGAGCTTGAAAGTGATACTTCTTACGCGAGCGAAGATACAACTCCACAAAGTTGTCAAAATTTACGGACTTTTGCATGGCGGATGACATTGTGTTCCCCACTAAACAGACGTCTGCAAAATGTCGCGACATTGAGCAGCTATATCTTCATTAGTTTTAAACAAATAACTTTAAAACTTGGCAGTTTTACTAATTTTGTACCAATTTTTATAAGTTGAAAAAAACCCTGGAAGGGTCTGTTAGCAGGCTCACTGAATTCCACGGTCCTTTCTGCTGCAGGTGCTAAAATAAGGGAACAAGTGGACGCTAACGCGTTAAAATGTTTCACCACTTCGAAGATGAGCATGACACTGGGTAGCCAGTGTCCACTTCTTCGATTTTTACTGAAGGGAGGGGGAATCTGTTCACAGGCTAGACACTGGGTTTGTGCCGTGTCGAGTTGCACTGTGAAACCCTTTTGTCGTCAACAGCTAGCTATGCAAGTTTTTTGAAACAACAGAAATTTTTACGAGAGAAAGAGCTCACTTCCCACAGGATTTTTTGGTACATCAACATGGCGGCAGTTCCATATTTATTTTGGGTACACCAATATGGCCAGCTTAACGATGAGAACCCAGTCCAGTCCCATAAGGCAATCTGACACACCACAAACTCTCTTTATTAACTTCCTGAAAATGTACAAAATTAGAGAGTATACTTACTTTTGTTTCGCTCTCTGCGGAAGTAAGTTTGATAGTAATTGGCTGGCTCATGGAGACCACGGTTCTTTCTGATATAAGCGTTTTCCCGAGCTCAGTTTCTAAATCCCTGCGTGCTGAGTGTCTGATCATTACGTATTGTGTGATATTCGAACTCTCTGTTGACGTCATCGGTAGTCATCTTTCCTTCAGGGTATGCCTGACACACGTATTGTAGGATAACTTGTGTCTCCACCCTGTCGTCCACTCATATAGAATTCCTCCAAAGAAAAAAAAGAGGCCATTCTAACACTCTTGGCCGAATGTAGAAATTCTACGATCATGGATGAAGAAAAAAAATGCCAAAAACTGCTATCTAAGGAGTTAAACCAGTCTTTTAAAGTTAAAACTCGCAGAAACGCATCTAACGGTTGATTCATTTAGGCATTCTCATGGCAGGTCGCGTAAGAAAGGTACAAATTAAAGGCTCGTTCAGTTGTTAGTCAAAAGGCCCATGTAAGTACAAGAAAATGCGTTTTCCCGCCTAGTTAGCGTCAACAGGTCAGTTCTTTCATCAGTAAAAGTTAATTAGCACAATTAGTAACTAATTTAGTTCTAAAAAGTTTCTTATCATCTGAAGATAAAGATTGCATCGTAGCTTTGAGAATTTAGGGGTATTTAGTCTAGTCGATCCTGATATAAAATCTGCCTAACAAATAAGTGTTTATGCCTAGTTGACTGTAGTAAGAAAAATTGAAGCACCGATCCATGAATGTTGAACTGAGTCCCCTTCCCCGGGGGGGGGGGGGGGTAGCACTCCCTATAATGGCCTATACAGGGAGGCTCCGCCAAAATGGGGTACCTTTTTCAGGCCTCAGGAACTGACTGTATATGAAAGGGTAGGGATTTCACTGGTTGAGGTATATGAAAGGGGATCTGTCATTTCGGTCTGTAAAAGACCCAACAGGGCTAAGAGATGCCTTTTACGGCTGTGAAATAGTCGAAAAATCGTTCTGGTTGTGTGATTTATTCATATTTAAAGACAGTACATTCCGCTGTAGTTAAAAGGGTGAGTGTAAATTTCTAAACTGGGTATGTAAAAGGGATACCATTTGTCAAAAAAAGGCATACGAAAGGGGTACCTTTTCTGTCAAAAATGACCGCATTTAAAAAAAGGGTTAGAGGTTGGTATTCGATCGGAACCGAGCCTAACCGCGTAAAATTTTATTGAGTTTTACCCTCCGCCCTGGTCCTCTTCCGAAACCTGTAGTGTAATCCATTGTCCATAATTACACGCACCTCTTGATTATAACACTCTTATACAATAATAAGGTTAAACTGAGTTTTAATGAGTGATTGATGTTAAACCGGAAAGCTAAAAATTCTACCTATTTGTCCGATCCCTAAGCCAGTCTTTGCGCATACGAACCGAATCGCGCGTTTGTCTTTAGAACTACGTTTTAATCTTGTCTCTTCCAACGGTACTTTCAGTTTATTTATTAATGGAGTCTGAGTTTAGAATTGACCACTCCAGAAAATACCATAACATACCATAATGCTCTTTGTTTGTCACCCCCAAAGTTTTGTTTTCAGTTTCTCTTGGGGCCATTTTAATTCTTAAGACAAACTGAAGAAACTGAAAGTTTAAAGGCAAGTAACTAACGTGCCTCTGTTAAATACCCGATCAATGTATTTAAAAATAGATAATGGCCTTCTACTTAAACTGAACCAAAATATTAATAGTTGCGTTTGTAACGTTAATTGCAGGAACATACTAAAACGCCTAATTGCCTTCAAGTCCCTCCTTCTACTCGTTCTTCTCCACTCTCTACTATAAAGCAATATGTCAATTTTTTTAGTTGCACGCTGAGTAACATAGCGTTTAAATGAAAGTGAGGCTTGCGGTTACTTTTTTGTCTTTGATTCGCAATTGAAAAGAAGTGAGGTTTCTGTCAAGACAGGGTCACCAACATCCTCGCTCAAAGCCAGAATACTCAGTTCACAACTGTAACATGGTCTACTCACACTATTAACGAGCGTAAACAATACGAACGCTAACGTCGCGGACATCATGAACAGCAACCGGAAGTTTGATGTCTCGTTTCGCCCCATGTAAGGGAATCCAAGACAGTTTTAGATTCTAAATTCCACGACGTGGATTCCGGAACCAATGCAAGTACTGGATTCCAGGTCTTTGAAGGTGGAACTTGGATTCCAGATTCCAATCTTTAGTGGGATTCCGTATTCCCAGAGCTGTATTCCGGATTCCAAAGCCCGGGATCCTGGATTTCACAAGCAAAAATGTCCAGGATTCCGGATTCCCAAAAACTGGGGCGAGTTGCTTGATGAAACGCTCCTGTCTCATACAACGAATCTGAATGTCTTTTTTTAAATCCCGCTGTACTAGATTTGTCGAGTCAGTGCACTTAAAGATGTCAGGGCATTTGCTAGGGCGTTTGCCGTTTTTGAAGTCCAGGACGTCAACGTTCTTTTCGCTTAAGGTTCCTTTTATTTAGATGCCCAAAACTAAGGAACTCTCACCTTCAGATATTAAAACAGCTTTGAATTCAAGACAGCTTTTTCACTGATTTTAAAGCCATTCCAAAACTCTAAACCTATTGTAGCTCGTTGCCAGGTTAAATAAATTCAAATGATCGTGTGTAATCCGTTTTAATTAGTTACCCCTTCAATGGGGTGTACTCATCTTATAAGTCCTTGGCTACCGGAGGTTTCCCTGCCTATCTCGTTTATTTCTTCACATGCGTGCGAATAGCTAAATTTTCCTTGTATAAAGCCGCGTTCTGGACGCCCTGAAGAGCTGTCAGAAGTCGACAATTCTCTGTTCTTGTGAGTCTCCTGTGTTTTCAAAGCTTATTATCACTATTCCTTGTTAGATATTATAAGGAAATGAGGAAAGGAATCAACCCTTTTCTACTTGGAGTAATCGTTACAATTATCTAAGCTGGCTAAAAGTTTTTAATTCTGGACACATTTGTCCAGAATGAAACGCTAGCAAGATGCAAAGATGCAAGGCCCTTTTGTCTCGCCATCCTAAAGTATACTCATGACTAAAAATTCACTAAAAGACACATAATACTGACAAATATTGAAGTAATATGAAAATAACCAAAAAAAAAAAAAAAACTCAGAAAGAAAATACCTAGTATCAAACTGAACAATGCCTTTTGTATCCTAAATCTTGAACACTATCTAGGTCCAATCTTCATTTGCAACTATTAGGATTTGACTGTTCAAAGGAAAGCTGTGTAAAAGCACTGTCTTCGCACACCTCCTTGAACACAATTTTGTTAGTCTCCAGATTTATGGTAACGAAAAGGCCAATGTGAAAAATTTAAAAAGATCATCAAAATCGTAAGTCACGTGGGTCGAAGTTGTGGATATTTGCCATGTCAGAAAAAGCCGCGTAACGAGCTCCATCCATGTCACGTGCTAACCTATTATCATCTCTCAGACGATGATTATGACCACCAATCGTTGAGCCACATTCTGGGCAGCGGCCCTCTTCCATCGCCCCACCACACTCTGTGATACAGTAAATGTGCCCTATAATGAGAGTAAAGAGTAATAATACAGCCACCAATCATTCAAATTGGGCAGCACGGTAATCCAGGATTTAGTAAGGAGCGTGGATGCTATAAAGGTGGTGTAGCCTGGGCGGTTATTTAAATTTCGGGGAAAGGAAGAACGAGGGCCAGGTTAAGGGGGCGATTGGTTGGCGGGATGGGCTTATTCGAGGGAAGCCGCTGTTTTGAGCGTGGGTGCTAACTGTTTCACTCTTGCTCTCAAAGAGTGCTCATCTGGAAATTGTTAATTCAAAAGAGTCGGCTCCTCTTACCCACGGCATTAACAGCTGGAAATTCTGTGTTCTCTAAATACTGTAGGAGACTGACAGACTATACTTACCCTTTGGACACTTGAACCAATGCCCTTGTGCTAAACCCATGGCCTTCACAATCAGGTCTTTTTCTTCTCGGGTGACGTCCTGGTAAAAAACTTGAAGGCCGCATAATCGTCTGATGCGCTCAATGCGAGTTGTATAACGGTCTCTGTTGTCTTTTTCTAAAATGGATCCACAAAAAGTCTTTCGTTCATGATTTTTTACTGCGATTTAGAAAAGACGCTTGAAATATAAACTTTGAAAGCTACGCTGGACACTACACAGTGAGTTTGCAATATGGTTATCGATTTATGTGAATAGCAGTTTTTCTATAGAATTTTGATATTACAAATAGGATTTTAATTTATGATCATATTTGAAGTTACGAAATCTATATCTTCGTACTAAGTTGAAATGAATTTAGTAACAATCTAGATACCCCCTTCCCCCTCGCCCCCAATCCTGGTGGTAAACACCCATTTCACACTTACTAGTAATTACAACGATCCCTTATGATGATGTTTTTTTGAAACCCCAGAGCTCATAGATTGGAGTTACCTATATACGCTAAATGTCAGCCCTAGGTGTGAAACAGCTATACTAAAGAATTACCCAAGCTCTGGCATTCGTTTTTGTTAGAACTTTAGACCTGATTCTGTTTTTTTGTTATTCTGCCATATCATCATTGCGATCTTATAATCTGTCCTTCATCATCTATCCCCTTACCAATCACTTTCTCAGAATCCAAGGCCCTTTGCACGCGGTCAATTTTCACGGAATCAGTGGCGTTCAACTTATGTCCTCGGATGTCAAGCTGCATCTTCAGAATCTTTAGGTCAACAGCAAGCTGTGTTCTGTACATCTCCTCTTTCAGTTCCTCCAACTCTTGGTCACTGAACCGCACCCGAGTCTCCATGACACGGAGTCGGAGTTTTTCCACTAGACTGTCTAGTTCTTCTTTCCTTTCCTGCAGTAGTCTTAATGAGTGATAGCTTTCTTGCGCCCTCTCACTCTCAGCTTTTTCGCCTTTGTGTATCTTAACCTTGATTTCCTGGAGGAAGGACAACAGGCTGATCTGGTTCTCAAACACATTCACTTGTTCATCTGTAAGATTCGGGTGACGCAATGACTCCTCAAGTTTCTTCTGGTTTTCTGGAAACAACTTGATCTTCTGCGCTTTCAAACTCAATCCACTAACCGCTTGTTCACGCTGTTGTTTTCCAAGTAGAATCTTTCGCTTTATTTTCTCGAAGTCAGCAAGAATCTTTTTAACAATGTTACCATACCTCAAGCTGGTACGAATAGGAGTTGAGCACTTCGGGCAGCGTTTGAGCTGGACATCAACAGCCTTCCCATCATCCCCTGCCTCGGCCTGGTCCATCCACTGGTCCATCATCTCAACTTCAAACACATGACCACAGTCAGCCAGTTCCACAAACCTTGCGTCCTCGTCGTCTTCAGTTCCGAAGAAAATCTCGGTGACCTCATCCTTATCACACACTCGGCACTTCTTTGGACATCTTTCCCCGCAAAGACCAATACAGGGATGCTTGCAAGTAAGAAGCTTTTTACACGGCTCGTTACATCGCTGACGATTACATGGCTGTCCACACAATCTAGTGCATCGCTGATGCACACATTGCCAACTGCATTTCTCGTTGCAAGGTTCACAAGGCTCGCCACATTCGTTCTTGCAGTTGCTGTGCGTACAGGAGTTATCGCACCGTTCTTTGCACGGGGGACAGTTTTTGGTACAAGGCTCAGAACAGGAATGACCACAGAATAGGGTACGGCCGCACTTTTTCTTGCAAGGAACATGAACTCGACCGCGAAAACACAGACTGCAATTACCTGATATATGTGAAAAAAAAAAAAAATTAAAAAAATGAGAAATTAAACATGGCTGAAATGGTCTCTGAGAATCGGTATCAAACTTTCCACCAACTTAAGCGAGAAATGAGAGATCATTTTCAAGGCTAATTGCATCTTCTTTGGTCGATGCCTACTTTTGTTGAAGGAAATAGCTAGACGAGTTTATCGATCTATTTTGAGGACTTGCTTCCCAACTTACCAACACAAGGGTGTTCACACTTCAAAGTCTCTCCACAGGGTGCCTCACAGGGAGTCTGCATAGGATTCACGTGACACGCTGTCTTGTTTTCGTGACCACAGGGCCAGGTTTTCAGTGTAATGGCGGTACACTTCACTGTACACGCCTCAGAGCAAATGTTTTGGCAAGGATGCCCACATCTGGGTAGAAACTTAGTACAAGGTGAGGTGCATTTCACTTCAGATGGATCTTTGTAGCAAGGGACTTTCTGAACATGGCCACAACTTGGGAGAGTTTTTAACACGAGCACCGAACAAGGTCCACAATCTTGGTAACACCTCCTGGAACACATGTGATTTCTTCTGCAGAGGATTTTAGCGCATGGTTTCTTACATTGGTACTCTTTATGTTCCGGGTCTGTTGGATGACACACCATTTCACACACGTGACCACACGCTAGTCTGGTAGCACAAGGCACTGTACATCCCCCTTCGGGTGCTTTCTTGAAGTCATCAGCACATGACGCCTGAATCACGTTCCGTGGGTGGTTTTGACACGAGAGTGTTAAAGCCTTTCCGACATTACCGCGCTCTTCCATGTCGTCCATTATCTTTCTCCACAGATCGCTCTTTTCTTTCAGAAGACTGATGTTGCCAATGCAATAGAAACCTTTCTTAGCCCGAGAAAGTGCGACACAAACCCGATTTTCAGTCTGAAGAAAACCGATTTTTCCGTCCTCATTGCTTCGAACAAGCGACAGCAGGATGATGTCGTTTTCTTCTCCTTGGAAATTGTCCACCGCACACACTCGCACTCCTCGGAAGAAATCCTTAGGCATCTCCTTCTTCAGCTGGATTAATTGTCCTGTGTAAGCTGTTAGGACTGTAATCTGTTCCCTTTCATAACCTTGAAGGATTAAGTAGCGACAAAGAGCAGCCACAAACTTTGCTTCGTGTTCATTAGACCTGCTTCTTCCCTCCTCCTGATATTCCTGAAATTCCAAAACGAAAATGTCGTGAAAATAGTGGGGCTACTGGAAGGAAACTGTATTACGGTAAGGAATGAGAAATTTAAATCTCGAAACTAGGTTACATGCGATTTTTGGGTTACTACTGAGAAATAGAGTTTTAACCACAGCCCTACCTACCATCAATTGTAATACTTCTTACACCTAATACAGTAAGTCAGCTGTGCATTGCAGATGTTAATGATAGCGCAATTTCGGGTGGCTAAGGCAATTCTAGAGATAAATCCTGAATTCAGAAAATTGAGGTTTACAGAATTCCACCCAACTTCTAACCATTGTCCTCGTGGTTTTTTCTGTATCTTCTAGACGCTGCCTTTGTACATAGCTAGCATTATATTACTGATATTGACAGCTATACATTAAGGGAATATTGCATTTCGTGAAAGTGAGACTTGCCTCGCTCTCGTCATGATCCACAAAGTACATGTTACGATTCACACCCTTGATGTTTGCAAAATTCAGCACTGATTCGTGATTCTCCAACTTAGGGTTGAAATAAATGTGGTCCAGCATCTTGGATATTTCCGGTCTCATCCGGTGCTGTAGACGTAGTCGCTCAAAGGGCATTCCATTTTTTACCATTCTTTCAAAAAGGGACACGTCCAAATTGTAGTGTTTGGCGAGTTCAAAGACAGTGGGATTGGGGCGGAGTTGCTGGTGATCACCAATTAAAATCAAGTGCTGGCAACCGGAAGTCAGAGAAGTAACAATGTGCGACTCGAGAACCTCAGCGGCTTCCTCTACAATCGTTATTCGTGGTTTCAGTCTCTGCAGCAGCTTGCGAAACTTTGCCGCACCTACAGGAAAATCATGAAAAAGTAACGCTTGAAAGGGTTTTAAAAAGTCTTCAGCTTATTATAAAATGGCCTGAAACGAATCTCTGATGATCAGTACGATCGATGGTCTGGTTATCAAGCCATGGCTAGGTTACACTAAAATCCAATTTCACCTGTCGTTAAACGACAGTAGCAGAGATAAGGACTGAGAAACTGTACCACTGTTTTACTTAGACCCCTTTTTTCACTCCCTTCCTCTGACTCGTCATTGTGCAAGTTCAACCTGCCAGAAGTACTAATCAAACATACCCGTGGTAGTCATGCCAACGACATCAGCATTCTTGAGTATTTCAAAGTCTTCCATGTTTTTGATGTCCTTTAGTCGCTTAGCACCCGCTTCAAATTGTTCCTGGAAAAGCGAGATAGTTTGGCGGTACCCATCGCTCACATCCTTAAGCCAACGTCGGTACAAACGCCAGCGATCGTTTACGCTTAACCTCCATACATTTCGTACCTACATGTTAAAAGAAGCATTAAATCAAACTAAGGAGTTTCAGATTACAACGATGTAGCGAATGGATGACTGTTCTTTTTTTGTAGCCTTCGTTAAGATTCGTGCGAGTCGAATGTACATGCATTCTGTTATCTTTACATGGTGTTCTTGTATAAATGTCCCCAAGACTGAATAAAAATATTTACCGGTATATATCCTTAAACTTACACTCCTGTAAAAATATCTTACTTAAGAAATATGAAAGAGAGGCTTAAGATCTGTAAGAAAGTATCTTGGTTCAAATATCGGAGCGATTTATGTGAAGGGCTTCTTTTGCCGTCAGTCAATGCTGGTCATTTAAAAAAAAATTATTTTGCGCGCATGGCACAAACAAAGCTAAAGTGTAAGTGTAGGCACATGAAAACCACTTTAAAAGTAAACCGCAATGTAACATGCTGACTGCATTAGAATAAAGCTACGTTATCATTTTGAGAAACCAGAATCAGGCGAACTAAACAGGGCGTTTTTTATTCTTTTTGTTTCCAGCTCACCATTTTTGCTCTTTCATCTGGCATTACATCCTTTTTGCTCAGCTCTTGAATGATCGTTCTCTTTAACCTTTTTTGGAGCCGATAAGCGTTCTGGACTTGCCATCCGTCTTCAGATCCTCCAGCAAAAGCAAAAGGATCCACAACCTTCAGTCTTGCTCCTTTTAGACCCGCTGATTTTGTACCAAACACTCTTACGTCATCATTATCCAGAAGTCGTTGATCCTGCATAACATCTGCTTCGTACAACACATCCGGATCCTCAGTGTCGTCTTCCTCTTCTCCCTCGCCTCCTTCATCCCCATCTTGTGCTGTTGCGCCACCTTTAGAGAAGCGCAAATGGCGAGAGTTAGAACTACTGTTCATGACTTTTGTTGAGACTTAATAAGCGAAAGGGTGATGACTCTACAGTAGGCACAGTTTTGTGAATTGACTAGCATAACCGATTACCTTCTTGAGCAATTCCACCAACGGTTCGGACCATTTCTTTCCCGAGGGATTCATTGAATATATGAAGCTCGCGAACCCTCCCTTGAAAGCAATGGCCTGGTCCAGTAGAAGCTATGGCTCCGATTCGGATGGAAAACTGAGTTGCTAACTCCATTTTGCTGCCTATAAACTTTGCATCTACTGCATTTCCATTATGCCATAGACGCGCAATTCCAGAATCGTGATCATAAGAGGCACCAATAAAGTTCCAAGTGTTCATGGCCAACACTGCCTTTGTAAGGGCTAGAGGCTGAGAAAAATCTCTCCAGACAAAACGAGCCGTTATAATTCCCTTTCCATCTTCCAAGCCGTCTTGCCATATCTGGACTCCTAGGCCATCTTTGTGGAAACTTAGGATAGGACCTCTGTTTCCGATCGGGAACACGTGCATCAGGAGTGTGATTGAAGTCCTAGTGTCCAGGTCACTCCCAACGTGATTTGGAATTTCAATGAATGAATTCGGAATTCCTCGTAGATGAATAGATCCACCCTGCGTTCCGTCAGGCCCAGGGGCCGATGCAACTCGGGAAAAACTGGCTAGATTGGCTCTTGACACTCTTTCCAATCCACGACACTGGCTATTTAGTGGGAACACTGCTACAGGCTGTACAGGTGCTGATAAGTAAAGAAGAAACAGTCAGCTGTGGTGCTTTTTTGAACTCACAGTATGTCGTGGGGAGGAAACACTTCCGAGACTTTACGAATGGTCAAAAATACCAGTAAGAGAAAAGGGCAATTTGCTTACTTAATAGTTCGTCTTAACGTCTACAATTTAACTTTTTTTTACTTTTGATAGCTTCTTACCCTGGTTAGGGTTGGCCGAGTTCCAAGACAGATTTAGCCACCGAAGGATAGCGCTGTCCTTTCGCCCAAAAAATCCGTCAAAAGGCTCTTTTAGAGACTGATAATGCATAATAGTCATGCTTGATGACGCGCGTTGACGAAGATCATCTTCGTGTAGCAGGTTTTCAAAGCATCTTTTCAGGTCTTCAGCTGCTGATTGCAATTTTGCTGTTGTGTGGTCCATTTCCTGGTGTGCATCGTAAAAAGCCCTTCTTATTTGAACCGGGGCTGACTTGTCCTGAATAAATAGAAGAAATACAACTTATTTCAGAAAGTAAATCGGGATGGCAGGTGATTCCAATTAATAGGTTAATATGTATAACAGCTACCGACCAAAGTAAGTAAACCCGTGATTCTTGTGGAATCTTCTTTGGTATATTTGACAAGTGTCCCGCAAATTGCTTTGGGTATGATTTAAGTCAAAAAGAAATCCAGCTTAGTTTGGTTTCAATGTAGTTCGAATCTCAGTTTCCTTCGTGAACAATTAGTTCTAGTAAACAAAGGGAACTGAGAATCAAATTTGGTTGAAACCATTTTAACCCGAATTTAATTTCGACTTACTACAGATGCATAAGCTAATTCCAATAGACAAACGTCTATTCTGGTGTATACAGGATTAATTAGACAGTATCTTGTGCTTAAAGTTTCATAATTCTGTTTACAGGCTACGGACCCTTATTTCCATCGATCACTTCTTCATGATCAGATGCGAGAAACAACACATTTTAAGCAACTCTGCTCCATTACTGCCAGAAACTATGAATTGTCGTTTTGTAGTTTCTGAATTTAATTTCACTAAGCTGAGGACAAAGGAACACGGCCATTTTTCTGCTTTTTTTTCCCATTTGATGTGCTCGGTTTATCAAAGGTGTTCGCGGTATGTCTATGGTTTTCGACAGACCTTTTAACCGGGACCTTGGATTACAAGCGGCGTCTGCTTGAGAGGTATACAGTGGTGGTTGAGGAGTGAAGAAAAGTATAGCTCATCCTCGACGTGACAATTGACTCTTACCTTGTGCATCCTGTGCTTCAGCTCTGACAAACTACAAGCCTTCATAACCTCGCTCTTGCTCCGTCCTCCAATGCGGACGATACCTTTGGGATGAAACTTGTGGATTCCTTCTAGAAACTGATCAAGGGCATGATTGGTGTAGCAGACCACAAGGATAGGACGTCGCTCAGAAAGAAGCAAACGTTCATCCATGTTGTCATCCAGCAACTCTGTACCGGTGTCCCATTTCCCCTTGTTATGCAGCAACACATTGGCTATCTGCGGCAAACAATAAACGTCCTTTGTGGCGGAAGCTACTGATATTAGCAAGGGTAGGAACTGCTCTAGACTGCGAGTAGTTGAGGGAGCGAAATGCGCAAGCGCGAGTGAAAATCACCACGCGCGAGGAGAAGTGAGACGTCTGGTGCTCTTCCTTACGTGAGTCACCTTACTCACGGGTGGCTACTTTCACACGCGCTCGTGAATATTGTCCTCGCTCCTACTATCCCTGAGGAAAATGCGGGACCACTCATAGTCTAGACATTTTTCATAATATATATGGCTAACCGCCATGCTTGCCCTTAGGAGCTTTACTTCTATCTTACTAGCTTTTGAGATAAAAAAATATTTCTGATTATGCCAGCAATTATAGTTACCAAAGGGTTACATGAATGTTCTCCAATCGTACATAAATGGAAGCATACATCTTTTTAGCTTTCGGCATCAAGATTTGTACCTTTTTTTCACTATCTTCTGTTTTCTTAGTGAAAGGTATTTTCTTTTATTGGGTCGTGAAAGTGTCTACACCGCTACGTTCAACAATCCTTATCAACATATTTGAATTTGATTTATCCGCTAAGCGCTAAGGTTGTAATGATGCCAAGCATCGAAACGCTAAATAAGCCTATTTTATAATGAAGTGTATCGTTATATCCTCCAGTTCCATATGCTCAGACGATTCCATCTTCATCACATTTGTAAGAACAGATTAGCTCACAAGAAGCCTGAATGACGATATGTGGAATGTCCCTTACTCATAGACCAATTTTCAGATTTTCACTTACTTTAAGCCCAATATATGTCTTCCCAGTGCCTGGTGGTCCTTGAATAACCGCAAACTCTTTTGTCAGCGCCATCTGTATAGCCCTGTACTGGGAGTCATCAAGTTCCAGCTCTTTCGCGGAGGGCCAGGAGAATAGGCTTAGAATTGGAACACTGCTTCCTTTGGGGAAGAAAAAAGGGCCGTTATGTTGTGAATAAAAATTGCGCACTATAATTCTGGACATTTTTTTAGAAGCTGGCTGACATAGTTAATTCGCGCTTATGAAATTTAAGTTAGTAAATGAGTCACAAAAAGGGTGCAGTGATGATAAAAGTTCCTCGATGTTAGAAGGATTCCATAGGGGCATTTTCTTCGTGTCTTTTTTTTAACCTTGTCCTTTTTTTTCGGTTGAAACTTGATAATGATAAAACATTCCAGGGCGCTACGTTTCCAGGCAAGTCTCATTTCAAGAAATTACTCATTGTATACCGTCGCAGGGGAAAGAAAAAGCCAATCTTGTAGTATAGATTCAAGACTTCAGAGGGCTGACAAGTTGGCCACCAGGAAGATTTGAAAATTACATTGTAAGATTGAGGTGTCTAAAAATGAGTTCTAAGTACCTCTCTGATTGTTGTCTCTAAGATTCAATCCGGCAAATCGTGCGGAAAATCTTGTCCTTAAATGCATGGAATCGCTGCAAAACGCGAATCGAAAACACCGTTTAGACCGTTACGTATGTCAATGATAGCCTTAGTGAGAGCACCAAAGAAAGTTTCTTTTGTTGTAGTAGTGTTAATTAATGCGATTATTTTGGTTGTTGCTGAAATTAACTTATCGAAGACAGTGCGACACATGAGAAAAAGAAAACGAAAGAGAAAATATATTGAACGATAGGAAAAGGTCTTGGTTTCGTGTAGACGTTTCCCATTTCCTTGTGGCACGTGCCCACAGACTATAAAAGACCAGAAGACTTTAAACTAGAACCTTTTATGAAATTCTTTTGTATGTTTAAGCAAAAGTTACAAAAGCCTGTAAAGAAAGCCGCGACGGCGCGATGTGTCGTAGAGATTGCCTACATGAAACCCGTCTTCACAAATATAATTGTACAAATTATTAAACATTATGAGTATTGGTCGCTTTAAGGGAAAGCTGTAGTTGGTCCTTTGGGCGATGGGAAGCAAAACACTTCATGGGCGTGACCATATCTGCTTTGAAGACCATTTCCAGACTCAGGGGCACAGGCCACCAGATGTCATCCCATTACTTAAGACGAGAAGGCTCACGTCTTGAAGCCAGGCACGCCATTAAATCGGTTACTGCTTCTGACTGGATTTTTCGCAGTACATATATACTGAAGTATCTCACACCAAACTCAATCGTTGCATTTAAGCAACACCGTTCTGAAATGTCTTTGTAAAACGATTTTGTTCGGCTTACCTTGTAGTAGAATTTCTGGACTCTTTGCTCATGATGGGTGTGAGATCAAACGTAACTGTTCCGCGATACCTGTTCCTCAAGTAAGCTGGTGGGTCAACCTTTTTCTGACAGTTGACAATGTACTTCTGTTTTTACAAAAGCATCACAGAACAGTAAATCTTGTTTAAAGGGAATATTGGGGGTATTAAAAGAGCTTTGTCACCAGGATATTGCTTTTTTAGGTCAATTCTGTGCTAAAGACATGATTAATGCCTTTACCCATGCCATACACAAAATTCTCCTATAGAGTTATGGAGACAACAAATTTCATCGGAGCACTGGCCATAATAATTTGTTGATGATTCTTGCAGGCAAAGCAGTGAAACTCGAAAAAGTTGGGCCAACGTTTTCAAGTTTCAATCCATTTCCATCGTTGCCATACGAAGTAGCAGACGAAGTGGAAGAGTTTTAGTGCCTGAATATCGTCTTAAATAACAAAATTGGACCATTAACCTTGGAATCCAGTTGATGCGAAAATGCGTGATAGCTTTTTACAATAAACAGATAGCAACTAGCGTGGCATAGCCCCTTTAAATGCACTGGTACCTCTCTGGCATGGTTTTTGTCGTTTTCAGTCAGTCTCCAGCTTTCTGTTCAGTCTTTCGTTACCCTAGCTAATGACTGGTCACTACTTATAACAGTAACGTTTCTTATCAGTTAACGGCACTGTTTCTTTGGAGAAGGTCAGTAGTTCTCCAGACATGATCTGTGATTGGAGAAGGAAACAATGGATGACAGATGGTTCAAAACAAACAATACCCCTTGCGCTAAAAAGCCTATTTAGACCAATGAAAATAGAGGTCTGGAAGAGCTACTGTACTACTCTTTCTTTGTGGCAGGTGGCTCAAAAGGACGTCGCTTGTCAATTAACTGAGATGTACGTCACGAAAGTAGTATAGAACTTCCCTAGTGCGTTTCTAACCTGCAAAGGCAGGCGTGCGGGATCCACCTCTTTGAGTCCTTCCAGTATGTGACGATAGGCTTCAAAGTACACAGTGCTTTCTACCATCTGAAACACGTCTCCTTCTTCAAGTCTTACGTTATCAGAGAGATTGATAAATTGTATGTCCACTATACCCTAGAGAGGGAAATATTGGATGCAACTGCCTTAAATGATTGATAAAATTCTTATTGTTTATAGATATTAGATAAGGGTGTAATGAGACAAAACGTCAAAGAGGATTGATAATCTTTTTTGTGGAAGAAAACTGGTTTTCAGTTTCATGTTGACTCGCTTTGGTTGGGTTACGTTAAAATGAGTGGAAAAATTAATCTATTGAAAATTAATGTTATTAATATTATTAGATATTAGATCATCCTCGGAGACCTCAGTCGGGTCGGGAGAAGCGGTGCGACGAAAGATTTTAGCCACACAGGAACTCTTCCGCACGTGCTTGAAACCTTCGCCGTGCTATTTCTTACGACCCGACTGAATGCCCCTGGGTCTCCGAGGAAGATATTAGATAGAATGTGAGAGGGAGAATGTGTGGAAAAGGATGAAAACTTACCTGTTTCAATACTTTAGGATCGCGATTGGCTATGGTGGCAAACACAAAACTTTCAAACTTGTCTTGAGAGGAGAATGTTTGGAAAAGGATGAAACTTACCTGTTTTAATTCCTTAGGATCGCGATTGGCTATGGTAGCAAACACAAAACTTTCAAACTTGTCCTTAGAAAGACACATCAGCGAACCAAAGATCAATCGTTTGCTGTTCTCCCAGCGCACATTTCTTAGCCTTGTGTTGTCAAATTTAATTCTGTACCGAAGTCCGTCTGTCGTACATACAGGGTATAACAGTCGGACATCTTTGTACACGCGGATGTCTTGAAGGGCACCAGGCTTGGTAGAGCCAATGCGCTCTAACAGCTTAGCAATTCCTTCACGTAGGGGCCTTACGAAGTCTTCACGAAGGAGACGAAATTGCACGTCCAAATAATGTTCCGCATCATTGTAGCTACCATCAGTTTTGTTCCTTCTGAGGAAGGGACGTTCCCCTGTCAAGATGTCCTGTTGCGTTGGTATAACGCTGTACTCACGGAAATCATCAGGTGGATCTACATCATCATTCTCTCCAGCTATAAAAGAAAATGACGAACAATTTGACAGGTTGAAACATTTTTTTTGGTCTGTGCCTTTTAAATCTTTTGTATTACAATGTCATTTTGTGATTGCAACTGTCTGCGACAGCAAGAGTTAAAACTACATCTTTTTTGTCACTGCTTAGGTATACTGGGAGTCTTATCTCACCAAAAAAAACAACAGCTCTTCAACGTTAATGCAGCCGTAATCTTATCGCCTTCACTATCTTACACACTCACCATCTCTCCGTGGTCTCCTTCTGAGTTGTTTTTCTTCTTCCACTTTCTTCAGCTCATCTGCCTTTTGACTCCTCAGCTTCATCAGTTCCTCTCCTTCTGCCTCTAAGGCACGATCAGGCTGCTGTGTGTCGGAAAACATCCTGATTCCACAATACAACTCAGACACTGGAAGGTCGGCGTATGAATTCGGAAATATTCGAAGCAACTCCTTCATTATTCTCAGAACATTTCTTAGAAACGTGGCTACTTCCGTGGAAGGCATGCGGCAAGCGGACAGCCTGTTGAGGAATGTTCTTAAATATACAGTCAAGAAAAGAGATTTCGGCAGAAGGTTTAGTAGCTTGATTAAGAACTCCTTGGAACTACAACCGCAGGCTTTGGCAATGATACTCACTGTCAGTACAACCCAGTCATCCTTCATGGCTAATTGCTGGTTCAGTAAAAACTCGGTAGCTGGGAAACACCGGCTTGACGTCAAATCCAGAATGATCTCGTCCGGGGTTTTAGTGTCCAGTTCCTGAAGTGCTTTGAATCCGAGCCTTATTTGACGAGGATTGTGCCCCTGTGCTCCGTCTTCATCACGTCCTCTTCCTCCTCCTCTGCCTCTCCCTCTTCCAAAGCCACGACCACGCCCCCCTCTTCCATCTCTTCCCCTTCCAGTGTGGTTCCTGTCCCCATATGTGTCGCCTTGTATTGATTCCCTGGAGTAAGACCTTCTGATGGCACCGGTTTCACGTGAAAGTGGTCTTGCGTACATCAGGAGTGGCTTTTCCTAAAAGCAAGAAGACATTTTAAGAAAATGTCATTTAGCTTCCATGCATCTGTACTCGATCGAAGATAGTGCTTGTGGAAAATCTACAACCGTTCATTTTACTGTGATGTCTCATCTTCAATATCGTTCATGTCTCCTTGTCCCATAATATCCGACCTTTTAATTTTGGCGACTGCCCTTTCCAAACAATGGCTAAAAAAATTCTCCGAGGGTGACTGCCATAGAATGAGCAATTTCAGATGTTGAAAGAAAAAACGTGAAGACAACCGCCCTTTATCTTGCCCGGCGACGAGAGGCGGCCTTATTCGCATGCTGTTATCTTTCAGGCTTATTGCGGTTATTTTCCTAGATTTAAAGACAGACCTCTTGTCACATAATGTTCTTAGTTAATTAGCTGTAGTTTGCGATATTTTGCTTATGGTATTCATCCATAAGATGTTGTTTCTATGAACATAGAGCAGGTCAGTTTATTCTATGGTCTTTATTTATCACGTTAAGTAAACTACACTCGTTTCTTGGTCTCATCAAGTCACTGGAAAGGAATCCTTCTTCAGAAGGTTTGCATGGGGGTGCAGCTCGACTTTTGTGAAAGGGTGTTAGCCCATTTCTCGACTTTTTCAGCGATCGTTTATTTCTTTGGTTCACAGATCACAGCGATCCCTATCAGATAAAAAAAAATATCTAATTTCAAAAATTAAGACCGGTTCTCAGGTAACAGTTTTCCCATTTTGGTCCCCTTTCCGTCACTCTCTTCCCCCCAGGACTTCAGAATTTACCGTGGGGGAAGGAGGATCGTCTCCATTGCTCTCACCTCAGCCTTTTCTAGGCGTTGAGCTATTAGAGTGTGGGCGAAACATGTTCCACCATCTGAACGCCTGGAACAGGCTACTCTGATCTCAGTAAAATAAATCCACAGTACTCTCTGTCACTCCCCTATGCACAACTTGAAAAAATTCCCGGGTGACGTTTGAAGATAGATTTGGTGTAAATGAGGGTCTGAATAGGGGGGTCAACATGTCGGTTGTCGATAAAAGTTTCATTATTTTGACGGTTAAAATTTACCATCCTTGTCGGTTGTCTGTAAATATCGGTTAATGATTAACAAAATAAGTTAATTGTTCATATTCGTTATTTAGTTCATACAGTTTATACAAGTAAAAAACGTCTTCATTCCTCGTCAATTCATTATTTGATTGCAATGGAACCTCAATTAAGTCTGCTTTGATTGAGCTACGCGATCGGTTATTTCACCTTTGTTTGCCAAGGCCAATAAAATCAACAATCTTTCTGTATTGAATTTGTTTTCATTGCAATGACCATAACTTCTAGCTCCCATGACGACGTTACTTACATTCTGGGAGTTCGGAGGTGGCTGCATGCATGAGGAGACCAATACGAGCACGAAAGTGTCCGTCTGTCACCTGTGAAGCACATGATGTCAGCATAAGTCGATGAGGTGCTGCATGTCTGAGCGGGATTTACGCATTAGACGTTTTCCCTTGGCTCCCTTCGTACGGTTTTCGCCTGCTCGCTTAGCACCCTTCGCCGGTAAGGCTGCGCCACTTTAATCTGTCTTGAGTCAGTTCTTCCCAGTTCAAAGACCAGCGAAGTAATAATGAGAGAATAAGTGTTCGAGTGAGAATAATATGAATCGGATTTCGGTTAAGGTATTTTTAGTGACTGAAATCTGTTTCCCGATACGTCCGTGTGGAATGTTTTGAACTCACTGCTGCGTCTCGACGATATCAAATGCGGAAGTTAGCAAAATAGTTTCAACGAGAACCTCTCAATTTCTTCAGATATATATCCTTTTAGTAATCTCCAAGCATCCTTCATAATTTTATATGTCAAATGGAAAGCAGCGGCAGAGGCGCTCGATTGCGACCTCTTAACCAACCATTTCGAAAGAAACTTACAATTAGTCTTATAATTTCTCTCATGACTCGAGCATGGATAAAGTGCACGTAGTGAAAGTACTACATTAGTACGTCTTGCAGGCACGATTGCCACGCGCTGTGCGGGAAATGAGTGCGCGTTTTCCTGGATATATTTCCAAAGAAAAGGAGGAGAAACAAAGGCGCACCATTTGAACGATCCAAAATGAGCTTTGAAGGTGGTGCAGGTAAAAAATAGGCGTTCTTCTAGACATGCCAGGAGAGAAGCGGAAGTCGAACCTACACGACATGGTTCTCATAACAATTTCACACGAGTAATTTAATGACAGGAAATTCTATAACTACTGAAATTGGAATTTTAAGTCATTTACCTCTGGTCTGAAATAGAACTGACTAAAAACCTTCCCTGGGCTGGAAACAAGTCAAGCAAAATACTTTTGACAAAAAAGGAAAATAATAGACAATTAAAAAAAACCCGACTTATTTCTGAATACAAATATCTGTCCATGTCGGTAGTCGGTTTGTTTTTTCCTGTCGGTGTAGCCGGTAATTTTTTTCTCGTTTTGTTGGTAGTCAGTTAATATATTTTTCGCCATTCGTCGCTAGTCGCTTAGCCCCATTCAGTGGCTTTGAGGTCTGTAAGATATTTGTGCAACTACAAATACTGTGCATGGGAAGATTTTTTGGGGTTCTACGTTTTTCAAAGTTTAAAAATTGTGTCCGAATCCTCTACTCGAGACAGCCGGTTATAAACTGCATTTCCGGTTTCATATATCTGCCTACTCGGCGCTTTATCTTCTGAAATGACCGACGCAACTAGACGCTGGTAAAAACGAAAGAGGAAATTCAATCTACGAAATACAAATTCCATTTTCCAATACCATAACAAAACAACCTTTGAACTTATTTTGAATAAATCCGTCACGGTTTTTAGGTTTGTTAGGTCTCTACATCACTGTTTCAAGCAAGGCTTTCCTTTAAGTTCCATTTTCTTTTGATAATTCTATTAACAGGATACTTGTTTTGCTTTTTTTGTCTGTCGTTAAATTTGTCCTTTTTTAAAATTCTTATACCGTTTGCAACTGAATGAAATTAAGTTTATACGATGTCTACTCGTATAAAATGAATCCAATTTGCAAGAATCATAAATTATTGTGATGGAGGCAAATAAATGGTAGATAGATAATACTAAAAAGCTCGATCGAACGTTTAGAGTGAAATAGAAAGACAGAACTGAAGGCCTTTACAAAGAAGATTTCGGTCGGCTGTTAAATCAATGATCGAAAACCGATTTACAAGAGTTCACTTTTGGCGATTCGATCGAAAGCCTACAAGAAGGTCGGTGCTAAAATTAAGTTCACATCTTTCAAATTGTTCTAATTACCTGCCAGGGGCTCACTGCTTTCAATTCTTCGTTTTTCCTTCGATGTATATAAAAATGTCCGTTCCTTTCTAACTCTTTGAATCGTTTATTTTATCCTGATACCACTCGTTTAAGTCGTCATTTCCTTTACAGTGAGAAGGGTTTTTACCCAGGAACTTAATAAAAAAGGTTTTCTAGGAAATTTAGATGCTTTTAATATATTCCAATGCAAGCGTTATCCAATCAAATTGCAGCTAAATTTCTCAGAAAGCGAAACTCGCTTCGGGGAATACCCGAACCAAGGATAACACAACCAAGGAAAATGAATTATGTACCATGATACATACGTGCAAACTGTTATAGCTAGGAAGCTAGCTAATGACTACGCAGCGATAATAAATATTACTAATATTAAAGATATAACTAGAAATTCTTGAACCGATGATCTCTGTCCCATATGACGTCGGTTGGAGAAGTTTTTATACTCATCAACTATGCATGACAACATTATTACATTTTCTGTCTCTAGCGGTGGTGAGAAAACCTAGATACAAATTAAGCTTTTCCGTTTTCATACGCTCTCGGAAGTACTTGAGCCGCTGATCTCCGAGGAAGCCGAGCTTTGTTACTCAGGAGGTTTGGTGACTGTAATCTGTCCCATGTGACGTCGGTTGGAGAAGTTGTTATTGCGCGTGCTCATATAACTGTACTCCCCAGGCTTAGTGATGCGGAAACATGGTGGATTACAGGAGGCTGGCGCGTTATCAAGCTGAGCCAGCAGTATTTTAGTATCACCGGTGTAACACCCTTTGTTAAGGTAAAGGTTCAGCTTCTCGGCGCCAAATTCATCCACATAATCAATGACTTCAAGGGGCAAGCTGGAGCAAGCTTTGGGTATACGAGAACTACATCCTTCCTTCACCCAACACACGTTGGCGCGATCCGTGCCTGAAACACGCATGGAAACATTTGTATGTGCGTGAGCTCCGAACTAATATATATTGAAGTAAAAAAATGAGAAAGATGATTTTTCAGTCAGTGATTTTCATGTCCTGGAATGTTCGTCAAACTCTTCTATTTGATAAAAAAAAAATCTTTCTCATTTATTCACCACGATTTTAATTCACGATCACATTATTATCAAGAAGAAAAATGCTAAGAAAGAACATTGACCGTTTTTTTTAACTATCGTAGGCACTGAAAAGACTTCAAAAGTGAGGCGAGGTGCCTTTATATTAGCGTATCAACCATGTACGTTTATCTCCCCTTACTCTCCACTGAATAAAACAACACATCATAAAATAAGAAACTATATATGTGCTCTTCCTTTCCCGGCGTTGTTCGGGTTATTGTTCGAACCTGGAGAATAAAAGAAGAAGGAGGGAGACAGAAAGCCATTTTTAGACCCCTTTCAGGTGTTAAATGCTACTGACAACAGTAGTCAAGAGTTTTAAAAGTGTTTACTGCAGCGTCCTTTTTGCAAAGGTGATAAACACTGATTTTTATGCCTATGTTCTACACTATATCGGATAGTCTTTGCGACACCACGAAAATGATACTGGAGAGGGTTTCTATTCAAACAGAGGAACGGTGATTTTCAGCGTGGTTTCTGTGACTGAGCGGAGCAGCGCCGCGCCGATCTCTGTGCCTCACTTTGGTGCAGAATGAACAGGTATTCGGACCGTCGCGGAAGTGAATAAGTAGGGACAAGGAATGGAAACCACTGAAACGAAAGTCAATAGTCAGGTGTGAGGACTGGAATTAACATCACCATTCCCCCCGGCCAACCGCTCCCACACGATGATCGATATATGTGAACGACTTGCTACTGTCCCGGGCCGTTTCTAGTGCTTTTCATACTTTTCGTGTCGGCACTAAAAGCTATAGCCGGTATAGTTTGAACACAGCCTAAGTTAGTCACGCAGGTCTTGTTACGTAACGCGCGTTTTCTGACGAGACAGAAACGGCTGCGGACGGGACTAAATTTCGAGTTCTCCCGGGCGTCTGTATCAAAACGAGGTTAAGTGCTCAGCCTTTGATATGGAAATGATTTTTTATTCTCATGCAAATAAAACTCATTTACAGGGAAAGATTGTGCACTTGACCTCATTTTGAAAGTGAGGGATTTTGGAACTCAGGAGTGGCCTATTAGTCCTGCTAGCTGAGAGTAGTTCTAACCAGACCAGACGAAACAAACAGATCATCAGTTGTAACAGAAACCCGTTCTGGGAAGAAACGATATTCCATGGCGAGATACGCCTGTACAATATTGCCCCTCTTTCTCATTCCAAAGATGTATCTATTATTGGAATACTGGTACATCTCGGGAAGAAGATTCTGTGGTTTAAGTAAGGACACGTGACTTCTGTCCTGGAATTTTCGTCCAACATGAGCTGTGTTCAGGGCGAGCTGAAGATCCATTTGCCCGTCAGTTGCTTTAGTTTTCGGGTTGTTCTTAACTCTGTGAGAGCAAAGACCATCACTTTAAGATAGTTCTAAGTAAAAATATGTATTTCAGTGGCTATTTAGTTATCACGATAGAGGGAGATGATGGGAAGAAGGGATTATTCTGACAGTTTCCGTGACTACAGAAATAAAAGACAACATAAAAGGCCCTTTCACGGGACCGTGGTTTGTCATGTCGATCAAAAACAACAAAAGAACAACAACAACAACAACAAAAAAAAAAACGAAAAGAAGCAAAGAAAAAAAAGGGAACTTGATAAGGCAAACAAAGGAAACTAACCCCACATAGCGTCAGAAATTACTGTTAATAAGGACAGTCTCTGGACAGTTGCCGCCTGATAAATTGCTTTCATTTGTATATTGAGGAAAGGGCGGCTTCATGTTTTACACAGCAATTTGGGAACTACGAGCATTTGATTGTATGGGCTGTCCACAGGGACAAAAAAGCGACCCTTGCATAAAAGAGGTGTTAGTAGAAATTCGCCTGTAAAAAACCCATACAATTAGTAATCATTGCTGCCATTGAATTTCGATATGTTTCACTTGTTTGTAACAACTTGGCGGGAGCGTTGTCGAAAGGTCCAGTATCTAAAATGAGCGTGCCATTTGTCTTAAAACTGAGAGCAATAGGCCTTTCAGAGAGGTGGTCAAAAGTACAGAAGTACCATGCTGGGACGCAAGAATCGCACCAGGACAAGAAAAGGAACTCCGTGATATTATTTTCACTTACTTTCCGTTGCCTTTTACATTAAATTCACCTGGAACGTCATCACTGGAGATGTTATACCTACAACAAAGCGTAACTCCATCATTCATTTTGGAGGACAAATTTTGACGCAGCTTCGAAAAAACCTTGTCGTCAGCAGCCTTGCACGTCTCTTGGAACAAATTTTTACGAGAGAATGAACTCATTCCCCACCGGATTTTTTGCTACATCAATATGGCCGCAGTTCTATTGTTTTTGGTACACCAGTATGGCCACCTAAACGATGAGGACCCCAATACAGTCCCATAAAGCAATCTGACACAATACCAACTTCCTGAAAATGTACACAATTAGAGAGTGTACTTACCTTTGTTTCGCTCTCTGCCGAAATAATAATTATAATAATTAACAAACCAAGCATTTTAAAATTATGTTGAGCGCGGTAATTGAATTGAATAGCAATCAACAATTAGAGTGTTCAAGTTGACATGTTTGCTGGAGAGTTGTGTTAAATAATATCTTAAAAAAGAGAAAAGAGGTGAAAAACATGAAGGGAAACTAACTGCACATTTTAAAATGCCTTCCAAGTTTCTTGGCCATCAATCTGAATACATCTTGCATGGCTACCTATACTCAAGTGTCAAACTTAACAGAGCAGGTTGAATTAAGACTAAATAAATAAATAAATAAATAGCAAATAACAAATTTAAAATACATTTAAAAACTACGACCATTTACATCATGTTTATTAGTATCTATTAAAAAATACCAGTAAGGGCGTCAAATCTGAAACTAGTATTGTAACATATTATTGTGTATAATATATAAAACGGAATTGACAAATATGAAGTAGCAGTTTGCGCAAGAAGCATGCACCGACTCAGCACTTGACAATACTACTTTTATCAGACAACAACCTCATAGCAAGGTTAATAAATCTACGTATCAAGACCAATTGTTCTTTCGAACAATCAAAAGGACCCTTTTTTCCACTATTGCCCCCATTGTTTTGATTGAACGTTCTTTAGATTTTTGTTATTTTTATCTCTTTTTAAGCCGCGTGCTCTTTACTGCGTACTTTAACTGTTATCAGACTTTACTGGGAAGATCAAAAAGTGATCGATCACGTCTGTGGATGCTCACAAAAAATACTCATCGAAAACAGGATTCTTCTGCTGCGATTTTAACTGCAATTTGCAATAAAAGGCAAGTTTTTTTAAGCGTAAAAAAGTTTTTGCAATACTATGTTTATAATGTACATTTGCAAGTTAGTCATATGGTGATCCCAACGTGTATATTGAAATATAAGAGTTGCCTTCCACTTATTTTAGAGCGTTTTCCACTTTCCACTTTGAAAATATTCCTCAATACTGAAACTGATAAGTTCTTCAAATTTAAACAAGCTCAGCGTTAAGAGAGTATTCCCTAATTATAGCTATTGGGGCTGAAACTCACTTTTCAAACAGGGGCACCCAACGACTTATTAATAATTTTTTTCCAGGGTGGATAACTTTTCGAAGCAGCAAATATTGCCTAAAATTCTCTAAAGCCCGGGAAAGCCCAAAAATCCCTGGATATATAACCATTTCCCTTGTTCTAACTTGTGTTTCTTCACATCTTATTACAAAGGTAGTGCGATTATTGCTATTATCTCTCCTGAAAACGTTTGGCGTAAGGACAATACTTCCTCTAGATTTTTCCAGTGAAGGAAGAGCTACTCCCTTTCCTCGACCGGACCTGCGATGGTATAGCTCAAAGTTTCGCCGTTTAATTCGCCAGACGAAACGATTCCTAAAATATTGGAGAAGACCAAAGTTCACCTGAACTGAGACATCTAAACGGGATAAATAGTTTTTAGGGGTGCTTCAAATAGACCTTCCGCTGTATTTTGCATAACGTCATGGTCGGCCAACACACATCCATCCAGGTGATCTGTGACGTCATTGCGGGGGCCTGGGGAAAGAAATTTTAATGCCGTATCCCATAAACCAAAGCTGACGGGAACAGATTGAATTGAATTGAATTGGTGCGCGCGTTGGTTTATGGGATACGGCATTAAAATTTCTTTCCCCAGGCCCCCGCAATGACGTCACAGATCACCTAGATCTAAGTGGATGGGGGAAGAGGAAAAACAAAAGAGGGAATTTTTTTGTCTCCAGGGCCCTCTCCCTCTAGCTCTCCTGATATTTGCACCTGCCACAACGAAGGCTACAATAAAACCCTTGGACTTGTTCCCGGCTTGAACACTTTATTTACTCCCGGAATCATTGAACTAGATGTTTATTTGTTGTTAATGACCGTAATGAGCAGAATTTTATAAACATGTTCTTTTGTTAAGACTCCGGTTAATGAAAAACAGAGCAACTCCCTTCGGTTATTTAATAAACATGCCTTTTGGATACTCCCTTTACCGGTCAGAAGATTTATTTAACCTGAACAATTTTCCGCAATACTGAAACAGGTATCCCGTAGCATCACCCTGGCTAAATCTATATATTAGAGGAATTATGGACCACGTTTAAAATCTTAAAATTGACACAACCGCCATCAAAAAACTCAGTAGGTTTCGATATTTTTTCATCTTCTTTCCTCTACATCCTAAATGTCAACTAGAGCTTAGAAGGATAATTATGTCACGACTGAATTCTCAATAAATATATCTTTTTAATTGCAATTCCGATCAGTTACTTTTATTAAATATGTCAGATAGTTATGATCTGTAATTCTTACATTATAATCATTCCACTAAATTCGCCCGGGACTATCAGTTCAAGGCAACAAATCGGACATCTTTTAGTATTATTCACAACAAATAAATTCTTCCAAACTAAGTTATCTTGCACTCATGACATTGTTAATCTTACTAATTATTCGAAACTATGTGTATTAAAAGAGCAATAATAAAGTGGAGCTTTATTACAATCAAGATAATGCGGCCTGGGTGACTGTAATCTGTCCCATGTGACGTCGATTGGAGAAGTTATTATTGCGCGTGCTCATATAACAGTACTCCCCAGGCTTCTTGATGCAGAAGCATGACGGATTACAGGAGGCTGGCGCGTTATCAAGCTGTGCTTGTAGTTTTTTACCGGTGTAACAACCTGTGTTGAGGTGAAGGTTCATCTTTTTGGCGTCAAATTCGTCCACGTGATCAACGACATCAAGAGGCAAGCTGGAACAAGCTTTGGGTTTGAGAGAACTGCATCCTTCCCTCACCCAACATACGTTAGTGCGATCTGTGCCTGAAGTGCAAACAAAACAGTTCGTCAAATTTGGAGGCGAAGCCAAATGAAGTACATAACAGAATATCCTCTTCATTCTCGTTGTCAGCAGCTACATGTGTAAACACATGATTCATCATTTTTATGAAGATAATTTTCATCGTTTTCAGAAATAGCTCTGTTGGTGTAAGTTAAATTTTCGGCTTGGTTTGGGCACTAGCACTAAGCCAGTGTTGCAGGTCATTTTTTAAATCATCCTGCTTCGTCCCACATGCATGGAAGCCATGGGACCAATAGCCGAGTAGCCTGGGTCCCCCCGGAAGTGACCCATGAATATATAGAACATTTTCACTCACGTGCCCAGCATCTATGCTAATTTATTGAAACAAAAGAAAGCTTGGCACAAGAAAAGAGTTCAACTCCCACAGGATTGTCTCTATAGTTTCTTGTTCTAAAGAGAATACATTGTTTGGTTGTTTGACTACAGCTGTCTATATCATTTACTCACAGAGTATCTGACCCACATGTTGCATAGTTAAGGTCGCATTTTCATCAGATTTAAGAAAAACAATAGCTGGCACATTTTCTGTATTATGTGAGTGAGCATTATTTTGAACATAATTTCCGCACGTTTACGAGCGCAATATATCAAAGCCGGATCCAAGTATCTGGGGGAAAAAAGCTTTGCATGGGAAAAACGTTTATTCCATACGGGTCTCTTTTTGGGCACCAACATGGTTGGCGTTTGTCAACACGGCCGCGGTGACGCCATTTGAGAAAGATCTATGGTCTGACTTGCATTTGGGATCCGAAGCCACTGGCTACAACTCTTCTTTTATAGTGTGTAACCACGTGAAATACTTCAAAAAATCCGAAGTTCCAAAATTAGCAAGAATTGATGTTTAATAGAAACATTTAACTTACGTGCTGTTCCTTGTCCATCACGATTGTTTGGATTGTTGTTTGAACCTATATAATGAAATATAATAAAAATGAGAGATTGGATGCGGATTGTGTAATTTAAGAACGCGTTTGTTTGCTTGATGTAATTGCTGGACTGAACGATCTTACAATTGTAACAATTTACAAGGCTACTGGCTCCTCCGGTGAATTAAGGAATGGGTCCTCGTTACATGCCGGGTTTTATGACTTGATCTTGTTTTTTTTTTTCCAGTATCTCCCTTTATTTTAATCTTAGACCGCTGTGTTTAAGACCAGAACCACTTTGGACCTTAAACACTCCCTTTTTTAGATCACGTGACCAGCCACGCCCATAATTATGCAAAATTTGGACTTTGCAGATTACACCAGTTTACTGAATGTGACCACAATCGTTTTTCCTTCCACAATATTTCATCTACAGTCAAATAAGCTAAATTAATCGGGGATTTGTGAAATGATCCATTCCTTCGTAATTACTGGATATTTTTCTCTCGTCCCAGTCTCCCTCTTAACAAGAAACGTTATAGTTTACAAAACGTAGATAATTTAAGAAAACCCTGATTAATTCCATAAACTTTGTGTCAATAGTCATTGACAAAAAGTGAATTAAATTACAAGTGTTATTTATAAAGTGGTGTAAATTCGGACTGAAATAAAAGAGTCAAAAATGGGTGTGGCCAGTCACGTGACACAGACAATACATTAGTAATAGTAAAAAATGAATGCTTATGGGGAGTAAATATTGAATTTAAAATATCAATGCGAATAGGTAAAATCCCTACCAAAACAGACCACCCCCCTCCAAATTTGTAGTGCCCCATTCCTTAATTCACCGGAGTCTTTAAGCTTCTTCGATTGATGTACAAAAAGTAGGTGTTACAGTCGGAAACGGACATGACATTGTTTATTCAATTTTCAAAAGAGACATTTTAGTGACGCTTAAATGAAATGATTAGGTGTAAAAAAACCCGGATGTGAACACATGGTTTTGTCTTTAGTTTTTGTTTGCTCGTACAATTTTGGATGGTGGCCTGTATAGGATTGTAAAGCTTATTTGGAAACTAATACAGTCAAGAATTGTTCCTACTTTGGTTTGGTGGATATTTTTGGTTTCGGGAACAATTTTCTGGTCCTTGGCTAGCCGGATAAAGCGAACCAAGCAAATGAAGCGAGCGAATCATGGCTGATGAAAAAAACGATAGTGGTGAACTGGAATCGGCCGAACGATCAACAATTGCAACTGTGAAAACAAAGAGAGCTGTGGTAAAACGAAGAATTACGAATACCTTAAAGAAATTACAGGGTATGATTGAGCAATATGGCAAGAAATCTATTATTCGTGGTTATGTAAATATTCTGGAAGAGTCGCTCAATGAAGCGCAAGTTTTAAAACAATCAACTGTTGGCTATGCTTCCGGAATAGGAACATGAAAATGCCCTTAACTGGTATGAAGAAGAACTGGAAAGAGTTCAGGAAGCGAAATTAGAAGCTGAAGCACATCTGGAAGAAAGGAAAGAGGAGAGTTATAGCGCGTTAAGCTCACTGAAACTGAGTAAATCCTCAGCAGATTCTCACGTCGCCGAAATTCGCGCCAAAATGGCGTCGGCAGAAATAAAGGCAAAACAGCTAGAAATGGAAGAAGAACGACGAAAGAAAGAGTTTGCGAAACAGCTGGAGATAAAACACAAGATCGAACAAGCACGTAACGAGGCTGAAAGAATTGAATTCGAAGCAAAAGAAAGGAGAAAAACCCAAGAAGCAAAGGACGAGGCCGCACGCCTTGCGGCAGAAGCCGAAAACCTTGAGAAGGTACAAAACTTTAATCATTACAATGACCCTGAGTCCTTACCTAATCGTCTCCGGGATTTTGATGATGATTCGCTAGAGTTAATCACACTGTCCGGATTTACGCAAACTGTACAAACAAGTCATGTTACGCCATTATCCTCATCGTCCCAACCGCTGTCTGGAGCTGTGTACAATGTACATGCAACTCAGGTTACATCATCACCAATGTCTATGAAACCAAGACCAAGCGTTTCATTCATGGTTCCCAAAAGCTCGTCACAGCCCAAAACATCAACACCAGTTTACCAATCCTGGGTTGAACGTTTACCAAAAACAGCACAAACTGATATTGCATCAAGTCCTGAGAGAAAACATGTTACTTATAGCTGTTCAAGTCTTCCTAAGCTACAGCTCAAGAAATTTGATGGTGACCCCTTGCAATGGCCTGATTGGTCATCGATGTTTAAATCAATTGTTCATGATGCTGATTTGTCTTTGAATGGAAAGATGCAACACCTTCAGGACTCTGTGGTTGGTAGAGCGAAGTCTGCAATTGAAGGGTATGGTTACAGTGGGGATTCTTACTATGAAGCATTGAAAGAATTGGAAGCTAGATTTGGAAAACCCTCACTCGTTGTAAAAGTTACACTCGACAGATTGAGAAAGACATCACGAATACAGAATGACCGACCGCATGAAGTGAGGAACTTATCAGATGTTGTGTCAACTACTGTCTGGATCTTTAAAAGGTTTGGATACATAAATGACCTAGCAGCCGAAGCCAATATCTCTATTGCAGTGGATAAACTATCCTCAGATCTCCAGGTGATGTGGAAGGACCATGTGAGAACAAGCAATTTACATCAACCAAGCATGGAGGACTTTTGTAGCTGGCTAAAGGGCCAGGCGGATATTTATGATGACTGCTTCAAGTTCCCATTCAGAGGTCGCCATGGAGGTGCTGGTGAAAAGCACAATACCTTCTTTGGTAACCTGTCATCACGTAACAAGCAAGCAAAAACCTCGTTTAATGGGAGATGGACAGCAGCATAACCTGTCAGCTTGCTCTAAGTTCAAAGCCTTAAGTGTAGAAGAACGCCTCAGTGAAGTTCAAAAACATAAGTTGTGTTTTTGCTGCCTCCGATCTGGTCATTGGCTTACCTCTTGTAGGAACTTGAAACCGTGTGGAGTGAACGGGTGTACTCGAAGTCACAATGCATTACTGCACTCGTCAAGAAATGTAACACCTGGTGGGAACAATGAAACAGCTACATCAACTAACCAAGCAGCAACAGAAGCAGTTACCCCATCCACCGAGCATTCTAGTGCATCTCATAAGAGTAGTAGTGACTCTGTTTTATTACAAGTTGTGCCTGTTACCCTGTATGGGCCAAAGGGATACTTCAACACATATGCAATGTTAGACACTGGAAGTACTTGCAGTCTGCTGGCAACAGATGTTGCAAAAAATCTCGGCCTTTAGGGTCCAGTGGAAAGTGTTCTACTGAATGGAATTCAGAAATCATCAAGGCTGCTGACTAAGCGTGTTGATGTTCAAGTTAGTCAGTTGAATGACTTTGGTACAAGGTTTGATGTGCACAGAGTTCTAGTGGTTGATCGCCTGAACGTGCCGGAAAGAAGGGTGAATTTCAGAGAATTACAAGAGAAATGGCCACACCTTGCAGACTTAGAGTTGACTGAAGTTTCTGTAACTCGAGTCGCGTTACTCCTTGGAAGTGATGTCCCAGAACTTATCGTGCCTCTTGAGACTCGATGTGGACCGAAAGGTTCTCCTGTTGGTGTTCGCACTAAATTGGGGTGGACTGTTGCTGGTCGCCTACCTGGTTATATTGAAGATGGTGAATCTGTTTACAAGGTTCATGTGGCAACCCCTGATGAAGTGCTTCATGAAACAGGTAAAACTTGGTGGCGGACCTAGAACTTTGGATGTCGATATGACTGTGATGTGCAGCGTTCTGTCGAAGATGAAAAGGTGTTGAAGTTCCTGAGTGAGCGGACGCAGGAGGTAGAAGGTCGTTACGAGGTTCCGCTGCTTTGGAAGGACGAAAACATCCAACTTCCTGACAATCGTGTTGTGGCTATTCACCGACTTGGTCTTCTAGAGAAGAGACTTCAACGTGATCCTGAGTTGGGCGAAGCCTACAAGAAAACCATTGAAATAGACCTAGAAAAGGGGTATATCAAGAGACTCACCAAAGAGGAAACTGTTGACCAAGCAAAACGTACGTGGTACCTCCCTCACCATCCCGTACTTAGCCCTAATAAACCTGGAAAGGTCAGACGTGTATGTGATGCAGCGGCTAAATATCAAGGGTCTTCATTGAACAGTCACCTTGTAAGTGGACCTGACTTGTTGAACAATCTTGTTGGAATCTTCATGCGATTCAGAGAAGAAAACGTTGCCCTTTCTGGAGACATAGAAGCAATGTTTAACCAAGTTGCTGTCCCACCAGAGGACCAAGCTGCCCTCCGTTTTCTGTGGCGCCAATCACCGGAGTCTGAAATTGAAGTCTATCAGTACCTGCGACATATCTTTGGGGCTAAGTGTGCACCAACGTGTTCTAATTATGCCCTTTTAAGGACGGCAGAGGACAATGGACTGCAGTACCCTATTGCTGCTCGTGCTGTTAAGCGCAATTTTTATATGGATGATTTCTTTAAGTCTGTAAAGACGACAAGTGACGCACTTGAACTGCAACAGCAACTTGTTGTGATGCTAAAGCGTGCTGGGTTTAACTTGACCAAGTGGGTTTCGAACGTGAAAGAGGTGATAGAACGTATACCAGAATCAGAAAGAGCTCCCTCCATCAAGGTGGTAGAGGAAGAAATTGTTATGCCTGTGGAACGTGCTCTCGGTGTCATTTGGGACACAAGATTGGACTGTTTTGTTTATAAAGTGGTGAAAAGAGATATAGCAGACACGCGACGTAAGATTCTGAGTTTAATAGCGTCGTTGTTCGACCCAGTTGGTTTCCTGGCTCCATTCCTGGTGAGAGCGAAGCTCCTCCTTCAACAACTGTGGCAATTTGGTATTGGCTGGGATGAAACCCCTCCATCAGAGTTCCTCTTAGAGTGGTTCAAATGGTAAAAAGAGCTGGATAGTCTATCAGAATTCTTGGTTCCTCGATTTTACTGTCATGCTTCGGACAGTCCCACCGTTATCCAGCTTCATGTGTTTGGTGATGCAAGTGAACAAGCATTCTGTTCTGTAGCCTATTTGAGATTCAGTTATGCCAATGGTTCTGTCAAGTGTGCCTTTGTAACAGCTAAGACGCGTGTAGCTCCCAAGAAACCTTTGAGCATCCCTAGAATAGAGCTGCAAGCTGCAGTTTTAAGTGCAAGGTTATCTACTGTGGTAATCAAGGAACATGATTACAGGATAGACTCTACCTACCTGTGGACTGATAGTAGCACTGTGTTTCAGTGGATTCGTGGTGAATCCAAGCGACACCCCGCCTTCATTGCGAACCGAGTTGGGGAGATTCTGGACACAACTGAACCAAACCAATGGAATCATTGCCCTGGTGCTCTTAACCCAGCAGACGATGGTAGCAGAGGACTTCCAGTCACAGCTATCACATCAGAGAGTAGATGGTTGAATGGTCCTGTATTTTTAACCCTTTCTGAAGAAAAGTGGCCTGAGGGAAATTCAAAGCCTGAATCCTCCAGGCAGCAGAAACAAGAGACCTCAGCGTACAGTGCATCGCAAGCTCAAACTTCAAAGGAAGAGTTCATTTTGTTAACCAAGTATTCATCCCTAACACGACTTCTCTAGAGTAACTGCTTACTCTTTCCGATTTGTTTACAACTGCAGATGTCGAAGGACTGACCGTCAAAGTGGTCCATTGCTAGTGGAGGAGCTGGAGCGTGCTCAAAAGTTCTGGATCGGCACAGCCCAAGTGAAAAGTTTCCCTCAACAGATTACAACCCTCAAGAGAAACCAGCAGGTCTCTCCCAAGAGTAGACTGGCCTCTCTTTCTCCCTTTCACGATGGAGACGAAATTGTTCGTGTTGGTGGACGGATCGAAAGGGCAGATATTCCATTCTCAAGTCCACACCCCATTGTGTTATCACCTGATGATGAGCTGAGTCGCCTCATTGTTATAGACTGTCATGAGAAACTGAGGCATGAAGGTGTTGAACATGTTCGGAACGAACTGAGACGACAGTATTGGATCCTACGTTGCCGTACAGCTGTAAGGAAGATTCTACACCGATGTTCATACTGCAGAAGGAGAAGAGCAAAGCCAGAACCACCTTTAATGGCGGGACTACCCTCCGACCGCCTGCAGGTTGCACCTGCATTCTCAAAGGTTGGAGTAGACTTCTTTGGACCTTTGAAAGTGAAGCACCTCAGGAAGCAAGAAAAAAGATATGGCTGCCTTTTTACTTGCCTTGTAACTAGAGGAGTACATCTCGAAGTCGCCCACTCCTTATCTACTGATTCTTTCATTATGTCTCTCCAACGGTTTATCGCAAGGAGAGGTAAACCGACTGTTATATACTCTGACAATGGTACGAACTTTGTTGGGGCGAATCGCGAAATAAGAGAGTGTCTTAATGGATGGAATCAAGACAAAATTGCAGGCGCGCTGAGTAAAGAACGAATTTAATGGGTATTCAACCCTCCTGCAGCACCCCACATGGGGGGAGCATGGGAACGTTTGGTGAGATCCTGCAAGAAAGCCCTTAATGCTGTTCTGCAGAATCAAGTTCTGACGGATGAGGTGTTGTTAATAAGACATTTACCAGCGGGTAAATGCAGTTAATGGAGCATGAAGCCCCAGGAGGGTAGGCTGAGAAAGCCTGCCCCGTCTTTGGCTCGGGATATCTTAAAAGCCTGATTCATTAAATGAAAGCACTCTATTCTTTAAGCCGTAAACGAAAGCTTTTCATGGCTAGAACTCCACCAATTTGTCGCATGTTTGTCATCGTACATTTTCTTAGCTTCGCAAAGATTCGTTCCTGTTGTCAAAGCCCTATTCAGTTCTATTCATGGCTAGACCTTAATCATGATAAGTTGAGGTAGTTTATGGTACAACTGTGCCTATTGGTCGTGCTTTGAGACACTGTCTGACTATAAAGTTTTGCCAATGCCACTCCTAGTCATTATTTGGTTAGCTTGCACGTAAGCAATCATTTAAAGTTGTTTTGTTATGGCTCGTCCACGTTCCCAACCCGCGACATCGCGTCCAAGTACCGACCTTTCCAAACTTTCCAGCGAAGTACTCCGGCTTCGCTTGCAACAACTCAATCTCCCTGTCACGGGAAACCACGCTCGCCTGGTCGAAAGGCTCCGCTCAGCGAATGGAACCCGCCCGCTCTCCGCACCAACACGAAACAAACGGACTGCTGCTCGAGTGACCAAGAGATCATCCACCTCGTCGAAGCGCCCCCAACAGGCTGCACGGAGTCTCAATCGTCAATCCGTCACTTCCAACTTGGCTTCCGAACCTCAAGATCGTGATCAAGTCTTGGACCACTTTCCTGAGGAGGAGGAGGAGTCCGCCACAAGCGACCTTTTGGTGGATTTCAATGCAGAAACAATAGAGTCCATGGAGTTTAATGACGCTGTTGTTACCCCGGCGCAACTAGCGGCGATCCAGGACACTGTTTCGTCGACTGTTCAAGCAGCGTTTCAATTGCTCCCACACAACGACGCTATCCCGCATGCTCTCGCGTTCTCCAGCACTCCAAGTCCTCGCGCTTCTCCTGTAGCGTCTCCGAACGGCCTCAATCGCCCCTTGGACAAAGCACTCGAGGACAAAATACTCCGCGCCCCTATCACCAATCCGATGACTGCCCCCACCAAGAACCCAGCAAAAAGCCTCGCCGGTCTGCCCTCGTTTGCTTCGATTTCAACAAACCCTCAGGGTGTCAGCGACGTACCTGTCACTTCCCCCACAACTGCCGCCGCTGTGGATCCAGCAGTCACGCACTCTTCAGTTGCCCCAGCTCCAAACAGTCTGCCACAAGCACCAAATCAGCAACCCCTGGCGATCGCAGCAAAAAATAAAGTGGAACAGCGCCAGCGGAAGCAGAGACCAACCGTGTCCACTCCTCTCGATGTAGATAAATTAGCGCTTGAATTAGTTAATCACCCTAATCGATCTTTTGTTGATAATTTAGTTAATGCCCTCAGGTACGGGACTCGCATCGGCTACCTTGGTGCTCAAAAATTCCGGGTATCCAATAACTTGATCTCCGCTTCCCAACACCCCGAGGTTATCTCCGCAAATTTAAGCAAAGAAATGTCGTTGGGTAGGGTTGCGGGCCCCTTTCTCTCGCCCCCACTCCCCAATTTCCAGTGCCACCCTATTGGCGTGGTTCCAAAAAAGCACTCCACGGAATGGCGCACTATCTATCACCTATCCTATCCCCCGGGTGACAGCGTTAATGATCACATTCCAAAGGACCCTTACTCTCTCCAGTACGTACGGGTAGACGATGCAATACGCTTTCTGAAGTCCTTGGGTCCCGGGGCGTACATGGCTAAAACCGACCTTAAATCGGCGTTCCGTATTATGCCTATTCACCCGGATGATTGGAACCTGTTGGGTATTTATTGGCAATCACATTACTATGTAGATCTGTACCTTCCGTTTGGGCTCCGCAGTTCACCCTTCCTCTTTAATCAAATTTCGGATGCCTTAGAATGGATTTTAAAACACAACTACGGCTTGGGTCACGTTATACACATCCTGGACGATTTCTTTATCGCAGAGTCTTCTAAGTTAGCCTGCTTGGGGAACTTTAGTACCCTTCTAAAAGTGTTCGTATCCCTCCAGGTACCAATAGTAACGGCCAAAACCCTGGGCCCCTCCCAAGTCTTGGAATTTATGGGGATTGTGCTCGATAGCACCCGCATGGAAGCTAGGTTGCCGGAAGATAAGCTAGGTCGGATTAGGCAGCTCATTGATTCCTTTAGTTCCCGCCGCTCAGCCCGTTTAGTGGACCTCCAGTCCCTTATTGGCACCTTGCAATTTGCCTGTAAAGTAGTGGTCCCCGGGCGAACCTTTCTCCAGCGCATGATCAATCTCACCAGGGGATTGCATGCATCTGTGGCGGTTAAGTCTGCGTTGCGACTTCCCCCAAGCTTTTGGCATTGCTTGTGTCTTGCCATCTTTTGAGCTATTCCTTTGCCTTAATCTTGTCCGATCCAGCCCGTGCGGCGCTGGGGAGATAAGAAAGGCTCTGCCAAGACTCTTGTCCTACCCCACGGTAGTGGGGCGATAAGTAAGGCTTGTGTTATTTTGTGCGCATAACCCGAAGTCGCTATAACCTGCCACAGGGCTGTGTCCCCCCCTTATTACGCCATCATGTAGTTGTTGTTTATTTAGCCTGCGTGCGTCGTTTACTTGCGTGACGTTTGCATGCGTAGTTCAAGCGGAATAGTGACATTAACTGCAATTACTGAAGTTGAACCCCTAGTCAACAGTCGTCCATTGACTGAAGTGAGTTCAGATGCGGACGATCTTGAAGCGTTAACCCCAAACCACTTCCTCATTGGCAGAGCAACCCCCAACTTGCCACCTGGAATCTTCGCTGACAAGGAAATATCAAGCCAAAAGCGCTGGCGACAAGCTCAAGCCATCACCACCCATATTTGGAAAAGATGGTTGCATGAGTATTTACCTGGTTTAACTGCCCGCAAGAAATGGTTCCAGGCTGTACCTAAGCTGAAGGTTGGTGACCTCGTGCTTATAGTTGACTATGGAACTCCAAGAGGGTGCTGGCCTCTTGGGAGGATTGTGACCGTTTTCCCTGGATCTGACAATGTTGTAAGATCAGCTGAAGTGAAGACAAAGTTTGGTCTGTTAAGACGCCCTGTAGCGAAATTAGCCCTTTTGGAAGAGTGTTCGCCCAACTGATGTAGCCGAACACGGGGGGAGGATGTTACAGCCGGAAATGGACATGACATTGTTTATTCAATTTTCAAAAGAGACATTTTAGTGACGCTTAAATGAAATGATTAGGTGTAAAAAATCCCGGATGTGAGCACATGGTTTTGTCTTTAGTTTTTGTTTGCTCGTACAATTTTGGATGGTGGCCTGTATAGGATTGTAAAGCTTATTTGGAAACTAATACAGTCAAGAATTGTTCCTAAATTGGTTTGGTGGATATTTTTGGTTTCGGGAACAGTAGGGTCGAACGCTGTACCGTCTATTGAAAGACCTTCGTCAACTCAGGCCCAGTAAGAAAGACTAAATTCTCATGAATGCACACCTTTGTCTTAAGAGATCAGATACGGCTGACCCCAAGAACCTAACGCTAAAAGAATTCTTGAATATCCTCAGACTCACCCGACCATACGAAGCAGATAACATCTTTGGTAGTTACTGAAATGCGTTCAGGAGTGAAGCGATATTCCATGGCGGGATAAACCTGTACGATGTTTCCTCTTTTACCCATCCCTCCAATGTAATAAATATCGGAATGTTGGTATTTGGCAGGAACTTGGGAAGGCTGCGTGGTTTAAGAATGATCACATGACTTCTGTCCTGGAATGTTCGTCCAACCTGGGCGGTATTTAAGGCGAGCTGAAGATCGGTTTTGCTATCAGCAGCCTTGGTTTTCGGGTTATTCTTGACTCTGCAAAAGCAAAAGACAATCTTAATGTTTCCGAAAGAGTTGTTTGGTAAAAAGTGGGGAGCAAATTTAAGTTGGGGGAGATAGTGGACAATCTTAGTTTACGCGAGATTTGCCACTACTCTCTGGGAGAGAACTCCCAAAGGGTTCTTTATTACTTATACTGGGCTTAGGGAAAATTATTGCGAAGGCTATAGGGCAACTCATCGACTTCAGTTGTTCTACAAGTGGATAGTGTTATCTATTATAGAAATGACTATCCAGTGGATGACGCAACTGTTTTCCCAAAGACTGGATAGTGATTTATCCGGTGGATAGTGTTATCCAACAACAAGTGAAAAGTGAAGCCAGGACCAAAGGAAAAGCTAAATACTAAACCCATGGTCGAATGTCGCCATTAATAAAACTTGCTTTTTTTGGACAGTTGTCTATCACCAGTAGTATTGAGCTTTGCTGTTGAATACTTAAATTCAGCGTGAACGTTCCGATAGCTTTGTAGTATATATTTATCGAAGCTTACTCGCTATGACAAAATGTGCGCTTACTAACCTTTCATTATCACTGGCGTTGAACTCGCGGGGAACATCATCACTGGTTATGTTGTATCTACCAAGATACATAATAAAGCACAAAATTGTATTAAACGGCCGGATTCAAATCCTATTCTGGTTAGCTATCTGTCTTATTGTTTGCCCCCATGACAGGTATATTTCCATATTTGGTTTCAGTGCATGCCCAAAGCTGTCAATATACTTCAGAATTGAAACCAACTAACATACCACTTACCCTTACCTAATACGTAAAATGCAGCGTTGTGATGTGTTGGTCGGAAAACAAGGAACTTTCCACTTATAAGAAGAAAACTTGCCCTCCATGTTCATTCCGTTATGATTAACGACGGTGAAAGGAGCGTAGATAATACCCGGGAGTTTTTCAAGGAGAACAAACTGTTTCTTTTGATCAGCTCCTTGTGAAAGCTTACGAGGTTCATATGGAACACCTCTTGCCAGCTTCATGTCTCCCTGGTCAACACATGTGCTCAAAATTCCAGCTGTTTTTTCCACGTAGTTGGTGATGAACTTTTTCCAGATGCCACCAGCTGCTTTACACGATTTCGCTGTGATGCACTTGGCAACACATTTTTCAGCCAATTTGTTGGCATGATTTCTGGGGCAGGTCTGTTTCCCCAGTTTGGTTAGCATAATACACAAATCCACAGATAAGAAGCTTAAAGTAAGGATTGGTTTTCAGGTACTGTGCGAGTAAAAGTCTTCTTTATGTAGGAAGATCGAAGGGCCGGGCCTTTCTCGAAAGGTAAGTCTAAGCTTAAGTATGAAAAGGACTGGAAATTCTTCAATTATTATCATTTTCAATTGACTAGTTTTTTTAATGGTGAATCAAATAAGGTGACAAGTTAAGCGTTCAAGAATTAGACCGAAGTTAAAACGCGTCGTTTCAATGCAGTGAAGATACAATTTCGTAACCGAAATGGGTAACAACTTGTTTTGCTCTTCGCAAAGGAAACTCTTGAATCTAGGCCTCTTTCAGCTTTTTTGTTTTGTCTAGTAACGAGAATGTTCTTGTAGATGGTTTATGAAAGAACAATAAGGGCCGCGCCTGCAGACCTATGAAAATGTTATGGTAAATTAACTCACTACCACAGTTTACAACACTAGTTGTCACCATAGAACAATTGCCAACAAAAAGTAAGGTAGAAACTTACATTTTTGCCCGTATTGAGGACTATTAACATAGTTCTTCATTAAATTCAATGTTTTAGTATCGCTGACCATGATGGCAATGTCATTCCACGGGGTGGGGCCCCAGTATGGATAGTAATCACGTTCCTCAGGTACCTCCAGGCCCCTCCTTGTTCCTGCTGGATTTTGCCTCGTGTAGATTGGCAAATCACCTTTGAGTTTCTGATCAGCGGTAAACAACCCTGTAGTCAATTAAAATAAGTTTCAGTTAATGGAGATTTCAATTACAGAAGCGCACGCGTTGAAACACAAAGATCCAACACAAAGGGATAAATTTCGATGCGAAATTTTTGGGATTTGTTGAATGTTGATAGGTATCTCACATTACTGCTCTCAGTGCTTAAGAATTACGAGACTAAAACTGCAAGTAATTGTACATGCAGCAGGGTGTCCCTGGGTCTTAAAGCACATAATTTATACAGCATTCCAGTCTTACGCTGAAACGTAAATGACAAGGTTTTGATTATTGATATTAGTATTTGAAGTGAACCCCACAACGGTGGAAGCTTAAAGTAATTTATTTTTTATAGGGTGAAGAACGAGTTCAATGAGGTTCATAAAAGGGCGGTTGATTCCATCTTAGTGCATTAGGCAAAGTGGCCTTTCCGCTTAAAGAGATTCTAAAGGTATTCATGTCACTTCATGGAAACCCGTCGTAAGGACAATCTGAGAGCACCACCACGGTCTTCTATAAACTAACCTACCTATCCTTAGTATTTCTCAAACTCCCCCAAATGTAAGATGCCATAACATAAAATTGCAGGGTGTTAGACCAGTCTCTCTCCCAGCCTCTCTTTTTTTTTCCATTTCTAACCGCTGGACATATATAAATGTCAAGCAAATCGCTGTAGCTTATGATCAAGGATGCTACAGATGCATCAGTATGGCGCAAAGGTACGTTCATCTACTTCTCACCTTTGTTTCGTTCTCTGCGGAAATATGCTTGGTGATAATTGAGAGGCTCGTGGAGTCCAAAATCTCTTCAGATGAAGGAATTCTCTCTCGCTCTATTTACAAAACGTTGGGTGTTTCTAGTCTGACCATTGCGAATGGTGTGATATTCGAATTCTCTGTTGACGTCATTTGTAGTCATCTCTCCCTTAGGGTACGGTTGACACATGTACTGAAGGATGACTTGCGACTCCACTCTGTCGTCCATTTTTGGTCCGGTTCCGTGTTGATTTGTCCACATGATTTCCACCTCGGTTTTGCTTTCTTGTCACATCCACTCATGTAGAACTCCTGGTGTATCATTTGAAAAATGCAATGATGAAATTAAAAGAAACTGGATTTTTGACTGTTTTTGTTAGCAAGCGTACTTTGGGACGTTTTGCGAAACGTCTCCAACGATTAAGAAAGACAAGCAACACCTGACACGAAAGCAAACTGGAAATTTTAAGAATACGAAAACCTAACTACAGGGACTGGAGCGTTTCTACTTCAGTTCCCAAGTGCATACAACTGACTTTATTCTGATCAGGGAACTAAATTGGCTCATACTCGGTATAAAAACCTGTGAAACTCACCGAGTGACGTATTGTATTAATTATTAATACAAAGAAGCCACTGAGAAGTCAACACAATAGAGCCAACGAAAATAATAGCTAGAAAACAAAGAAAAACTTCACAGGTTTTTTCACCCAATATGACCCCATAAATTTCTCTGATCGAAAAGGCATTTAGCGTCGTCTTTTATTCACTATGCTACTCTGTTCTATCAGGCTGTAAAAAGGAACCAAAAGGTTATAATTATACCATTGGCAGCTGTCTGAATTCTTGAATGTTGTCTCCAGGGTTATTATCCAGCTTGTCTCCAACATTGTACCAGGCCTTGCCATTATTCTAAAAAAGAAAAGACGACAAAGGTTGAACCAAATCGAAGAAAACAAGACTTTCCGACACCTAAGATGATACTTATTTTTATTATGAAGAATAAGGCATAATTATGTATAGATCTTAATCCGTGATGAGTTGAATTCTTTTTAAAATATTTCAACTTTTGGAAATTAAGTCTTAAGGCTGATTTGCCCATTTCTGAGCGTAAAAGTCAAACTCAGTAAATTTGTCATTTTCCCTTTCGCTGGCAGATGGTATTTACGTTGTAAAATCGTGAAGCGGGCCCCCGGTTTTAGCCTAGAGGTTAATTATGGCGGGGTATTTCTCTTATCAGTTTTGAATGCCTCGGAAACTAACAAGACATTACATTTTGCAAAAAGTATGTGACTGTAGTCTTACCTGCGAATCGAACAGTCTGTTGGGGTTTCTGACGTTGTCTTGGTTACCGTTTAGTCGATAATTGGATCCTGGGGGAAAATGCAAGTATATGTCTGACGAACAAGGCGCGAAAATAGCTGCCATCAGACAGCCCCAAACGAAAATGGTCTTCATCGTCTGTTGATCTGAAATACAAACATGCAGTAAAACAGCTGAGAACTCGACAGAACTGCTGTTTAAAGACTAAACATTTACCGCGATGGCTGAAATTTGGTAACACTGATAATTTGATAACAACTGGCTTTTTTGGTGTGCCTAGGTGTAAACTCCAAATGTTATGAAGAAGGGTTTGCTAGGAATGCAATCTCGCCACTCTCGCCGCTCTCGACTTTTAGTACTTAGATTAGTTCGTACTCAAAAGATATCTTTTAAAAAATTATTCTATCAGTGGCGAGGAGGTTTAAAAGCGAAAACCTGACGTTTATCTGGGCTTATTTTACAGTTTAATTTTAATGAACTTTGTTATGTTTCAATAACAATGATAACAGACCATCCAACAGAATCTTAACCTGGGAAGCAACTCAGATAAACTCTGGTATAACTGAGCTCTGACTTGAAATCAATCCGTTTTGGAAACTTTTGTTAAGTTTACTCACCACCACTTTAAGTTCTGCATCTTCCACTTGAATATTCTGAGCCTTTTTAACAAGCTGCAAGTCAAACCTTCTTGAACTCGACACAAACCGATGTCCTCAAGAACTTCTTCTGTTTTTTCTTTGAACAAAGTTTTTATAGCTGGTAAGTTTGTTTGAATATTTATGAATCAGGCTGGCAAACAATTGGTGGTCAATACAATTGTTATTGGCAAGTTCCTAGGCTTAAAGAAACAACTGATTAATTAGGTCATTTGTGACTGCCGGACATACATCTTTCCGTCATAAACTGATGCGAAGAAGAAAAAGCAGGGATTATAGGAAATTGAAGAGAAAATAATGAAATGATTAAACAAAAAAAAGTCAACATAATGGCTTTAGTTATTTACAGCATTGGAAAACAAGAAACATTAAAATAAGCTTTACATAAGGTAACAATTATGAATACGCTAGCATGCCATCATGTCGGTGATAAAGCGATACTGAACAGCACAATAAAAACAAACCTATTATGACTGGCCGGCTTCAAATACAGCAGCAGTGAGTTGCTACCAGTAACACCCCCAAAAAGGTGATGTTTCACATCAATGTTTCACATCAAAACAAAAAGAGGAAAGAAAAAAATGAATTGAATTGAATTGAAGAAAGGCATAGATGAAGGAATAATAATTAGACTGAAGAAAAAAAAAAAACAAGAAACAAAAAAAAAAACAAGTGCTTTGTGGTTTACTGTTTCAGTTTACGGTTGTGTGCGAGTTGTAAAAAGTAACTTCACTTCAAGAGGGAGCAAAGAAGCATTAAAATTAACATGCCCCCCTTTTTGAGTGTTATTTGTGCTGCATTTAATCGTGGACGATGTTCATTAGCATTCCTCTCATTAATAACTTGTCTGAATGACCATCAATGAGAAACTTCGCCTTAATTTATTCAGACGCAAGTTGTGAACAAAACACAAAGAATTTTAACTCATTCTTGTCACTTGAAAATAGGCATATTTAGCTATATCCCAACCTAAACTTGGACATCGCTGTTGTCGCCCTTGTTTTCCTCCGGCGGCTTTTATAACCAGTTTAAGACTTCCTTAAGCTTACTAACATTAGAGAGATTTAGTATCTCGTTAATGGCAAAGGGCATGAAAATTTCAACTTGCAATACGCCATCAAGATTTCCCCTTAACTTTTCTTTTATTGTTAATTCTTCTAAGGTTGGGAAATTTAGAGAATGTTTACCTGGAAAATAGAGAACAACAGTATTTACTCAAGGTTAATTTGAAATTCAAGCTCGAAGCAAGACTCAGTTTTTCAGACTTGATAAAATATGTCAGGTGCTGTGAGTGTTTTGGACAGTTGCAAAAACGTCCGGGGAGTATTCATTTCTGTAGCACTGCTAAATAATGAATTCCTCTTTAGTAAACGTGTTGTACAAATACATGGTTAAACCGATGTACACAGATCTTAGTGAGCGTCTACTTGCCTTCACGATGCAGGCCCCTTTCCGAAAGAAATTTCCATGGTTAATAACAGTACAAGAGGAACGAAGCTACTAGTGGAGAGTGTCACTTAATCTAAATGCTAACGAGAAAATGGGTAATTTTTATGAAATTGTAAACTGAGATTTTGTTTGGTAACAATTTTATGTCTTGAAATGGATTGTTGCTGAAGTTTTCTTAGTAAAAAACCTTGTATTTCGTTTTTACAAAGTTCTGCCTGGTCGAGTTTTGCTCATCTTTTTAGCGAAAATTCATGTTCATTAAAATTCTTCACGATATATAGATTTAACCAAGGCTAAAAGCGGACTTCTTTTAAAAAAACTAAACCATTCACTCAAAACAACAGAAAATTATGACAATAAACATTAAAAAGAAATGTACAAATCTTCGACCTGTTACTTTCCTAGTAATCTCTGAAGCAAGGCCATTATGGCTCGTGGCATGTTTATTGTTTTATCCCATAAAAACACAACTAGGAGGCTGAATAAATCATTTTGTTTTTATTCCTGGAATTTTAAAAGTACGGGAGACGATGAATTAACTGCCGCAGTCTTTCAAAGCTGCTGCGCTCTACAAAACCTAAGATGGTTCTTCGCATCATCATTTAGCATTCCTTTTGTTTCAGTCATTCAAATCAATTCTCTTTTTTTCATATTACATTGAGGATTGAGGGAATAGCTACTGGGTATTTATAAATTTTTCAGAACTCGGAAGGCCAGGAAAACTGCTAATTACATGTAGGTATTTGAATCAAAGAGTATTTCCAAGTTTATTGAAAAAGCCAATCTGGGAGGCTATGTTGACCCGGCCCGAGTATATCTATTTCTTTCGACTGGACTATGCTGGAATAGATACTGCCAGCCCACATTTTACCAACTTATCTCGATGCGCAGTTTGAATATGGTTATCTTAACACGTTCTCCTCACAATTTTGCCAATGACACAAATAATCAACCGGAATTTCTTTTTTCTCGAGTCCATCATGGAATCAGGCAGAGACGGCCTGAGTCACAGTAATCTGTCCCATGTGACGTCGGTTGGAGAAGTTGTTATTGCGCGTGCTCATGTAACAGTACTCCCCAGGCTTCGTGATGCGGAAACATGGCGGATTACAGGAGGCTGGCGCGTTGTCAAGCTGAGCCTGTAAATTGTCACCGGTGTAACACCCTTTGTTGAGGTGCAGATTTAACTTGTTAGCATCAAATTCGTCCACTTTATCAACCACTTCAAGAGGCAAGCTGGAGCAAGCTTTGGGCTTAAGAGAACTGCATCCTTCCTTTACCCAGCACACGTTGGTGCGATCTGTGCCTGAAATGAGTTTAGTTGCTAACATGAGTCTTACACAAAAGTTGTAGGGTTAAGTTACTTCTCTAGGAAAAATAGGTTTTAAATAAATCACGCCCCTTCCCTGCCCCCACTATCAAAGTTGCAAGTGACGCGAGAAACCTTGGTGTAACAAGTTTGAGTGGGATGGACGAGAACTGTGTTATGCATGTATCAGATTGCATTTAACAGTAGCACTAGGATCAAAAGACTATTATTTTCGTCAATTTGTCTTACCAAGTTTTTTTTTTTATAACTTGCGGCTTTTTTAATGACGTAGAGATCTTGAATGAGGAGTTTCAATTGATCTCTTTTGGAAAATTTTTATGAATTTAATAACCCTTTATTTACAAAACTACGAAAGATGGACGGATGTGCAAAGAGAAATATTATACTCACGATCTTTCCCTTCACCAGCTTGGTTCCTTCGATTGTTATTTGAACCTTAGGAAGACAACAATAACCCATCTTAGCTGCTTATTGACCACATTGCGTATGAGCTCATTGTTTCAAGTTAACTCACCTGACCAAACAAAACAAACTACATCGTCGGTTGTCACTGAAATTCGCTCTGGAGTGAAGCGATATTCCATCGCTGGATAGGTTTGCACAATGTTTCCTCTCTTCCCCATTCCCCCGATGTAGAAAATTTTAGAATTCTGGTACCTCGTAGGAAGAAGTGTTCGTGGCTTTAGTAAGATCACATGAGTTCTGTCTTGGAATGTTCTGCCGACCTGGGCTGTGTTTAAGGCGAGTTGGAGGGTCGTGTTACCATCGACTGCCAATGTCGTTGGATCATTCTTTATTCTGAAGTGATAGAACATACTTATATTTTCATGCCCTGTGCATGGGACGAGGAGAAAAACAGGCCATGATTCTAATTATAATGGCTAGCAGGACAGGGTTAGGAAGAAAAGATTGTTATTGATTATGATGGCGTGAAAACTGTCTCTTTTCACTAGAGCACACTGTCTCTTATTTGGATAAAGCGAGGGGTTTCCTTCCCCCACTCAATTACCTTTGAATTCCATAAGTTACCCAGCAGTGAAGTTTAGCATCAAATGCAGTCAACATAGCCTGCGAACAGCAGACATATTTCAGGTCGTCGCTTCTCTCCCTCCAAAAAATATGGAGGAGGGAAGTGACGACCGGAAATACGTCTGCTGTTCGCAGGCTACAGTCTACAGGGCAAAGGAGAAAATCCTTGGCCTTTTAGGGTATGTGAATAGTTGAATAATCAAAGATGTGAATTCAGATCACCAACAAACACTAATCACCATCAATTCAGTAAAATTTCACTTTCAGTTTTGTATACTAGAAGCGTTGATCAATTACTTACTTCCCATTGTCTTTAGCACTAAACTCCCGTGGAACGTCAGCACTGGTGATGTTGTATCTGTTTCAAAATTGAGTAACAGATCCCTGTTAATTCTAAAAATAATCGTAAGGGAGAGCACAAAACAATTTACAGAACTTGAGCATCTACCTTGATTAGAGGTGAGGTGGGAAGACAATTCTAGACACCACGTATCTGAAGAACCTTTTAACGCAGTGAACTTTGGCCTGGAATTTTCAGATGATATTCTATTACAAGCTTGCAAAGCTTACATTGTTTGTTGCAGGGATGTTTGAATCATCTTTTTATTTTAGTATCTGACAGTGAACATGCATGACAAAGGCTGCCCCTATTTTTTTACGACCCATTATTTGGTAGCTGGACTGAGCGTATTGAAAACACCCATCTCTTATGTCTGACATTTTACTTTCTTTGATAGTGCTATATAAGTTCTTCAAAACTGTAGAAAAGCTACATCCCCTATGATCACAGACCAAAGTTTCTGAAGCTTCCCAAAATGAATAGCGCCAACCCTGATTTAATTTTCCAACTGGAATTTCTGCTTTTTACATGTAAAAGGTAAGCGTTTACCCCTCAATTTTATTGAGGTGCCTCTAGATGGGTGTATAATTAAAGTCCATGGCCTTACCTTATACGTAACACGCATCTTTGGGTTACGTTAGAAGGAAAAAAAGGCACCTTCCATTTGAATGATGAAAACTTGCCTTCCATGTTCATTCCGTTGTGGTTCACGACAGTGGAGGGAGCAAAGATCACCTCTGGTGCTTTCTGGAGCAGAACAAACTGTTCCTCTTGATCAGAGCCTTGTGAAAGTTTGTGTGGTTCATACGGTACGCCTTTAACCAGCCTCATGTCTTCCTGGCTAATACACCTGGTTAGATTTTCGGCGTTTTTCTCAATGAAGTTTGTGATGAATTTTTTCCATTCCCGGCCAAGGACAGCTTCACATGATTCTGCCGTAATGTGCTTAGCAACGCACTTTTTAGCAGGAGTATTACTGAGGTCATTGGGACAAATTTGATTCCCTCGTGATCTGGTTGGCATAATGCACATGTCTAAAACCAGAAAAAGAACAAAAAGGTACAATACTAATTATGCTGATGGTTCCTCGAAGACGCGATGAAATGAAGCGAATGCTACAATCTAATTGGCTAGCCGAGAGGGAAAGATAGGCATATCGTGCCCGCTTTCTGTCCCGCAAGAACAAATTTCGTTTGGGCCAGTTAATGAATTCTTTCTTGACCAGGATGGCCTTGACTTTTGACCTTTTTTTCACGGTCTTAAAAGCGCAAAAAAAAAAAAGAACTTGGCCAATAACCATCCTTTTTATCCGGCTGAGTCCGCGAGCGGGCAAGATGAAGCGAATCCCGCGTTCTATGATTGGCCACCAGCGTCGGTCCCGCAAGAAAAGTTCTCTTTTTAACCATGTAAAACTTCCTTTATTAACCAAGCTCGTTCAGTCAAGGTGGCTGTATATTGGCCTCGCTCTTTTTTGGGTTCTTGTTGTCCTCGACTTCCTCTCGGCCAATAAAAACGTAGACAAGAACTTGGCGGGCCAAGATCCAGTCATCTTGACCTCACGCTTGGTCAATAACGCTTATATCTTAATTTAACCCCGGCTCAAACTTGGTCAAAACCGCATTTATGTTAACTGAGAGGTGCTTTTTTTTTCCCTCATTAGTTTACAAACTAGCTGGATTTACCCTTTTGCTTTTCTAGTAGTTATAATATAGGGACAATGAAAAATTATCGTATGACATTTATCGTATTATGAGCTATCACAAGCGTAGATTCCCCCCATGAAGGATACTCCTCGGAATTGTTGAAAAATATTTGACTTTCTGCCCGTCTCTCCAAACCATGACACCATCTTTGTGACTATAAAGATCTATTTTGCACTACTCTTTGCACTAAAGAATCTTCTGCCCTACAGTATGTAACACTGATTAAGGCGATATGATCAATTGCGTTCAAACTCACATTTCTGCCAATATTCAGGACTTTCTATATATCTCTTCATTAAATCCAGTGTTTTATTGTTGCTGACCATGATGGCAATGTCGTTCCACGGGGTAGGGCCCCAGTAGGGATAGTAATCACGCTCCTCAGGTACCTCCAGGCCCCTCCTTGTTCCTCGTGAATTTTGTCGTGTGCGAGTTGCTTGATCGCGCCTCAGTCTTCTGTCAGCAGTAAACAAACCTGTAAAAGTCGGTTCCAAATAAGTGATTTCCTAAATCTTGGTTACAAATTTGACATGCTTACGTTTACAAAAGTTTACAAGTTTGACAACAGCGAGAGGCAGCCAACAAAGGACTTCATACTCATGCAGGGTAGGAGCCCATCAAAAATTTGATGGGCTCCTGTGCAGGGCTATTTCTCACCTTTATTTCGTTCTCTGCGAAAATATGCTTGGTAGTAATTTAGAGGCTCATGGAGTCCGAGGTCTTTTCGAATAAAAGAATTCTCGCTCTTTCGGTTCCTAAAATTTTGAGTGTTTCTTTCTTGGCCATTACGAATAGTGTGATATTCAAACTCTTTGTTCACATCATCTAAAGCCATCTTTCCCTCAGGGTACGGTTGACACATGTACTGAAGGATGACTTGCGACTCCACTCTGTCGTCCGTTTTTGGTCCGGTTCCATGTTGATTTGTCCACATGATTTCGATCTCGGTTTTGGCTTTTTCGTCGCATCCACTCGTGTAGAACTCCTGGTAATATAAAAAGGTTTAGTTTTGATATCATAAAACTCCCTAAAGCTATAATAATACCACTTTTGAGCTTATCTAGGTCTGGTCTAGGCACACCTGTTTGTCTTTCGCAATAGACTTTGTTAGTTGAAATCAAGCAACTATTTTGCTTTTAATTTCTACTGTTATGATTGGTTGTACTGTGCAATTAGATGACGTGATTTGTCCCGACACGTGTTGTGCGCATCAGAATAAACTCTGCTCTTTTTCGAAGTAGATATCATTATTATTTCATTATTATTATTAATTTTCTAATTTAATGACGGAGACAAGCTATTTTAACACGTTTAAATGAACTGCATTTATTAATTCTTTGTTTTCTCGTAAAGATATGTCATACATTGTCCTAAATTCATTCTTACCATTGGTAGTTGTCGGAATTCTGAAATATTGTCTCCCTGTCTACTATCATAATGGTCCATGCTGTCCCCAACATTATACCCTGCCTTGCCGTTATTCTAAAAACAAATCGTTGGTAGTAATTAAGGTGACTCAATAGCTACTCAATGACATTTAAAGGAGCTCTGCCACGAAATTTATCAAAACCTAATCAGTGGGAACTGCCACCAAATTAAGTGGAACTTTAAAATAACAGCTCGAAAAGTTAGAAGAACGTATAAAAAACACAGCAAATACAAAAGGAAGCACGGATGGATAAACTTAAAACGGTTGAAAAAGATTGCAATAATTGTGGTTTTATTAGCCTAATTAACAATTTTTCAGAGTTCATGTTTGTTATTTGTAATAACGATTGATATAATGCTTAGCCGGATACATATTTTGCTTGGCAAACTGTTGTGATTTGACCATCACAGGCTATTTCTCAAGATTCAAAACGAAGGAGGACGTATAAATGGCATTATTATTCATTCAAAATAATTCCCCGATTCTGATTGGCTAAAAGCACACGTTTAATTCACCATAACCAGTTACTGATGACCAAATTTGGAAGAATTTTGTGTTTAGCGAGGAAATGACATCAAAAATGCAGCGTGCTTGCAGGTTAATGCACCGTTAACCGAGAAGACCTGGGGACGAAGTTGAGTTGTTTTGGTTGTGAACTTGAAAAATGGCGGCGGACATTTCACTCGTTTTAAGAGCAAGAACTAGGCAAAAAAATAGCTAAAAACATGGCAAGAACAGCAAGAAGACAACTCGAAGGGTAATATCTGCTATTTGGAGAATATTTGCGGAACTGAACAGCCCTAAACGTGCACTATCGAAGATGAACTTAACATCGATGGATCGATGGAGGTAAGCATGTTTTAGCCATGTTTTTAAACAAGGAATTATTTTGAATGAATAATAAAACAATTATTGAATTCGGCTTTCGTATCATATAAAGAATTATGGAAATCTTGGAGGGTGTTAACACCCTCCTCGATATCCATAATTCTTCATAAGATACTCAGCCTCATTCATGAACTATTAATTATAAACGAAATGAACTAGACAACCGTGACACGGGCCCTTTATAGAAGAATTTCTAGTTTTAAAAACCGGTCAGTATAAAATATGGACTGCGGACTGCGGACCACGGACTGCGGACTGGGTATAAAACACGGACTAGGTATAAAATACGGACTGCGGACTGAGTATAAAACACGGACTAGGTATAAAATGCGGACTACGGACTGAGTATAAAACACGGACTACGAACTATGTAAAAAGGTAAAACTGAGAGAAACGGAAAGCAGCTTGCATAAAACAGTAGTCCAGCTCCTTGTGTCACGCAAAAACATTCCGTAAGCCGGTCACGCGCAGTCTATATTCTCCTCATGTGGAGAAGGGAAGCAAACTGCACTGACAATGAATGTTACGCCGCTACTCAAGGCAACTGAAATTAAACCTGAATTTTATTAAAAGAAGGAGTTAGAAGAGAACCGATCAAAGAAGCACCGAATAAAAAGAATTAATAGTATTGGTGTTAGCCGAGTCAGAGTAAAATTCTTAAAGATGCCTCTATTCCGTTTCAAATAAAGCCTTGGGAATATGAGGAAATGAAGAACTCAGACGAGAAGGTCAGTATAGGGGCATTCCGTGAAGTAAAAAAGCAGTATTTAGGGGGGAGGGATTACTCAACTATACTTGAATAATAACCGAAATTTGAATCATCCAACCCAACGTTATATTCTACGCGATGATTATGATGACATGATTTATACCCTCCTCCTGGACTCCGGAAGGGGGTACTCCTAGGAATTTTTTGGTGGAGTTCTGCTTCCTGGTTCTCTAAATCCTTACCCTATTTCAGAATACAAAAATTTCATTTTCCACACCCATTTTCAGACCTGATCTCTAAAATCCATACTCATTTGCAGGCCTAATTTAGCCTGTTCAAGGCTCTCAGATATAGAGGAGACTACCCAGTTTCCTCCCGTTATATTTTCGCGCTTTCTCAACCCTTCAGCACCCTTCAGCGGACCCAACTATCTCGGACCCTGGAACAGCCTAGGCCTGATTAGGCAGAAATTATGTCGTCATTAAATATTACAGATTAGAGCACAAGAGTAGATCATTCTCTTTTGAGCGCAAACAAAAAATTCTTCAAATGCATTTCAAATTCGATCGCATATTTCTATTTCGTTCTTATTCATTTACAACTGAAAACGATAAATTTTTGTCAGGCTCTTGATTCAGAAACCTCCACCAAGAATTCCTATCTTATACCCAGTCCGCAGCCTGCAGTCCGCGTTTTATACCTAGTCCGTGTTTTATACCCAGTCCGTATTTTCCAGTCCGCATTTTATACCTAGTTCGTATTTTATACCCAGTCCACAGTCCGCAGTCCGTGTTTTATACTGACCGTTTTAAAAACGTGTCTGCAATTTTTCAACTCAATCTAACTTTCGTTGAAGTCCTTCGTCATGGTCCTATTATAGCCCACCCACCAGGGAAACTCATCAGTTTCATGAATAATTAACGTACTCAGAAAACGGAAAATAGGAATATATGAGATATATGTCAAACACAGCCAATACTCTTCATCGTATTGTATTCTTTATTCTATTACGCCAAACAGCTTTCTTTCGGCCAGAGTAGCCTATAAAAACTAAGCTCTTTCTTTTCTCCTTACCTCGACCTTCCTTCGTTAGTGAGATTTTGGAGCTTCTCGAGCGCAAAACAACCTGCCTTTTGTGACCCTTTTTTACTCAAACGACTCCAAATTCGTAAGGATGGTTTTCAAAACATCGGCTAGATATATGTTGCTGTTAATTTTTTATTTCAGTTAATTGTGATTTTTCCTTTATTTTATATTCATTAGTATACATTACCATACCCAAAAACAATGTAAAAATAAAATTTAACTGAAATGAAAAAAATTAACTACAGCATATACAATAAAACGAACAGTATCGAGCCTGTCTCCCCCAACCCAAGCGCCCCCCTCCCTTCTGGGCGGGAGGAAATTATGGCATCATTTGGCTACAAACTGGACTCTGTATTACCTGTGAATCGAAAAGTCTGCGGGCGTTTCTACGATTGACGCCATTGCCGTTCAATCGATTGTTTGATCCCGGTGGGAAGTGGAAATAGATGTCTGACGTGCAAGGCTCGAAAAGGACGGACAGTAAACAGCTACATAAGACAATAATCTTCATGCTCTGTACGAAACAAAGAGAAAAACAAATATTATCTTCTTTTGCAAAAAAAAAAAAAAAAGTAATAAACAAATAATAATAATAATAATGACTAGTAACGTTAAAAGACAAGACTTGAGAATGATTTAAACTGGTTGGGTGATTATTTCCATGATTTCAAAAGCGTTCGAGAATAAAAATTGGGCCATTATTTAAGTTCTCTTCCAAAACAATTTTCATACATCTAATGATCGTTTAATTTGTTGGACGAAAAGCTTAAGTTATCCAGCGCCTTGATTGGAAGTCAAGAAAAAGATCAGAGAGTTAGTTGTAAATACGCTGCGGTTTCGTATTATTCAACTCTACCTTCAATTATTTCTTGAACTACTTCGTGGCTTTTCCTTTGCTTTAATGTAACTTTCAAATGTCTTCTACGATCACTCATCACTCGGTTCTCTTCTTTGATGTCCCTCGTATGGGTTCTTATAGGAATATTTTTGAATAAATTATTTACACCCACCAAGTAAATCGGCAGTCATAAAGAGTTGACTTGCGTTAGCAGTAGCTGGACCGGAATCCGCCTGACCACTGCAGAGGCAATACTTGCTTTCTAGCTTCCTTAATTCGTGAACAATATAATTCATTGATTTAGCAAATTCCCGAACAGTAAAGAAAAAACCCTTTAAAGCATTTAATAATAATTGTATATGTTGTTAGAGAAATTAAAAACTAGTGAAGTGAAAGAGTCGGTAAAATACAGGAAAGTAAGTCCAGTTACTGGCATTAGAGACATTTGCAGGGGTTTTGTTCTTAACTTGCGCTTTATACTAGCTTGCGTCTCAAATATTTTAATAATGTTATATTTTTTAAATTAATCTTTATTTGTGCATAACAGACTCTAATCTCCCTTAAAGACCACCTACGAAATACAGAGCAAAAGGAACTCTTTTGACTATAACTGTCTGACTAATCCAAAAAGTACATTGACACTTTCACTTTGGAGTTGGATTGAGCTTTTAATTAAAATTACTTTTGCGTGCAATTGCCATAATACAATATAGAGCGGATGTCTGTATGCGAACAATATATCACGTTTTCGTAAATCTAAAATATCATTGAACAAAGAAAGTATACTCTCAGAGATGCTTTGCGCGTGAGATTCATGGAAATAACTTCTCATTCGTAAGCTTATACCATATGCAATATTTATTTATTTATTTGTTTATTTTGTGTGTCTTAGTAAATGATTTAGTTCAGAAGGTCAACTAGGGAAATTAATTACCAAGCTCACTTCCGGATGGCTTGTGCTTCGTTAAAGGACTTTTCTAGCATCCCCGGCACGAGCTTCATGTTTTGACATAGAATTAAAGTTTACTTTGTCAGTGTTGAATCAATATCAGTGACTGAAAAGGGCGAGTAGGATCTTAAAGGCGAGTTTAGAAAGAAGTACGTTGGGTTACAAAAGTTTAGCTTTCAGAAATTTCCCACGCCTGGCGAACGTAGAATTCATACTTTTTGATATATCGGACCCATCGGTTTGTCTTCATACTGCATGGTGGAATCCCGGGCGGCGTAAAGTGAAGGAATTTTGACATTTAGTTTCTGGGCAAGTTTTAAAAATAAACGAATCTTAACATACTGAAAGTCATATTTGTCATCGCCAGGTTCGTACTTACAGCACTAAATCTCAGCTTCAATTTTTTCAACAAATATAAGCTAAATATTGTTGGTTTTCACATGACGTCACTAAAATTCAAACTAAAAAACTATCGATCCTACCGAGATTTTACTTTCACGATGCATTAGAGCAGCTGAAAACTAATTTTCATACAAATTTTCGCTTCAAAAGGGTTCTTGGTTTTGTGATAGAGGACGCTTGAATTTCTAAGTTTTTGCGTGATGCGATATTTACATGACGGCCAAGAGAGCTGTCATGTAGGTTAAAAAAATGACTTATTTCAGGAAATTTTGCTATTTAAACAGTTCATGTATTAGAAAAAGTATTACTTTAATGTTTATGAGTTTCTCAAGGAATAAATTCACGCTTTTGTAGCAAAACTCGGTAACAGATGTTTCTGTTGGTTTCCGTCCGCCATGTTGGAGCTCATCCAGGTGAGCACCAGCATGGTGTCTCCATACAAATCTCTATAAATTTGGGTAAAACATTTCTTCGGATATCTCGTATACGATATATTCCTCTGACCTGAATCTTGGCGAGGGTCTTTGTATATGTACCTCCTTTTATTTCCCAGATTCTGGACTTTATCTATTAGACGGTTTTGATTTTTATTTTGATCTATTTTGAATGGCGTGACACTGAAAACCAGCAATAGAACCAATTATTCGCCCATTACAGATAATAAGGTTTTACTGGTTGCGTATGAAATTAAAAAAAATGAAAAGATAAGTGAGTATTGAAGAAAGAGAAAAAGAAAGAGGCAAACATATAAACAAAGATAAAAAACAGAGCAATAAAGAAAGAAAGGAGTGAAGTAAAGAAAGAAGTATACTCCATTTGCAACGACTTCTGGGTTACTGGGTTAATAATTGATAGTGTTCATTTTTCTACGCAGGAAAATAGAATTCCAAAACCCGTTTTGTAAACTGGGCGTGCCTTGAGGCAAGCCTCTTGGCGTAACTTTCCCCTCAGTACCCCAGGTAAAATAGCATCCCGTCAGAACAAAAAAACCTCTCTCCATCCCCCTTATATTATAAATTTGTTACGCCGAAAATTTAACGATTATGCACAGACTGTTCGGTGTGGTTTCGGCAGCACGACCCTACACATGAAGGACAAAAGGCTTCCCTATTGTTTTGAGGAATAATAGGCCATTTCTTGGTATGGACGAACGAAAGAGCGAACGAACAAAAGAAAAGGAAGGAAGGGATGATGGAAAGGGAGAAAGAATCTCTATTTTAGTACGGTATTTCATCTCCTTTCTTTGAACGATACAATAGGCCCTTTGCAGCTTTCCATTCACGTTGTACAAAACCGCTATGTTGGGACACAAACGTCGTACTGGGGCAAAACCAACAAAAGGCAAACATAATTTTAAAGTGTAATTTCCTTTGTATGTCTGTTCCCAGTGCGACTTTTGCGTCCCAACATGACGGTTTTGTACCAAGTGAATGGAAAGCTGCAAATGGCCTATTGCCACAGTATTTCTAAGCACACCGTGTTTCACCGATAGCACTGGTCGCTAAATCTAGTTTTATCCGGGTAATGCAATGCTTTCTATTGCTGGTTTTCAGTGTCACGCCATTCAAAATAGATCAAAATAAAATCAAAACCGTTCCATAGATTAAGTCCAGAATCTGGGAAATGAAAGGAGGTACGTATACAAAGACCCTCGCCAAGATTCAGGTCAGAGGAATATTTCGCATACGAGATATCCGAAGAAATGTTTTACGTATGGAGACTCCATGCTGGTGCTCACCTGGATGAACTCCAACATGGCGGACGGAAACCAACAAAAACATCTGTTACCGAGTTTTTCTACAAAAGCGTGAATTTTTTCTTCGAGAAACTCATAAACATTAAAGTAATACTTTTTCTAATACATGAACTGTTTAGATAGCAAAATTTCCTGAAATAAGTCATTTTTTTAACCTACATGACAGCTCTCTTGGTCGTCATGTAAATGTCGCGTCACGCAAAAGCTTAGAAATTCAATCGTACTCTATCACAAAACCAAGAACCCTTTTGAAGCGAAAATTTGTATGAAAATTAGTTTTCAGCTGCCCTAATGCATCGTGAAAGTAAAATCTCAGTAGGATCGATAGTTTTTTAGTTTGAATTTTAGTGACGTCATGTGAAAACCAACAATACAGACAAGAGAGAATCTTGATACAGCCCTATTAGCTTTAGAAACTCGAAAGGAGTTCTTCCTGCAGGTGAACGGTTGGCTTAGTGTAATTTGAAAATTAATAATGAATCTTCTGTACAGTACAGAAATGATATGTTATTTCAGCCTATTGATCACTACTCCCAGAATAGTTATTATTATGACGAATAATAATCGAATGGATTTTCACGGGTTGTGCCAGAAATGCAGAAATGGCAATTCATAGACTTTGAAGTCATAAACAGAAGTACGTAGCCCACGTATTATAAAGAAGAATTTATCATCTGCTGTCAGCCTCAAAAGCATAACGGACAGCAATTCTTCTTTTATCTCTTTAATTTCTTTTTCTTCATTCTCTTTTCCGGTTTGAAAAGGCATAAAAGAGAAATCTATGGTCGATCACTGAGTATATCTCAGGGGTCCACAACAACGGTTTCCTCCTTAAAACACATTGAAAACTCTTTTTAAGCTATGGAGCGGAGTACCGTTTAGATCTCTAGAAATTCATGCATTCTCTGCGGCGCTATAAAATTTGTGTCTGTTCGGTCATCCTAGGGGAACTTAAGAGTTTTAGAAATTACAAAAGCTTCAGTATTGTTTTCCCGACATGAATTTTAGATGCAACATAACTATTTACGAAAGTGAGAATTTTCCTTGTTCAGTATCTGCATCACATTTTTTAAATTTAAACTTCGAAAATCGTAGATGAACTTCGAAAATTTTATCTAAATGGCAAGTCATCTAGACATTATTAGCCTTCCTAAAGCAACAGAAAATGCTAGGCAATATTTGCTTCCCCGAACAGATAATATACAGAAAACAGTTGTTGTGTACACCTGATATCGTCTTTTCTTCAGCAGTCAAGTAAACACGTTTGCAAGCACGTACAGTTGCAATTCAACCTTTATTTCAGACATGAAACTCATCTCAAGCTAAACTAAAGATGTTTATGAATAACAGAATTTTAACACTTGATTTTCTGTTTCTCGCCGACTACTTAGTGCTTTCGCTTGGGGCGGTGACTGTAATCTGTCCCATGTGACGCCGGTTGGAGAAGTTGTTATTGCGCGTGCTCATATAACAGTACTCCCCAGGCTTCGTGATGCGGAAACATGGTGGATTACAGGAGGCTGGCGCGTTATCAAGCTGAGCCTGTAGTTTTTTAGGATCACCGGTGTAACACCCTGTGTTGAAGTGAAAGTTCAACTTATCGGCGTCGAATTTATCCACGTGATCAACGACTTCAAGAGGCAAGCTGGAGCAAGCTTTGGGTTTGAGAGAACTGCATCCTTCCTTTACCCAACACACGTTGGTGCGATCCGTTCCTGAAAGAAGAGCAATTAATGACTAAGGTTGCCTTCTACTCAATGGTCTTTGTTTGCACGTCACGCTCCTCTCCTATTGGGCCAGACTGCCGACCTCGTTCCCAGTGAGAGGACTGCATTATTAGACCCAATGGCAGAGGGCCGCCAACCTGAATCTGGCAACTGAATTGTTTATCTATAAGTCTAGAATTGAATAACGCACATCCTTCTATACAAGTCTTTAAAGCCAAGATCAAGGCTCTTTATCAAGTAGAAAAAACAATAGCGAACAGGTGGAAAAAACTAACTACACACTGATTTGAAGATCTAGATATGGAAGAAATTTTTGCCCTTGGATAAATTAAATATCGCGAAACTATTAAATGTCTTTAGGGGTGTCGCACTCTCCCTTTTTACGGCATTGTCAAGGTTTCTATCATGATAATTTGTATTTTTAGTGGCTGCAAACTGACTAGTTTACAATGAAATTTGTTTGGATGTTTTGTAATTTATAGTTTTTATATTCATTATTAAGCTTGAAAAAAATTTATAAAAGTTTTTTAATTACAACTTTCCCGGTATCATAGCCTACTGAAGCCATCGGCAGCGTTGAGAACATTGATTGATCAAATCGAGTGAAAATCAATATTTTCTTACGTGCTCGGCCTTCTCCATCGTTGTTTTGGTTGTTGTTTGAGCCTGTAAAATACCAAATTTAAGGAAAAATACTTAATACTAGTCAAACTCAAAATAATTACTGGGCAACTAATTTTATCACACAGTAGGCTTCATGAACTAGGAATAAATTTAAGACGTATATATGTTGTGATTTAAGTTTGGTTTTTCTGTCACTGCTAGGAGTGTGGAGGGAGGGGGTTGGGGACAAGGGGTGAGGGGAGTGTTTTCCCGCCAGCGTTTCCTTTCCCAGATCAAGAGCGGGCTGTTTCCCTTGACCTTATTTTCGTCACATCCCTATTATCTGAGTCGAGAGCTTGGTTTAGGAAACAACAAACACTAGCAAAATTTGAATGGGGAAGGGTGGGGTTTTTGTCCTTTGAATAACCCATCTGAAGGAAGTGTCTCAAAAAATTTTCCCCTGATTAAAATGAGGAAATATGGTGATAAGCCCTTCCCATCCCCCTCCCCTTTCACTCTCGTTCACCCTCCCCGTCTGTTTGCGATTTCGCTTTCTGTTTCCCTGTACCCCACTAGTCAAAGATCCGACAACAGCGACGTCCATGAAAACGTCGCTGAAAATAGACTTCGCATCCTTTCACTTATTTTCACGATTATCCGTAGAAGCCCAGTTGCTTATGAATATGAATGAATTTGGCTTGGAGCTGAAGAGAAGGGAGCGCACCCGAGTTCAGACAGAGATGGTAGAATTTATCGCCTTGCCTTGCCGTTCCCAAGTAAACTTAAAATTTGGTCATTTCACGTCGTATTCGTGCAGAGACGGCAAATAAATGTACAAAGACGCGTGATGCACGTGCAGAGTTGTTATTTTGCTCATTAAATCTATTGCTTTTTGACGTTCTCGTTGCCGTCGCCGTCGTGTTTTCGTAAGGTTCCTAGTACGTTCACAGTTGGCTACTCACCGGACCAGACAAAACACACCACATCCTCTGTCGTAACTGAAATGCGCTCAGGAGTGAAGCGATATTCCATTGCAGGGTAGGCCTGCACAATGTTTCCTCTCTTTCCCATTCCTCCAATGTAGTAAATGTTGCGATTCTGGAATTTTAGTGGTAGGCTGTGTCGTGGCTTAAGCAAGATCACGTGACTTCTGTCCTGGAATGTTCGTCCAACTTGAGCTGTGTTCAAGGCGAGCTGAAGATCCGTTTTACCGTCAGTTGCTTTGGTTTTCGGGTCGTTCGTTACACTGCAAGATCAAAGTTTATGAATTAAAACTACGTGTCGCATTTTTAAGGGAGGTACTCCCTAACACGCCATAAGAAGGAGATTATAGAAATTACCATGCCAACCAATCTTTTTTTTGACCTTCGGACATAGAATTCGAAAATTGCTCTGAGGATAATTAAGTGAGGGTATCATTTTTGAACAGTGTTCATTTATCATATTCTGTTTTATACTTGAGCGTTGTTTGTTGTGCATATATGGATGTTCCTTCCCAGAATAAATTGAACTGATAGAGACAAATCTCATTGCACTCATATCAAAAAAGAATACTTTGCGATACGAGGACATCAACGAAGCAGCTAATAAAAACTACCACAATACGGAGTAAAATACTTCATATCTCTCCCTCCGCTCACCTAGATGGATTTCACGCACGAACAAAACAGCGTTGCGATGCAGGCCACACCATAAAATTTTATTATAATTACAAAAGCACAACTTACTTTCCATTATTACTGGCATCAAATTCGCGAGGAACATCGTCAGTGGTGATGTTATATCTAAAAAAACAAAGGGAGTTCTTTTCCAGCTGTTTAAGACAAATAACTACTAGCATTTAAGATCTAATGGCGGGTTCCGAGGGACCCAGGTACCCATCTGTTTTTAAGCGAAACAAAAGCCTACAGGACCACGAGAGAGAGGCTCTCCTTTTGTATTGAATAAATGTTTTCAAGTCCTTCTCTCTCTTAAATTCTTTTTTATCTAAACTCTGTACTGGTCAATATAACTAACCCTGAGCAAAAAATGGGGGGTTGACAAATTGCTGCTCTACTCGATCGTCTCTGGTAATGAGTTCCATTTACATACTTAAAAATGTTCTCATGAGAATTAACTAATACTTGTATGATTTCAATATATTCAGTCTGAACGCCACGACATTGTGCAGAATGCAAAACACCTTTGAAATCTTTGTTCCCAAAGACATATATTTATTTTTAAGGAGTGTGAAGGCGGAAAGAGCCGTATTTGAAGAAGGGGCTTTTGTTTGCGGTAATAGTAATTAGTAATTAATAATTACAGTAACTATTACTGCATACAAAAGCCCCGTTTGCTGCTTTGGCCAAGGTTGTTAGAGTGACGGCGCTCATTTGGAGAAAAGCGTTTATGGATGTGGCATGTCCGCTCAGTCAGATTCGAGGCACTTACATGCAATTTATCTCACCTTAAACGTATTACGCAGCGTTGGGTTGTGTTAGAGGGAAAGCAAGGAACTTTCCACTTGTAAGAAGAAAACTTTCCTTCCATGTTAATTCCGTTATGATTAACAACAGTGGAAGGAGCATAGATGACATCAGGTGGTTTGTGAAGGAGGACATACTGTTGCTTTTGGTCTGCCCCCTGCGACAGCTTGTGTGGCTCATATGGAATGCCCCTTGCTATCTTCATGTCACCTTCTCCGTGACAAGTGCTCAAGACTCCAGCAGTTTTCTCGGCAATGTTTGTGATGAATTTTGTCCACTGACCACCACCTGCTTTGCAAGCTTCCGCTGTAATGTACTTAGCAACGCATTTTTTCGCAGGACGGTTTTCATTTGTAAGTGGACAGTTTGCGTTTCCCGTTAGCGTGGTTGGCATGATACACATGTCTGTGAAATGAAGTTTGATTAAATAAAAGATTTCAGGATCTACATTCAGAAATAATGTAAGTACCACGATTTATCATGAGAAGTCCATAAAATGTCCAGCACTTCAGCAAATTCCTTTCGTCACGAGCGTGATTCATTCAACGAGCTAGGTACAATGCACAAAGCCTACCTCACTGATGACTCGCTAAGACCGAGCAAGTTTTAGCACACTTGATAAAGACGTGGAAAATTGTTCCTCGTGATTTGCTAAGTATGAGAAGCGTTTGAGAACTTTGGGAAGATCACTTCCCGACACCAAGAGATAGCTTTTAGACGATATCAACATGCTAAACCAAAATACACTCACATTTGTGGCCATAATGAGGACTGCTGACATAATCCTTCATTAAATTTTCTGTCTTCTTATCGCTAACCATGATGGCTATGTCCTTCCACGGGGTTGGGCCCCAGTAGGGATAGTAATCACGTTCCTCAGGTACCTCCAGGCCCCTCCTTGTCCCTGCTGCATTTTGCCGCGTGTAGATTGGCAGACTGCCTTTGAGCTTTTGGTCAGCGGTAAACAAACCTGTAGAATGACCAAAACGTTTTACGCAACGTGATTAATGTTGACCTTGCATTGTCTCCTTTACCATCCTTACACCTTGAATAAAATAGCAAGAAAGGCAAACTTTCCTGTCTCTTTGAATTTTTAGGGCTCTGGTATTAAACAAAAATTGAGACAACTTCCGCCTTCACATATCAGTGGTTGAGTGATCTGTGATTAGACATGAAAGATGGCCTCCGAAGGTACCCAAAGGCGCATCTTATGCCATCCACCGGCCAACAGAGCCTTTCTTTGTACTTGCTCGATTTCAATGTGCTCGATAAAGACCCTAAATGAATCGAGCAAGATATATGCTGAGCATTCTTTGCATGTTACTTGTACTGACAGTTTCGACTTTCGAACCCAGGCAGTTTGCACTTGTAAAGTGGGCTCAGTTATAACTATATAAGTCAAGCAGATGTTCGCGCTCGAAAAACTAGTTTGAGAGGAGAAAACACGATTGACTGGTCTAGAATTTCTAGCTGCGGCGACTTCAAAGGCTTAACGCGATTTACACCGAACCCTCTTTCCTCTTCTTTGATCGAGAAGACAAGAAGACGGCTTTTCTTGTAAGGTGATTCTATGTTAACATGCGACACAAGTGGACAAGTTAATTCTTCCATCCGCCACCGCGTCTACATGTGTTAGTCCATTTTGAAGCTTACGCGATACGGTTGGTTGTTTGTAATGTTGTCTCGAGCTGCCCTATAGGACTGCTTTGGGGGATAAATTTGAACCAGTTTCCTGTTTAGCCGGCGTTTTTATCGGGCGAGTGCTACCTTCACCAACTCTCGCCCCTAGTAAGGAAATCCGGATTCCCGAATCCGGGAAGTTTTTGCCTGTGGAATCCAGATTCCTGCTTAAGATTGGAATCCGGAATCCAAGGTCCACTGACATGGAATTCGGAATCGAGAATGTCTTGGATTTTTTTAAATAAAATAACTAAGATAGTACGCGCGCTCTGATTGGCCGAGAGGAGTGTTTGCATGAGAGTATGTAAACATGGTTTGACGTCAAGATGTTTTGTTTTTCGCGCGCTAATCACGCAAGCACGAATTTTGAAAAAGTTTTCGAGTTCAAATCTCGACAAGTTTACTTTATTTACCCATTCCTTCGTCATCTGAAACTTGGAAAATCGTTACAAAGGAGGTGTGTCAACTTTTTTTCGCTTAAGCTGACATTCTAAGCGAGAAAAACCCGTATTTTGGAAAGCATCTTTTTTGCAAAACAAAGACTGATTACGCGTACAAGCGTCGTGTAAAAGACTTCGCGACTGGTAAGAATTTCTCTTTTAATCAATGCTTTAAACAAGAGAGTTTTGCTTTTTTCTGAGGAAAGTTATTTTATAAAAGCGATGGAAAACTTTTTTCCTGTGTTTGCATATCCTGATATAAACACTCGAGGGGTTGGGAGAATTCTCGACAGTTATGCAAACCATCGACTTCGTCTCGGGTTTGCATAACTGTCTCGAATTCTCCCAACCCCTCTCGTGTTTATATCAGCCTATGCAAACACGGAAAACGTTTTCTATTGCTTAAATGTAGGGCAATAGTCTCATTCGCAATGTCAGAATAGACTAATGCATACCCACCTTTGTTTCGTTCTCTGCGGAAGTAAGCTTGATAGTAATTGGCTGGCTCATGAAGACCACGGTCCTTTCTGATGTAAGCATTTTCCCTGGCTCCGTTTCCAAATGCTTGTGTGGCAAGGTTCTGACCGTTACGTATTGTGTGATATTCGAACTCTCTGTTAACGTCATTGGTAGCCATCTTTCCCGCAGGGTATGCCTGACACATGTACTGTAAGATAACTTGTGTCTCCACCCTGTCGTCCGTTTTTGGTCCGGTTCCGTGTTGGTTTGTCCACATTATTTCCACTTCGCTTTTTGCTTTTGCATCGCATCCACTCATATAGAATTCCTGTAAAAAAATAAATAATTATAATAATAAAATAGAGGCCATTCTAACACTCCTCGTCGAAGGTTGGGATTTTACGATCTTGAATGAAGAAAAAAATACCAAAAACTGTTATCCAAGGAGTTAAACTACAGTCAAAACTCCATGTGCGACCACCTCTCGTGAGCGACCACAGCCCAAAAAACGACCGCCAATCCAAAACACCATAACTGTCCCGGTCAAGGCCTTACAGTTGGAAACTCTAGTAAACGGTAACCTGAGATCAGGCTCTATTTTCGTTTCGCTTTGAAAATTTACATTCCGGCGGGCAAGGCGAAACGAAAAGAGAGCCTGATACAAACCTTTAACGAAAAGTCTGCCGCCCACTTTTTTGATTGATTGACATTTGCCGAATCAGCCAATCAGAATTACTTCCGTTTCTTGTTTTTCTAGTATGCAAATTTTTCACGCGTGGGAGAAATGCAGACCAGCTATGGCGTACATTTGCGGACAAAAATAATTGTAAATAAAATACAATTTGAAGTTCAAAAATTAGACCATCCATGTCGAAATCTCGTCATATGAATTTGAAATCGCAATGAACACAGTCGAAATAGCATCATTCGAACTTGAAGTTACTTTGAACAACTTGAAACTATAAACGGAAAACTCGACATCGCGTATGTTGAAGTTCAAATCAACATTCCAACTAAAATGCAAATTACATGATTTGAACTTCAATTCACCTTCTCCACTCTAATAAGCCACTTAATCGTCAACAATGCAACCATAATATTCCACAAAATTCCAAATGAAACCTTTATGCATCAGTCAATTCCACCTGCGCCCAGCCCCCCCCCCCCCGGGCTAACCCCCGGGAATTAGCCTTTTTTTTCTCATGGATGGCAAATTCCCGGGGGCTGGAGCACTTAAGAGCCAATGTCTGTAATTTTCGAAAATCGGTTGACAGTCGTGAATTTTTGAATTTTTTCATATTTTACCCAAATAATCTCTATAGTACACTAATTTCAAAAATCACATTAAAACTTGTAACGGCTGTTTATTTTTTCCAGAATCGGGCAAAGTTTGAAAAACGCTAAATCGGCGCTCTTTCGAGTATGAAATTAGCGAGGAGTAAGCATTTTCTTCGCGCTCGTACATAAAAACGGGATGATATCTCTACATGAAATCAAGTCACAAAACAAACACAGACTTGTACTTTATAATTCAGCAATTATCTTTAGATAAGCTGTTTAAATGTGACTGTGTCGGCCGCAAAAAGAAACACGATTTCGGCTCTTTTCAAAAATGGCAAATTTGACCTAACTTCACCATCGAAAAAACCCAATTGGTACATAGAATTTCAACATGAAACAAACATTGTTTTAAAGCACATCCTTTACCGTTTCTTGTGTTAAAAATTTTTTTGCGGCATTACAAAAGTGCGTCGCTGAGACACCGAAACGTGCAGGGCAGTTTCCCACGTTGGAACGCTGAAACAAAGCTAAACAAACTAGCCGCAAGGTAGGTACACAGGAGTTTTTGCAAACTTAGCTTCTTTTATAAGGGGCACATCAAGGGAAGCTCTTAAAATCTTTTGAAGAATGCTTTTCAATTTGATAGTTATAAAAAAATAACTAAGTAGATTAACACTGCATTTGATTGCACGCAAGTAGCTGAAAAAGACAACGCTGTTAAGTTCTTGTAGTGTAAATATTGACCTGGAGTTTCTGCACTTTTAAAAGCTGTCAAATGCCCGGCGGTGGGGACGAAAGTAGAGGGCGAATGCCCCGCCCCTGGGATCGTTTTAATCCCAGTTTTCATTTTCGTTCGCTGCAATAGATCGCAAAGTTGTTCTAGCAAAGAAATGAAGCGTGTTTTGAGGCCCAATTCACGTTTTCTGGAATTCGAAGGTCGCAAAGTGAGTTGAATGAGTTGGCAGCAGTTGCAAACCGATGATAAAAAACCATTCAGGCACAAAAACACCGGTAAAATTGTGGCCTGATGTGAAAAGCGTAAACATTTTCTAACACAGACGTTTTTAATTATACATATTGTAGTCCTTGATTTCAAATTTGCAAGCTTTTAATATTTCCAAAAGCCGGAATTTTATTAATTACCATATAGAATGAATCAAATGCGGCCTGTTGCGAAAAACGCGACAATTCATTCACGCTCTTGCAATTTGCTTTGAAATTATGGCTTTTTAGATTACAGTACATATTGAAATTAAAAAAAAACATCTTTAAAAACGTCAACAAGTTTTTCTAGCCCTTGCTGGACAAGCCAATCCGCCACAAACTGCTGATCTTTATCTCGGAAATTCTCGATGTCGACCACGTTTTAAAGTTAACAACGTGCTTGTCGAAAGCCCGGGGGTGCCCCCGGGGTTGGCCAATGCCCGGCCCCCGGGTCGCGCTAAATTAGCTAAAGCCCCTCCCCCGGGACTGACAAGGCTGGCAAATGCCCCGCGGTTGCCCGGGGGGGGGGGGGGGCTGGGCGCAGGTGGAATTGACTGATGCATTAATTTGAACTTGAAGTCAATTTACATATTCGAATTCGAAAAACCAAATTCAATTCGAAAGGAAGCGGAAGTAAAAATACACAGGAACCGGAAATGATAAGAGTTTCGCTCCATTTGGCGCCAAAAGATTTCCCTTCAATAAGAGGGGGTGGTAGGCCTACACTACTCTTACCTCCTGCCAAAATGCTGCTCATTCCAATAAAGTTTTTTTTTTCTCTGCTGGGTAGATTATGCTCTGGAAGGTTCTACATTTTAAATTAGCAAATGTGATTTTAGCCGCATGTTTCACACTGAGAGGTCATGACATACATTGATTTACTGTATAGTTATTGTTTCTGGTCGGCAGGATTTGCCCTCTGATGCAAGCGCATTTTCTTTGACCTCTTTTGAAGCGTAAAGCTTTTTTATTACGGCTGAATAAGGGTTCCAATTTTCTCCAAAACGCCTTCTGGATCTGAATAACTAAGCGGTTTACTTTAGTCCGTGAGTGTAATGTTTTTCTGCAATGCTGTATCATGCTGGGCCCAGCTTGTAAGCTTTCTTTGCAGAACAGTTAAATTATCACGGATAGTGATTTACAGATCCAAAATTATAAGACTGAAGTGCAGCTTAAACTGAAACTTCATCAACTTACTATGGAGAATTGAATTTGTGACTCAATAAACTCCAGCTTAGTGTTTTTCTTAAGATAGTGTGAGTCTTTTGACTGGAGCGCGTAGTTCCTCCCTTGGTAATAGCTTTCGAATAAGCTTAAAAGTCTTTAAACTGTTTTGTTATTGCCACTTTTTGTGATCAGGCAAGACCATGGTTTCAGTTCTTCACACGAACCTCATCAGTTGCCGGGTTGGCTTTGTGCTTAGTTGCTATTACAAGAGCAACTGTAGTTGTACTTTGTCGGGGCGAGAACGGTACAGTCGTTCTGTCTCTTGAGCTTCGAACTCGAACATAAATACCCACGTGGCGGATCGAAATTCTTGTTTTCCTATTGGCTACTGAACGTAAATTACGGAGTGTGTATTTCGATCCTCTTCTGCCTCAAGCTGGAGGTGTGTTTTTTGGAAAGCATTTCGTGAAAATTTAAGCACTTTCTTTTATGGAAGAGTTCGAAGACTCTTCTAAATAAGTGCGCACAGAGTTTCCGTACACTCCCTCTAAAAACTGGAGTGGATACGTTCCTTGTTAGGTGCGCAATGTTGAACTTTCTACTCTGTACTTGGTTCTTATTAGTGCCTGTGTTGATTTTCATAAGGTAAAACGAGGCCTAACCTAGCACGGTCACCCTTATCAGTCACATTGTCCGCCATATTGACCAAAGAGTTCGAGTGAGGGAAATCTTTTGGCGCCAAAATGCAGTTATGCAAACATCCCGTATGTACAGTGTAGCGAAACTCTTATCATTTCCGGTTCCTGTGTATTTTTACTTCCGCTTCCTTTCGAATTGAAATTTTGGTTTTTCGAATTCGAATTATGTGACGCGACTTCAAGTTCAAATTGAAGGTTTCATTTGGAATTTTGTGGAAGATTATGGTTGCATTGTTGACGATTACGTGGCTTATTAGAGCGGGGAAGGTGAATTGAAGTTCAAATCATGTAATTTGCATCTTTAGTTGGAATGGTAATTTGAACTTCAACATACGCGATGCTTCAAGTTCGAATGACGCTATTTCGACTTCGTTCATTGCGGTTTCAAATTCATATGAGGAGATTTCAACATGGATAGTCTAATTTTTGAACTTCAAATTGTATTTTATTTTCAATTATTTTTGTCCGCAAATGTACGCCACAACTAGCTGACTTAAAAAATAGCTTTTATCTGTGAATTTTTTCAGCTAAAAAAACAGTCAGCACAATTAACTTCTTGCGAGATTAAGGGAGATCTCGAAGGTTACTTCTGTAGGCGTAGAAGGTAAAAAGTTTTCGAAAAGACGGCGACACGATGTTCTACGAGTTTTATTATTTTGGCTAGGCGCTCTGGAATTTAAAAATCTCAATTTTTCCGTTGTCTTGATATTTTCCTAGGCAATTTCCCCCGATTTTCAGTACATAAATCTTTAAAAACAAAAGCAAACAGCCAACGAGCGAGGACACCAGTTTTCCTGGTTTACTTTTTACAAAAAGCGAAGGCAAACAACCAGTCTGTTAGCACACTGAAAATTCCTTGAACAGCGATGCGATATTTTTCGTCTAACACTTCATAGTTGGCGATTGAGGTTTCTTTCGCAGTGAGCCTTCACCTGCGTACCCCGTTAAGAGAAGTCATTCTCGGCTAAACTTTCAAATGAAACCAGTTTTAAGATGGACAGTATTTCGATATGCACCCGTTTGTTGGTAAATCAAAAGGCACCTTGTTAGCGGTCAACAACTTGCAGAGGGATTCAACTCCTCAATACACACACTTTCCGTAAATAAAGCAAATCCTGAGAAGATATGAACAACCATATGAATTTTCTGAATTTCCATGGCACATATTAAGGCATATTTTCCTACCATATGACCATAAAACAATAAAAAAGACAGCAAAATCGATCCTTCTCTCCGCCGACGACGAATCATTCACGAAAACAACCGCGCGAGGATTTTTGCGCTTTCACTTCCGACGTTTCCGACAGCCAATCAGATCTTGTATTATTGTCTAATAGCCAATCAGCGTTACGGTCAAAATCTGACCGTAACGAGCACAAACTTGCAATAGTTTGTATCAGGCCTAATTTTAGCGGTAGCCGTTAGAGAGAATGTATGAGAACCGCTCAAATTGGGCCTGATCTCAGGTTAAGTAAACGGCACCTCCCGAAAGCAACTGCGACCACTTTTCTATTGTTTTTGAACTCTTGGAAGCGATCACTCGATGCACTCTCTGATCTCTATGTTCGCTGTGTGTTCTATATGTTACTTAGAATATACGAAGAACTTTAGTAGCAACATGGAACTACACATGGCGTAACTTAGATATTGTAAGCAACATTTTATCTTACATAAAATAGATATGCTCGGACCTCTTCTTGGCAGTGGCCCCCTGTGGTTCGATTCTTGTAAGCGACCAAATCCCGTAAGCGACCACTCAGTCTTTGCATTTTGGGTAGTCGCTTACGGGAGGTTCGACAGTAGTCTTTCAAAGTTTAAACTCGAAGAAATGCATTTAACGACTGGTTCATTTAGGTATTCCCAAGGCAGGTCGCGTAAGAAAGGTACAATTAAAGGCTCGTTCAGTTATTAGTCAAAAGGTTTCTGCAAGTATACTTTTCTGAAAAACCGTAAGTAAAGAATATGCATTTTCCCGCCAAGTTAGCGTCAACAGGTTCTTACATCAGAAAAAGTAAATGAGCATAAATTTTTATAAGGCTATATAATTTGGTTCTAAAAAAGTTTCATATTATGTGAAGATAAGGATTACATTGTAGCTTTGAAAATTTAGGGGTATTTAGCCTTGTCCTGATATAAAATAAGCCTAACAAATAAGTGTTTAGGTCAATTTGACTGTAATAAGAAAAATTGATATGATCACGAAGCAAGGATGCCACGAATCTTGAACAGAGTCCCCTTCCCCTGGGGAGAAGAACACTCTATTATGGCTTATACGGAAGGGGTACCTTTCTGTCAAAAATGACCGCATATAACCAGGTGATCTGTGACGTCACTGCGGGGGCCTGGGGAAAGAAATTTTAATCCGTATCCCATAAACCAAAGCTGACGGGAACAGATTGAATTGAATTGAATTGGTGCGCGCGTTGGTTTATGGGATACGGCATTAAAATTTCTTTCCCTAGGCCCCCTCAATGATGTCACAGATCAACTGGAAAAGGGTGAGGCGTTGGACCTCGGAGCGGAGCCTACCCGTAAAAAACTTTATTGAGTATTCCCCCCTCCGCGGTCCTTTTTCCGAGACATGACCCATATTGTGACACCTTCCTCTTGATTATAAAACTCTTGTACAATAATAAGGTTAAACTGAGTTATAATAAGTGATTGGTGTTAAACCAGAAAGCTAAAAATTCTATCTCAGTTTGTCCGATCCCAAAGCAAGTCTTTGCGCATACGGCCCAAATCGCGCGTTTGTCGTTATAATTATGTTCCAATCTTGATCTTACAACGGTACTTTCAGTTTAGTTATTAATTGTGTCTGAGTTTATAATTACCATTGGCAGCTGTCGGAATTCTTGAATGTTGTCTCCTGGGTTACTGTCCAGCTTGTCTCCAACATTATACCCACATTTGCCATTATTCTGGAATAGAAAATATATTTACCGTTGATAAAAAAGACTAATAAAATGATATAACTAGTCTAAAATCGCCCCGCTGTTGTTTGGTTGGCTGCATAGATGACGTCACAGTGCTGAATCACCGCAGCATTAATATCATAAAGTCTTTCCTTTCATCGCGGGCTCAGATAAAGAACTCATTGAGGTGACATATTTTTTAAAATCCGCCGACTAGTGCTTGGTTTTCAACTGATCGCGGACTAAGGTGAATTTAAGATGTAATTCAGTTTGCTTTCTGCTTACAGCAAAAGTTGAATCACTTGAGAAAGACATTTCTTTAAAGATCACTCGAGAGCTTGCTTTTAGCCTAAGCTTAATCTATATATTAAATTCAGTGGGGTGGCGAATTCAGACCTTCAGAAAAGGGGGGCGGGGGGGTGGGTGCCGGTCACAAAAAATATTTTTCGGGTCTTCGGGCCACAGCATGGACTAAAAACAAGGGGGAAGCCTCTTCCATGTATCCGCCACTGACATGAGAGGCGAAGACACCAGCTTCTAACTGTCTATCATCATGATCTAGCTGCCCAATAGGCATGACGTTACCTGTGAATCATACAATCTGTTGGCGTTTCTGACGTTGTCTTGGTTACCGTTTAGTCGATTGTTTGAGCCTGGAGGAAAATGCAGGTACATATCGGACGTGCAAGGGTCCAAAAGAACAGCTACGAGACAGCTCCAAACGATAATTATCTTCATGGTCTATGCGAATAGAAAACAAAAACTTTTAAAGGTTAGTAATTGTCATTTGTAAAAGTATATCTGCATGGTGTTCACCAGTGTACATGTACTATGGATAATAAAAGATGATCATGAAATATATATAGAACGTAATATAACAACGATATATAAAGGCGGATACTAATTAGTACTAGATGAATCAGATGCGAGATGTAAATTAAAGAACATAATCTGTATCTATCGATACCTTACGGTCAAATTTCTATTTTCTTGGCGGTGGAATCGACGTTGTTTCTTCTTCTCGCTATCCTGAAGTATTTGCAACCAAAAAGATTTTCAGTTTAAATATCTAGAAATAAGTTTAGGCAATTCACTAGGCACAAAAGCAGGAGAGGGCTCTGACGCACCAGTTCAACAAACAGACATGAGTCAGTGGAAACACTCTTGGCGGATGAAACATTCCAAATGAAACTTCTGCAGATGTATGTATCAATTACAGTTAGTGATAATTGTTTTTCTCGGGATTTTCAGATCAAGAAGTTTGGATCTGGCACTTTGGCCTGGTCGCTAGCTAGCTTCGCCTCGCGCATATGTTCCTTACTTTCAGCCTTAAACAGTGCAAATGGTTGACAACTGAGAACTGAATGTAGACATCTATCCAGGAGCACCCAACGACGGTTTCCTACTAAATACATAGAAAACACTTTTTAGGCTATCCAGAGTTATTTGTACTTTTAGATCTCTAGAAATGCATCAGTCTAAGCGGCGCTATAAAATTTCCAACTGTTCGGGAACTCTAGTCTTTTTGAAATTACTAGGGCTTCAGAAGCATATTCTCGAAATTATTACTGAGTTGGAATTTAACGCATTAAGAAATTGAAAAATTTTCTGATTCCTCTCTCCATCACACGTTTGAATCCGAAAATTTTAAGGTTCCTTTTTTCTACCAAAAATAGCCTAACCAGGGCAGTGAAGTGCTAAAAAAATGAAAATTCCTAAATTGGTAGGGAATTTATTAGGTGATCACGAGCTTCGAAAATTTTACATACACAAAAGGAACAGTTCTCAAGTAATTTTTAGCCGTCCTCAAACAATAGAAAATTCTAGGCAATATTTGCTTCTCCGACTGGAGAAAACAGTTTTGAGTGCCCCTGATCCATTATGCAAGACTTCTTGACATGTCAGTGCATGCCATGGGTGATGTGTTTGAATACGAGAGGAAATTACTTGTTTTCCGTGGCATACTGACAGAGAGGAATTTCACTGCAGCAGGACTCATTTGGATTAGCATGGGAAAAGCTCTACAGCCTGATAAAATTTCAAAGAAACAACTGGTTTTTTTATTGTTATTTTCTTTTTATGCTGGACCAAGCCTCTCTGAGTTTGTGAAAAAACAACGGTGAAACTTGGGGGCAGGGGGTCATTTCATGTTCCTAGCTGATAACTTGTTAGTTTACGCTATTGAACTGAGCTGAAAGAATTACTGTCATTTCTACTTTCCATGTCAAGCCGGCATTGAAAAACAAATAAAACAAAGGTAATTCTTATAAGTGAAAAAAGGGTAGAGAGATCCAAGGAATTTCTGTAGTTCGGTTTGCAACTGGGAATTACAATAATAGAAAACAAATAGAAAATAAATATTACAGGTTCATCGTCATAACTAATACTTTTTCGTTTTTGGCAGATAAAAAAGTAGGGTTTATGTTTAACGCCTATATTGTGTATACTAGCGCAGGGAAACTGATTTCAAATGTTACCCATCATGAAATGAGCTATTTGAATTTTCGCAAAGTTTCTCCGGGCATTTTTAAATTCTACCGAATTCTCAGATAGTTCTTCTAAGTTCTTGTCTAATTAAGGCTGTATCATAGCCAATATTAAAGTAAAATCCCTGATGCTCAAAACCTGGCTTAAAGATAACATATGTACATCAGTGGAGGTTAAAGTAGCCAGTCACAAAGTGTAGCGAAAAAACGTCGAAACATTGGCTCTCTGACATCTTAAGTTTTAGATCATTACCTTTTCCGCTACCTAACCTTAAAAATAAGACGATTTTGGACAGTCTACATATAGAGTATTTAGTAATTACAGTAACTCTTTTTGGCAAGAACAGGCCACGTTTGAACTTCCGTTATTAAAACACTTACATGTATGGCCCCAGTTTGTTCAAAGGGTGGTAAGTCACTATCCGGAAGACGAAGACCTGATTTGCCTGACACTTATCCACTAGATAGTGATTTATCAGGTGCATAGCGCTTTTCAACCAACTGGTTTTGAACGACTGGACCAGGTCAGTGGTTATCTTCTCGCTTAGCTTTGATTCAGTTGGTAAAACTGCCCGTTCAATGTACTTTTTTTGTGAAACGGGTGTAAATAACAACATGATTTTTTTTTTTTGAAAATAAACAGTGGTTTATTAAATTCGCGGGTGATCTAATCTTTTGATTTCCATATCCAAGTTTGAGAGTGATATTTTGAAACTCTGCAAAGTCGTGAAATGTTGCAAACGTAACGCGGTATATACCGTGGTGAGGACTTCCCACCAAACTTTGCTGGGTTATGCATAACATATTATGTTGACTATTTTTGAGGCGCCTTATTCAGCAGTGTAGTTATAGATTTCGGTACAAACTGTTCCTTGTGAAAAGTTTTAAGAAAAAATCGAGTAAGTCTCTATTTACTAGATTTTATGGCATCAGTGATGTGAAAGGAATTCAAGATTTTGCTAATAGTTATGATTTGATGAAGAACGAAATCTACGTTACACTGCTCCAATAAAAGTCTTGAACATGAAAAACACTTTACTTACCTTTGTGGACAACAACCGATTTCCTCCGTCGGCTTAGAACACTATTTTACATACACTGTGCCGAAAACTCTAGAGTTTTTAATATACGATACCGGACCACCTACTACTATTGAGTACTTGATGATGTTTGCCTTTCAATACAAAGAAACAGATCTTTTTTTATCTGTCATTCTGAGAAGCGGGCAGCTGTTTAAAGATAGGCACAAAAACAGAGCATAAAACCAAACTCTGGCCAGTTAACCAAACATGAGTTTTCTGACGTCAGAAAAAGAATTTTGAATTGTGACTCTTCTAATCTGATATCTCAATTGTCAGGCATTCAAAGAACAGTTTACCTAACTAGTGACAGCTTTATCTTGTAACAGTCTCTGAAGGTATATTGTACGGTATTGACGGCTTATTAACAGAGACAAAATGGTTAGAAAATAAGAAGCAATACGTGACTGAAAACGAAAAGGTGATACTTATTATGTTTCCAAGTTCCCAAGAAATCACAGTTTGCAATTCTTGTAAAAAGAAAAGATTTTGAAAAAAATGGGGCGGGGTGGGCGTAGTAACTTTTTCAAAGAATTACAATCAGTTCAAGTACAATTCGAGCTGACATTCCTTGACCCACTAGCTCTAAAATGCCAGAGTTCCTTCCTTATCTAGTGTTGGAAGAAGTGCTGCAAAATTTTAAGACCTTCTCTTCAGAAGCCTGTCTGGACAATGTTCTCTACATCAGAGTGACTCAAAAAATTTTTTTTTGCGCTGAATGATCGTCTTGGAGAATCTCGACAACCAACTGCTATAATTTCAGTATGTTACAGGGAACAAGTCCGAGTCCGAGTATGAAACTAATTTCTTCTCAGGTTGTACGAAATCAAGAAACGCAAGAAGCAAGCAAGAAGCCACAGAAAATTGGCACCTGTACTGAGTGCTAGGATACGTTGTTATTGCTGAAGAATTTGATCTACAACTAATAATACTTAATAGGTCGTTAAGTTTCATTACTAAGGTGCTAATTTCCTCAAGTAACTAAAACGTTTGCTTGAAATCAAGAGAGATAAAAAAAAAAAAAAATAAAAAGCAAATTAATTCCAGCTCTCTGTATTCTCTTTCAATTGTATCTCTTTTCTTTAATTTATTTTTTCCCTATCTGTAGAAGATTCACTTTTTCTTTAATTGTAAGTTTTGTTCTTTGAAGTATATTTATATGACATTCAATTGTTAACTATAAAAAACAGCTACTGAGTAAACAACTTGTCTTTGAACCAAGTTAACATATGCATGTACATGCGTATACAATATTTTCTACAGAGTCTGTGCGCGGCGGCCATGTTGGGGGAGTAAACAATAAAAATATTTTTGCATGAGAATTAAACTTTTTCCCAAAGGAAAATAGTTTTATTGTTTTACTCCTCCAACATGGCCGCCGGGCACATACTCTCATCAGAGTTTTTCGATAGATGTTTATACAGAAGACAAATATATATTTTCAACGCAGCTGGCTTTGACAAAATTCAAAATTCGCCAAAAGAGGAGTCAATAACCAATAAAGGAGGTTTGGAAAAATTGGCACTGAAAGTTACTTAATTTCAACATTTCTCGCCTTTTTTTAGCTTTTAATTTTTATTTTGGACTGTACTCAGGATCTTAAACGAATGGACGGTTAAAGAAATTGAGTTTGACCCGGCCCCAATGAATTTTCGGCCTTTCGTCCAGACTGAAGAAATGGCTTCATTGTTGTTTTTTTGCTCATTGCCTTCGCGTTAGACCGGTTTGCAGCTATTTTTTGTCATGTTTCAGGTCAACTACTGCCATCTTTGACGAAGAAAAAATAGACATGACGTTTATGTGACGTTGACAGTAATATATTATTAAATGGCGGTGTTTTTTAGAAAAGAGTAGCCTTGAATAAAGAAGTACAACAGAAAAGATCCGAGATAAAATGTAATTGTAAAGGGTAAATAAAGACTTTGGCATGTGAGGGACATGACAAGATGGTGGCGGACGTGTTGATTGAAGGTCAACAACAGGGATCGATGTGGGTGAGAAAGCAAACAGAGCCAACACGAAATCGAGAATCAGATTGTTATTGCTACTCGGTATATTGCTCACTAAGTTAGAATAAATCAAGCCCTGACTTGCTTATAAACGCTCTCAAAGCTTCATGCAGTCATGTTATGTCTAAGGGCAGTTAGAGCTGATTTTTATTCCCAGAAGCAGGGGAGTTTCACCTTTTCCAAAAATTGGACAGCCAACGTTTCCTCAGGATTGTCACGAGGGCTGGAGCATTCTACGTGCGAGCGAGCGAGCGAGCGAGCGAGCCGGCTAGGCATATGGACGGATTTCCCCCTCGCGCGTTTTCCCCGCTCGCACGAACGTGAAACTGACTCGCCCACGCAACAATCCTAAGCTACCATGCTAGCAGGCTGTTCTAAAATTTATCCTAATCATGGAGCGGAAACTAGGAACCTGCAACATAGATAATCCCACCACATGATGGGGGAAAGTTCAGGAAAAAGAAAAGAGATTTGAAGATTTTAATCTTTTAAAAAAAGATATTAAAATAAACGGTTGGTGGTAGACTTTGTAGTTTATTCTTGTTGTCAAAAACAAGAAGATTGCGTTATACCATAGTACTAGTGCTAAATGGCAACTTCTGCAACGATAACTCTCTCTAGCTAGAGAAAATTTAGTTTAATGCCTATCAGGACTTGAGAAGGACTGTGACAATTAGAACGAGGATGTCTCAGGGGCAGACGTAACTGTGTGCATTGCTTTAGTTAATGTTTGGAGTTCTGCACTCAACACTGAGGAGAAATATTTGATTCGTCTCGTCGTGTTGAACGCCTTTCTCACTAACTAAGCTCAAAATCTGATTTTGTGAAACGAATTAAAGAAGCGGGAATAATCGTGCTCAGTGATAAGTGACCCCGAAATGACTTACTTTTTCATCTCATGGTTAACCAGTAAGCGTAATCCGTATTTTAATAGGCTGCACGTCCGCCTAGTGCGACTACAGAAGCATTCATGACACCCATGACAACTCCAGCATCTTGACTTCAGTGCCTCGCGATTAAGAAAGACGCTTACTGATATAACTAAATTAGGATTAGTATTTGAGTACTAAGGCCAAATCGAAGATGTGTTACGTTTGAGCGCAGGGCACCTACAGAAACTATGTGAGCGTGACTTCCTTGTTGGTAACGTCATCATCATCTTTTAACATCCGGAAATGAAGCTGCATAACCATATATGGTTATAACAACATTCGCAGCCTCTTGTGCCTGGTGCAAAGGAATTAGGCCGAAAGTTCTCCTGAGTGCTCTAACCTCTTTCGAAATAGAGAACGCAAGCTCTTTCTGCCAGATTTGCAAGCCTTACGAAGCTCTAACGCAATGAAACCTTTCACTTGTATTTTGTTCAGCCTTTTGTGGTCTTGCTGTGCCGCAGATGTCTACTTGCACAATCCTCGAGGAACTAACAATCGTTTAAACGAGAAATCAGCAGAGAGAAGAAATGCTAATAGGCTCTTTGATTCACAGGTAATCAGTTTATATTCATAGTGTTTTCGCTCTTCTTACGTTTAAAGTACCGTAATCTTGTAAATTATGTTTTTCATGGTTCATTATGTTGTGGACACGAATTATGGAGATACCCGAGGCGATGCTGTTGTTGATCGATCGTTATTGCTCCGTTTCCAAAACATCTCGTCAGAGTTTGCATTTTCGTTTTTCCCACTAGCGCCCCCAAAAAGTTCATTTGGCTGATCAGGGTGCTTTCTGTAAACTTGAATCTTTTGACAGTTTTTGTATCTCATTTCCTAAATTATGTGTCAATTCATAGTCAATTACCTTCGAAACGAACGATGCATAAATTAAAACGAGATAAAGTTTCACCAAAGTTTTTAACAAAAAAAATAAATAAATAAATAAAATAAAAAATAAGACAAAAAACTAAATAATAATAATAATAATAATAATAATGATAATAACTGCATACTACCACTATTACTACTACTACTACTACTACTACTACTACTACTACTACTTTTAATAATAATAAAAATATTAATAATAATAATCTACTTAAATTTTGGGCAAGATTTTGGCCTTACAGTGTAAGTTGAGGTCAGGAGAATTGGGAGGAGCCATGTCAGGGAAATGACTCAGGGACATCTGAGGGAATACCTGGGTAGAAGAAGTAACCTGCCTCTAGTCATTATAAAAACAGCCTGCATTTTCATGCAGTGTTACCAATTCTGCCATCCTTCATGAACGCTCTAGAAAAAACCAGTGGGCAAACAAAGTGTTTTGGCAATCATTGCACTAACATCCAGTAGCTGCTTTTGCTGTCATGTTTCAGTGCTGTTGTTACATTTGCCAAAGACACTTAATTTGAATTTCACACACTTTGAAATGTTACATCAAACCAACCCCACCCCACCAAGGTAGGTGGGTTAACCAACCATAAAATGTTTATGTGTCAAAATGTGGCTCTTGCTCAGAGGGTTAGCCTGGCTTATGATATGACACACCAGGTAACCAAGATGCCAGGAAACCATGTACATGTGATCAAGATTAAAATGAAAGATTATGTGAACGGTGGGCTTCCTGGCTTACCCATGGACGGTTCTCCACCACAAAATTTAATATGTAAACAGGCCCATAGTGTGCACATTTTTGTAAATTGCCACTACATGTTGCTCTTAAAGTTTTACTTGTTGAATAGTTGAACTGGTACCTTTAATATAGGCCTGGCATGGGACACAATGTTGCAGGATGCCATGTACTTGTACCTTCAAGTGTATTGTTGAGCAGTTTGTATCTGCCATAGAGTCAACAGCAGCTAGAGCCAATCAGAGACATGCAACAGCAACAGTTCGTTGCATTTGTGCATTAGGGGAGACAACAAAAACAATGTACCCCAAATGCACTGACAATCTGATTTTGTCCCCACAAAAGGTGTGGATCTACACCAGTTTCCACCATTTTATGAAAATCAGTCAGATTTTTTATAAATAAGCATATTTTAATAAAAAAACAAACTTTCCAAGTTGAAATCTGGCCAATATCCCATCTGAATGATTCAGAAATCCTGAGGAAAGGGGACTTTGGGGAGTTAAAATCCAGCATGTGGTTTACCCTGGAACCCCCTAAAAGCTTGCGCCTCCAGTGCTCGTTTAAGAAATCGGTCGGTATTTATCCTAGATCCTTGCCTGTGTTTTTTTTTGTTGCTGCATTTCCCTCCTAGAAATTGCAGTGACTGTTTTCCATTTCCCCAACTCACTGATTTATGACGTAGCCATGTTGGTCAGTGTTTGCCCATATTGATTTTATTACATGTATATAAGAGGTATGTTGTTGTCTGCTTGAACTCTTCCAGGGCACATGGTAATAAACCAATGCTGGAGATTAAGGCAACGTCGTGCTTTAATAATTATCATAATACATGTCTATCGTTATGACTTACGCATGTTAATTGTCATGTCATATCAAGCTCATCAGAGATGTACTGAGAGAGCCTCATTTGATGTCAGTTAGAGAGCTGCACTTTAATTGTTTAATGTGAACAAGTTGTTCCTTTAACATAGTCAGTGTTTCAGGCATTATGGATAGCCTTTTTATGTTAACTGCATGTTTATTGGTAATCTTAACCATGGTTGCCACAGGGCAGGAAATGGACAGGGAAAAAATTCTTCTTGGTAAGGGAAAGTAAGGGGTTTTCACTTCAAGTTAGAGAAAATTGAAATCTTTGGAAGAAGTCATGGAGAATTGAAATTTTAAGAGTACATATATTTATTCTTTTCCCTCTTTCTTAAATTGTTCCTGACATTTAAAATTCTCTCTTACATTTTACAGACATGAATCATGTTGTATTGGTAGAATATTGGTCATGAAATTGAACAAGTTGTTAAGGAACTATGAATTTTTTGCAAACTGCACCTGACTTGCTGAAAGTATAATAAATGGTGGATAGAATGTCTTTGGGGGAGTGTTGTATCCATTACCAGGACTAATTTTTATTTGTTTATTCCATTGGTCAGTGAAATTTTACATTTGTCAGAAAAAGGTCAGGGAAAAGTCAAGGTATTTCAGAAACCTCTGGGCCTGGCTGTGGCAACCATAAAATATTAACATTGTACGCAAGGAGGACATTGTTGTAGTCAGCCATGTTGAATTTTGTTGAATTTGAGTAAACAAGAAAGATTGGCATCTAGTCTCCACAACATCATAATATCGTCATCATCATCATTATCATTATCGGTACCTACAAAGTGGATTTAGTATACATGATTGTGTTAATTGCCCAATTATTATTATTACCTATTATATCTATTAGATGAGGCTAGTTTGTCTTTATTTTCTAATTCTCTTTCATTTTTTTTTTTTCAGAATAACAACCGCGGTGGGTACAATGTCGGAGACAAGACTGACAAACCAGCCACCACTGTTGCTAATCAATTTAATATGGTACATACATGTAGTACAGTGTTGCCTATAATATGTAATAATAATTTATTATTTTATTCTTCATTTAAAAATTTGGTTTTTGTTTCCATGCAGCTCCTGCATGTACCATCATTAACTTTAAAAAGAAACGTTTTTGTAGCTATGAATTTCTTGCAAGAATGCAACTCCTTGCCTTTTTCTATGCTTCTTGTAAGCTGTACCTCAAACATTAAAATGAATAATTAAATAACTAAATAAATAAAAATTAAAGCAAACAAATGATAGGAAAGCAATACATGTACCAGTAACAAGCAGCAATGATTTGAGGAAAGACTATAATTTTGTGATGAGTAGGGTAGGAAAAGCAGGACTGTGCATGAAAACATTTGGACTTATATGCACAAATCAGGTATGTGGTACCAAAAATATTTTTTTGTAATTCAATTTTACTAGACATGTACGTCTGAGCCTGTCAGCTGCTGTGTTTGCTGTTGATCTGTTTAGTGTGTCCATTATATTAGAGCATTTAGGCCCTTCATGCAATAAAATAGTTGGATTATACAGTATCCAGGATGGCTTCTTTAACCCTACTGAACTTTAAATACTTTGCAGAAATTTTTTCAAAGTGGAGTCAAAGGCAAATCATTCCTTACATTCGAGTGGACCAATCAACATGGATCTGGTGGAGATGATGACACAAACCCTCATAAGATGAACAGTAACATTGTTTTGCAGTTCAAGTGTCAGTCAGATCCTGGAAAGGTCCAGTCTCTCGAAACGTTGCGCAATGGTATAAATACAAACACGCCCAAGTTCACTTTGTCCAAGAAGGCAGATGAGACAGAAAAAGAGTACAAAGCACGCAAGGCTAAAGATATGGACCAGAATAGAGGCATGCATGAATCTTGGGAGTGGTATGATAAGTGCAGACGGAGGGAGAGGAATCAGGGTAAGAATCGCGAACTCACTTCTTCACACCTTCCAACCCCCGGAGTACAAAAATCTGGAGACGTCTAGAAATCTTCGACAATGTCCGAATCCTCTCAGAAAATCACCCGAAGGCCTTCCGAATGTTCCCGATGTCGATAACAGCGTGCGAAAACCGCGCCAACTTTCTACGATGTATTGTGCAATTTGATTGGTTGATTTCTGGCCAATTACGATACTCGTTAAATATATATCAATTTCATTGCTCTGTTGTACGTTTTCCGATCAAGTATGCAAGTTCTTGCGGAACCTACGCCACAGACGGAACTTAACTTCTGGTTAAACCCGTTTACGAAACATTGTCAAAATCCTTGTTCCGGGTCCCCAGCTGTGTGCAATGTACCAGGATTAGAGTACGTGCTATGATTGGCCTGTTTTAAATGCCATTGTCGATTTGCCAATCAGGTTGAAGGAAAAATTCGAAAGACATTTCCGGTAACTCGTTGAGTCCGTTGGGTATGTACCAGAAGAAGGGTTAGATTACGTTACTCTGCGACGCCTGCTATTCTTGCGGTAAATAAATGAGCACTGAACAAATGCTGTAATAGGTTATTAGCCGTTTCTACGCTTTAAGATAGTAAAAACACCTTCGCCTTATTCTCGCACGACCTTGTTTTCGCGACTTGCCGACAGTCTGAGGGCCTTGCACAGGCTACTCCCCTCCTGGAGGTCTAAACATACGTAGTGTGACGTGGAAAATGGTACAACGTGTTGTCGGTTATTCTGCTAAAAGTGGGAAACATTGAATACCTTGGCAGAATTTTTTAATTTATCACGAAAATTCTTGTTGAAAAGAGCCATTCCGGCGGTTTTTTCCTACAAATAGGAAATGCTCGTGATCTAATCTGTTTTAATTGTGCTCATTTCCGTTACTAAGTTAAGTGTAATCTTGACATCGAATAGGTCTGTTTACTGCTGATCAAAAGCTTGCTGGGAAAGAGAGTATCTTCACACGTCAGAACCCCACAGGAACTCGGCGGGGATATGAATGTCCTGAGGAGAGAGATTATTACCCATACTGGCATCCTACAGATTGGAAGGATATTGCAGTGTTGACAAATGATGTTTCTCGGTGTGAATATTTCAGGAAACACAGCTTTAATGTTGAGCCTAAAGGTTAGTCCTATCTTATATCGTGTTGTATGTAATTTTCGGGGGATCTAATTATTGCGAATTCCGCGGAGTCTTTGATGCTCCGAAAAAGAAAGGGTCCCGTGATTAAACCCGCGAAAAATTGGTGCACGAAAATTCACTCCTTTCCTGTACGTACCTGTATATTTCTGAAATATTATTTAACCTACAAGCTACATCTCTTAATGCTTTGGACTCTCTTATGGATGTCAGAGGTAAGGAGTTGCTCAGGGAAAAATAAGGGCAAAGGCAGAGAATTTTGTTTAAAGTCAGGTAAAATCTCTCTTGAAGGAAAAGTCGGCTTGGGAACATGTGAAAGCAAAATTAAAGCGCCTCTGAGTTAGTGTCAATGAAGGCTGGAGGTCACAGCGCATCGGCGTATCCAAGTCTTCAGGTGACGGGGAGGTCCGCTGATATAAGAGTGACGTCCTCGCTCTTGGAAATTATTTGGGGCCATTTATACGAAGGAAAATAGTGGATTGCCCTTCCTCACCGCTAACATAATGTACAAAATTTAGTCTTAATTACTTGCGGCAACCTCGTCTAACGGCCTGACCTCTACACAACGGAACAGGCCAGCACAACGGCCTACTTTTCTTTTCTGGAGATTAGTACAGTACATTTACATGCACCCTTGTGTTAACCTATGCTCTGGCTCAATGTCTTTAATTTCCTCTTTTTCACAAGGACAAAGGCCACTAAGCGGCGTGCTAAAATTGCCCAGAAATTAACCTCTTCACAACTGTCGGCCATAATAAAGCAACCATACATGTATAAACTTATGTGCTTAAGGCCCGGTTCCTTCAGACGCTGAACTTTTCATGAGCCAAACCTAATACATTGAATTAAGTACAAGAAACGTTCGGCGTCTGAATCAATTAGGAACGCCTCTTTCAATTTGGAACGGGTCAGCCGTTCTTCCCACCTAGCCCAACGGTGAATTTCAACTTCCACTTTGGATCCACTTTAGGAACGGTTATTATCCAGGCGCCGTATTTTTTAAGTATCGTGCCTATTGCATAAATTATTATAGCGTTTTTTGTAAGCAGTTTATCCCAAATGAACATTTTGTTTTGTTCGGCTGAAATTGAGATCGGCGTCTGAATCAATTCAGGCGATCTACGTATGTCGGCCTCATTTCGAATAAGATTCGGCTCTTGAAAAGTTCGGCGTCTGAACCGGGCCTTAATCAAAAGTCACAACTAGCCTGTCACCCGTCATTATGAAAATGATATTATTTTGGTATTTTCTCGAAATTTTTACTGAAATTCATCACTACCGTACACACTATTTAATAATAAACTGACTTAGCTAGATAATTCGTGGTTAATTATTGGAATTCTCCTTTGCAACCAAAAAATTGCATAAAATACATTCTCTCCAAAAAGTAGATGTGTCTCCACTTCTCCTCGTAAAAGACCTCCTGCAGTTTGACTCTCGCAAGCGGCCATCTCCTGTAAGCAACCACTAACTCTTTGCGTCTTGGTTGGTCACTCACTATGCGGGAGGTTCGATTGTATTTAAATTGCGGAAAGATTCCTTACTGGACATTTCTTTTGACCAACAGGGGAGTGTGTAGAATATTATCCAAGCGGCGTGCGCAAGCACTGGTCTAGGCATAACAATGCAAAAGATTGCACGGAAAATGGCGGGAAATGGATGACATTTACAAATTTCCTGGACAAAGTAAAGCAATACAATACCGAAGACAAATGTGTCCGGCAAGGGGATCGCTTTGTTTGGGCTATTCCTCATGGTGATGACAAGCCAATGTGTTTAGCTAAACTGGATGAACCTTATTGTGGCCAAGCTCCGTGGACTAGAGACAATCATCTCGGTAATACGCCCGAAGGTGTGGCACCAAACTTTACCTGGACGATACCTTTGTTCCCTTCTAGTGAAGCTCAAATATGTGTCTTTAGAATAAGGTTAGCACACAAAACGGCTCTTTGCAAAAGCAAAAACAGAATCAATGATGCTTAATAGTGTTCATCGTTTTCAAACGCCTGGTTTTGTTGCCAGTCTAAAAAAAATTCCAAAGATCGCCCTTAATTCCATGTTGTGAGACAACGGAAAATTGGCTTGCTGTATTCCCTCTCTTAAATCCCGCCTGGTTTTGTTGCCAGTCTAAAAAAATTCCAAAGATCGCCCTTAATTCCATGTTGTGAGACAACGAAAAATTGGCTTGCTGTATTCCCTCTCTTAAATCCCGCCAGCTGCTGAAAAACACACACGAACTTGCAAAAGTCCTGCTGATGATGTTTCACTAAACCATAGTTCGCAGAGGAGACTGGTTTATGAAAGCCGGCAAACAACAAAGTTGAAAACAACGGTGCTGTAGTTCATGTTGGAAGCTCCCTGACCGTGCACAATCCTTTGTTTTTTGTTCACAAATTGTAACTGAATAAATTAATGCGATCTTTCTATTTAAGTGGTCGGCAAGTTCAAAAAGATAGGAATGCTATTTATTATTGCCAGGTTCCAAAAAGCTAACAAAAACTCTATAACAAAGGAGTCTAACAGGTTTTCATAACCATTGCACTTTAATAACCATGAATAAACTGAATGACCACATCACAGGATCTCTTCTATAGATTCTAAATTAGATCATCTTATTATCTAATTAAATTAGTTTCTATTACTTAAGATTTTTACAATGCGTATGCATAAGTATACATGGATAATTTCAATGACTGATACCCTTATTTTATAGATATAACATATCCACAGATGACTATGATGGGTGGAAAACTAATTCTTCTTTTAACAATGAGTAAGTATTAAGTGGTGATGAAGTGCTAATTTCTGCGCATTTTGCTGAGTGGACAGTGCTGCGTTCTTTTGTGTGGCGCTTGTAAGGCTAAATCTATGTGGAGAAAGTTGCCCCGGGAAAGAGGGCCAGACTCCCAGCCGAGTCAACTTAAGCAAGCATTTATATGAAAAAAAGTTGACCCCTTTGCTCGAGCCGAGAGCTTAGTCAGCCCTTGCGCAGGTTCTGATTGTCTCTCTTTGACCGAGATGACCCGGCTAGGTGTGCCGAAGTGTTTACAAGGAGAGAAAAATTGGCCCGGTCAGGAAGGGGGGTGGGGGGGCAGGGTTGACCCTACCATCGAAGATGGGTTACCCGGCTGGGCGGGTCACCCTTCTAGCCGAGCCACCCTCTTGCTTATCATGTAAAGTTTTTGCCAGGTTTTGTAAAGAAATGTAGGATACGCGAGCCAAGGGTAGTTCGTGTAGGCGAGTGCCCCTTGTGCCCGGACAAGTTTTCTCCATATTTATTATAAACGGGACCTAAGATTCACCTGGTAGCAGGATAATCATGTAACTTAATTGGAAAACAACACCTGTTGATCGTGGTGAATGTTGCCCCTCACCCTTCAAGGAAGCACAACAGTTACCATCTACCTCGTTCGTACTTAATTTTGAGGAAGTCAAAAAATCTGAACTTAAACATTTCTAAACAAACTGGAGCAGGTGAAGATGGAACTTTCACGCTCTTGATCAAAGACAAAGTGGAAAATGGACGGCTTACCAGCGAATAAGTCATATTTACCCTGTATGTCGTTAAAATGAGCTGAACATATTGTTGTTGATCCAGTCACCCTCTATTAAGCGGTCACTTACTAAAGTCCCGGAAATCAGTTAAAACTGACCTTTATTAAGTGGTCTCGTTCACTTTTTCTGAGGTCCCAATGACTCATTTTTTTCTTTTCTTCACCTCTATTAAACGGTCACTTTGAGAAGACGCACCATACTAGAGCAACCGGTCGCACTGTGTATGGCATCAAGTGATCTTAAACTTTTTTTATCTTTTGGCCTAAGAAGAGGTAAAAACAGGATGAAGTCAGTTAAATGGGGATACACATTTCGCTCTTTGACTACCTTAATTTCCTCGAATAATAGCTGGCAGCGATTATTATTTTTTCGCACAAAAAAGGACCGATTATTCGAGGAAGGCGATTATTGCGAATATTGCTCACTGGAAGTCGTGCCTTAAATAGTTGCTTTATTATCCCATTAAATCAAAAAACGATCACATCAAATAAACTGAACATGGGCTATTTATAAGTGTTCCAAATTTGGTTCCTTGATTAATGTTCAACATCAATATGCTCGATGTCAGTGCTTGAATCGTCACTGATCAGTTTTTCTGTATCAGACTCGACTTCAGCTTCATCCTCCAGAAAAAGAAGATGGCGAGAGGGGTGGAAGTGAGCTATTATTTTTAATATTTCCATCTAATAAGGGGGCGATTATTCAAGGGAGGCGATTAATCGAGGGAGGGCTATATTCGAGGAATTACGTCACCTTCATTCTCTTGAATATCTCTCACGTTTGTCAAACCTGCATTAAACGGTCAACCTTTATTAAGCAGTCAGTAATCCATTTCCAAAGGATGGCTGCTTAATACTGGTTTGACTGTATTTTGCGAGGCCTAAATTTCGTGAATTTGTTTTTACGTTTCCACAGTCGCGACCGTAAAGAAATCTTAAAGCCGCGCGAAATTAATACGACTAACAACTAAGTTCTTTTTTGACTCTTTTCAGGCTGATTCAGCAGAATCCTGCTGTTGACATTGGTGGTTCATCGCCTTTAAAACTAGCAATAAATACTGCACAGTTTGGCAGAACATTTCAGGACAGATCACACATTATAAGGCTCAGTTTGCGGCTAACAGAAGGTGTTCCTCTGGAGAAGAATATCTTGAATTTGAATGTTCGTGGAAAGAGAGGAAACATTGTGCAGGTCAGTTGCTGTTTATCTGCAGGTTTTTCATTTTTTCTTAACCTTTAGATGACAAATCATAAAAATAAACATTCAGCACTGAATTCTTTGATGAGACTGAGTATTATCAGCAGAATTTGCAGCTCGAGGAGGATGTTACCCGCCGACAGCAAAGGTACTATTAATAGTGCCTATGTCGTATCTTCTTCGAATCCAGCACAGTGCAGACTTCCCGTCTTTATCGGCAGTTTTAGAATGTGAATGGACGTTAAGCGTTCTATCTCAGTCCCCTTACCTTCAGATCTGGGTCCGCCACTGTGATGATTGAAGTGATAAGAAGTCCGTTACTAGACCCAAGCTGAGCAATCACCTCATGCTCAAAGCTGAGCAGCTTGCGTGGAGAAGACTACGAGTCAAGTATTAATCATTATAGTTTTATCAAATTTAACTTTGTTTTTAGGTTTATCCTGCTGTGGAGTACGACTTTGTTCCCAACAAACTAACCTTGAATAAAGAAACGGATGTGCTGCACATTCAGTGGGCAGGTACGATATCGAACGCCGAGAGTATTCCGAACATACAAACGAACTTCCATGTTGTTGCGTCGTCTTTGCTCATTCTGCCTTGTAAATAAATAGCATCTCTTAAACACAACAATAGGAATACACGCATAAAAAAATAACAAGGGATAACAGAAAACTTGCATTAAATTATAAAGATAAACTCTGTTCTAAAAACATTACATTTACGTTGAGTTGTTGACTGGACATGGACTGGATTCTTCATCCCACCATCTTAAAGTCGTCTGTTTGATAGTCTTTTGGTTTCAAGGGACTGAAGTATGATCCTGTTGTTTGTTTGTTTGTTGTCATAGGCTCTAACACTCATAATAACAACAGTCCCGCAGGTGATGGGCAGGCGGGGGATGCCGGCGAAGGGAAAGGTGGTAAGTAGGAACGCTAGACTGACTTTCAGAACAGAACTCCAATATTTTCATTCCTCTCCCTTATAATTCTCAATTCATTACCTTAACTGTGTGATCTTGGTCTTTGCTTTGCTGCTGAGTTTCGTTTGGCCGAAGACACCAAAGTTGTTCCCTGGAGCTGAATGGCAGACGACGATTCTAGAAACAAGTATAGCAACGTTTTAGAATAATGTGTCGAACGACCTGCCTGTGTTTATTTATGAAAACAAGGAGAACTTGCGAAAATATATAAAGTGGGCACACTTTTGTTGCAATCTTGCAAAACTGAAAAGAAATCGAGTGAATTCAATACTGTATGTTTTAGAGCCCGCCGTTTGAAAATACCTCGAGTTCATGCACCCAGTGTGCCATTTACATGTAGGAAAGAAAAAAGGAAAGAAAGAAAGAACAACAAACAACAACGACGACCGTGCGGACGGGTTATCGATTCCTAGGTATTTCGAGAGCGGACCTCTGGAGCCAGGTTCATTTTATGTGTCTAAAAACAAAAAAAAATTGTTTCCCAGGAACTGATAGAAACAACATGGTGGAAACACGTGATCCGTTAGATAACTACCCGCTGCCATGGGAGATGTCTAAACTTTTTCGGGGAGCAAAGAGTCGTTGGACAAGCCTGGAATTCAAGAGTCCCAAACCTGAAGACATTGCTGTTAGCTTGGCGACTGCAGGTGCGCATGATTTGTTATTGTGTTGTGATGCCAAATCAAGACAGTTTAGCAGTGCTGCCGGCATATTTTGGCCTGGGTTTGTATTGTTGGTCTGCACGTGACGTCAGGAACAAATTGAAACATTTCTCTGCTCTGGCAAATGATGGCTATTGTTCCGTGATGAAATTTGTTTGATATTTTCCTCTTAACTCTATAGCGTCATTTTGTGTATAGGTATTATGTCACTAAGTAATGACTTCAGCACAGAATTGATCTAAAACAGCCATATCAACGTGACACAGCACCTTTAACTTCCACTCCCCTAACCCAGCGTTAAAACACCATGACGGCGACGGCTACAAAAACGTCATTTAAAAAAGTATATTCGCGCTGCTTCAAAGTTTATCGCGTTTATTAATCCATCTCGTTCAATTCGACAAATAATGGAGAATTTTTCTGGAGTTGAATTCTAAAGGGGTGGATCGAAGTAGTCAGAAAAAGAAAAAGAAAATTGTTGTCTTGTGTTCATGTCCTCCACAAAACGTGAAAATAGGAAGTTTCACGATGTACTCGTACAACTACTACAAAGAAATGTACAAAAAAGCGTGATGCACGTGCAAAGTTGTTGTTTTGCCAATGTGAACCTATTGGCTTGGAAAAGGGTAAAAAAAAAAATGAGAAAGATTGGGGAGAGGATAAAGGATTCTTCCCTCTTTTCCATTTCGCGTTTTTTCCCCTTCCTCCTCCCTTTTTGCGTCTGTCGTGTAGCCCACCACCCCCTGCGAGCGGAGCCTCCTTCTGTCTTCTTTACAACCTCGTTCCTAGGGTCCTCTCTCTCGCCACGTGGCCGAGTAGGAAAGGACCCTGGGAACGAGGTTGTCTTCGTGAGTGATGAGGAGAAAAGGGGGCTCTGCCTGAATCGCATCAAGACTTGAAGTAGCCGCAGCCCAAACTTCTTGACTAGTCAACCTTCTTTTCTCTCGTCATACTTTTTTTGCCCGAGCGCGAGCATCCGTTTATCGATAGAATAATGATCATAACTGAGCCTTGTACCAATTGCACTACTGTTAGGTCTGGATTCGAAACTGTATCCTAGCAACAGACAGCGCATACTCAACAAAGATCTTACTCGATTCATACAGAGTCTTTCTCAAGTACGCTACTAATGAAGCAAGTAGACTGCGACCAGTCTCTCTTTTTCTTCAGATTTAGTGAGGAGAGTGCACGCGCGCGGGAGCGTCGAGCGGCGAAGCCGCGAGACGTGAGATACGAGGGCAGCAACAGGAGATGAAAAAAGAGAGACTGCTGGTAGTCTATCAAGCAAGTGGAAGAAAGGCACTGCTGCCAGGGTGATAGGCTACAGAATCTTGTACTAATCCTAGGTCCTTTTTTCTTTAATTGCAAGGATATTACAGCTGTTTGCGCAAGAGTACTTGTAATAAAGATTCTGTGGAAGCAAAGGCAACCAAAATGGACTCACTTTTGAACAATGCACCAGCATCATTTGGCGGCATGATTCTAGAGTTCAGTAATACAGGATGTTTTTACTACATGTGCTCAAGAAATAATAACTTTTCAAATAGAAGTCAAAAGGGCGTAATTTGTATTAATTAATTCAGATGTCCGGATGCTTTGAAACTAACTGAGATTGAATATGGAAAAAAAAAAAAAACAAGAATGTTTTAATTTAACGCTTTTAGGTAATGTTACATATGAAAAAGTAGAAATTTATTCTTTAAAATGGAAAATTATCTTCAATGTGGAGATGTATATGTAGAACGATTTTGTGCCTAATACAGTTGAACCGCTCCACAACGGTGTTCATCTTGGGGACAGAAGAAAGTGGCCGTTGTAGAGAGGTGTAAACAAGAGTCAATGAATGGACTGTCCGCCAAAAATAGTGGCTGCTAGTGGAAGGTCGACTGTGGTAAAAATAAGTATAATACGTGACTGAAAAAAAAAACCTATTATAATCGGTACACCTCGTACGAGTTGTGGAAAAAGGTCTTCTTACGTTTTCAGTAAAATTGAAATATTAAAGTCTACTTTCTATTTAAACTACTTCTCTTTAGGGAAATTCAGAAATTTAATGGTTAGCCGTATAAACGGCCCTATTCCATGACGTGCCACTAGTGACATCACAGTCGCGGGTTCACAGGAGGGAACCGGCACTGAAATCTTCGCTTGAACTATTCGTAAAGTTTTAAGCCTCTATGCATCATTTCTTACAAAGGATCCCAAACTAGAATAGGTAGGTTGGAATTTGGTGGAAAGCAATTAAATTTCTTTGTAAATGCCCATTTCGTTGTTTTAATCATATATACTCTTTCACAAAAACACGACAAAACAAGATTATCTCATACGAGTTTGTCTGGATGGCAGACCTACTTAATTAAACTGCATGCGAGGTAAAATATACTGCCTCCATGTTATCCGATTTCAAGCTGGATATTGGCTAACTTCTTTCCATGTTTTAATTTGAACTCCTTGGCGTGCGAGCAAGCTCTTGGGCGGCAGCAGGACAGGGGAGGGGTAAGACCGTCTTCTCTCCCCCCTCATCCTCCACAAAGCTTCCACAAGCCAGCTTTCAAGCATGTCTAATAGAGCGATTTTCGAATGACCTTGAAATGAAAACGCGCGAACAAAACAGAAACAACAAACGAACGGAAATAGAGCGATTTGATTGGTGTATCGAACGGATACAAACGCACCTGGCTTTTGGTTGGTTAAGCGAACGCTCGGGTAAACAAACTTTCTAGAAATTGCTTTGACGTCATACTGCAACACGATTGGTCAATCGAACAATGCCTTCTCCATATTAGGGTTTCTTTGGCGGGAAAACAAAGAGTCCATGTTTTTTTCTTTTCATCCATTGGCTGATGAAACAAAGAACGAACACTTACGGAAACCATTTTTCAAGGTCATACGAAAATCGCTCTACTACTCGGATACCCTTTGACCTTTGATTCAAAGGATCCTACTGAATATGAATAAGTAGATATATATGGGAGGAGAAGTTCACGAATGAAATCAGTGTTACTGGTAATAATGCATAATGAGGCCACAAATGAAAATCGTTCTCGTTTTCAATCTTGCACTGCATATACTTAATTCCCCGTAGACTACATTGAAGGAAGAAAATGAAACAATTACGACAATTAGGAAAACGTTTGTACAGCATTTGGTAGCAACGATAAGTCCTTTACATTGTAGTAACAAGAGAGAGTGAGCTAAGAGAGGGAATTCTGTGCCCCTATGATAATTATTGGTAGTAGGAAGTAGTTTTACAATTCTGGATTCAATTTTAATATACGTGTCGCAAGGAGAAATGCTTGAAAAATGCAGGCTTAGATAGGTTATTTTTATTTTGTGCATGAAAGATAACCGTTATACCCTTGTTTCCAGGGTAGTCTCTGGGAACGAGGTGGATATCCCGGGTTGGTAAGTGTTATTCACCAAGCTTGAGGTCACTTTGGCTGGATATAATAATATGAAATCCTATTGGTCATTTTCAATATGGCTTCACTTGACTACAATACTCCCAGAATTCTCATTACTTTCCCTAACGTTAGCTTATTTAAATGCAGTAATCCCAGCAAGGTTAAAACAGCAATAGCCTAAACTGACCCTTGAAACACTACAGGATTCTGGTTGTCAGTTGCAGTCATATGGTGCCATTCTGCAATTGGTTGACTGATAAATGTAAGCAAAGGAAGTATTATTACCAATCAAATCCCACCCCAAAGAAAAGTGGTCCCATTTTAAGAGGAGAAATAACATACTTTCCTGATTTCATCTCCCAGGAAGATCAAGATGTCTAAATGGGCCTGTTATTCTTCCCAGATTACTTGTCTCATTAAGTTAATGGGAGATGTGGAAGACAGGTAAGACAGGTAATGCCTGTGACCTCTTTTAAGATCTTGACAGCAAGAGTAAAGCGCGCTCAATGGAGTCAGGAAAATAAACATTTTCATTCCCTTTTATTTGTACCTGAACTTTCGTGATTTAAGAGTGAGAAAACTAGTAATAAATAATACTTCTAACAGTGACGAGTACTTCAACTGAGCAAGAATGAAACCAGCACAGTGAGGAATGTGAGTGCTGAAACCCATCGGCTTATGTGAACGCAAAATATGGTTCGCGCATGCCCAGGAATCGAAGAACGATCATTAAATGTGATAGTAATCAACTACCACTGAAATTGCGGGCCCTTAAGTGAAATAGGCAGGTTATCTCTCATTAACATGGAATTGAACCTATCCCAGGAGCTAGAGTCCGCGGGTCATTGGTCAGACGGCACCGAGTACCATGCTGATTGGTTTGTCCGGAATAAGGACGTCACTATAGGTCGAGACGGCTGTCTGTCCCGGGCGATATGGCTTTGCGCATGCGTTAGGTGCTACAACCTCCAGAGCCAGGAACAAGCATCCTTTTTTGTAAGCTGTTCCTTGCTTAAAAAATTGAATCATCAACATCACCGTAATCATCATCATAATCATTATCATCGTCGTCGTCATCATCATCATCATCATCATCTACTTACTAACGTGTCAAGCCTGGCAACCTCGACGCATGCTCTGTTGCCAATATTCCCAGAGGAGTCCTGGAAGGGGAAATTTTTGAATCCGGAAAGAAAACGTTGCGGATTAAAAAATATCCAGATACGTGTGGACAGGGCCGCAGCGTGAAGTAATCCGCAAATGTACAAAAGTACAGCATATTTGGCGCCATGTAAGGAATCGCGTGCGACGGGATGCTTCGGTGCCGACCGAAGTCTTGACCGACACCGGAAATCACGCATGAAAAGTCTCTGGCGCAGAGGATAGGGAATCCAAGACAGTTTTTGATTCTAGATACCACGACATGGATTCCGGAATCCAGGTACTGGATTCCAATCTCTGTCAGTGGAACTTGATTTTGGATCCTATCGTAAGTGGGATTCCGGATTCCAAAGCCCAGGACTCCGGGTTCCACTAGCATAATTTTCCACAATTTCGGATACCACTAGCAAACATTTCCCGGATTCCAGAATCCCTTAAATGAGGCGACATGTTCTAAATTGCTAGACAGTACAATTTGATTGAACAAACATACTTAAGTATCGTTCTCTGTAAATTTAAGTAATATTGTGTTTTCAAATGACGTCATGGCGGCCTCATTTGTGACCCAAAACAATGAAACGGCGGCCATGTTTGTGTCCCAAACCACTCCTGTGGGAGTTGAACTTTTTTCTTATGTAAACGCTTTCTTTTGTCCCAAGAAAGTTGCATAGATGCTGGCCACGTGAGTGAAAACACTCTATATGTTGATAGAAGGGTGAACAGCGATCAAATGTTAACTCTTCAAACCCTAATAGTGATCATGAAGTCGAATATTGACAGCCCTTTATTCATATCATGATACATCTCTGTCTACTCTGAACTGATAAATATAATTGTATATTTAATCAAATATTACTCTGTCGATTTGAGCGTTAGCACGTTTAGTGTTTAAATATATGTGTAAAAAAATTCGCTTAACCACTACGCTCAATATGACAATAAAATTCGAAACTTTTATCAAATGACGTTAAGATATTCATTATTCATTCAAAATATTTCTCTGCTTCTGACTGGCTCAAATCCCACGGCTTATAGTCCAGTTTTGAATTCGATGTGGACGTTGAACAAAGTATAAAGGACTTACTTGTACATGGTTAGCCTCGACCTAGTAGAGTAAGTAAGATATTCACAAATACCGGCGGGAACTGAATTTGAGTTTAAAACAACAGACACAGTTGTACACTGGTCTTTTTCTGACTGGAATTTGTGAATATATAATTATTAACTTAGGTCGATGCTAACCCTGTATTAATGAGTCTTCAGTGATTCTATTCAGAGGCCGAGACGAATTCGAAACTGAACTATTCTTCTAACGGCAACCGAGAAGCCCTGGGGACAATGTTGCGTGGGACATTTCACATGTTTCACGAAGAAGAAGAAATAGCCGATCTACTGCCTTAAAACACAGCAGGAACACCAAGAGTACAACTCGCAGGATGACGTCTGTTGTTTGAAGAATATCTGCTGGACCAAACATCTCTTTCTATCCTGAACTTGCAGAAAAACAGGCAAATAAAGATGGGAACTTAATGTCGATGGAGGTAAGCAAGTTTTACCTTGTTTTCTTAAACTAGAATTATTTTGAATGAATGATAAGACAATTATTGGATTCGGTTAGCCTTATCCGATAATTGCTAAATATTTTCGTCTGAAAGGAGTTTAAAATTCACGTAGAAAGTCCAAAATTTCATGTCCATATTTGAAATACCTAAAAGCAAATTAACCTTTTAACTAAAACACCACGAGTCCAACAATATAATTTAAAAGCAATTACCAAATGACGATAAGATAACTATTTTCATCTTCACCAAATTCAAAATTCACGAAGAAAGTCAAAATGTAATGTTTTGTAAAGCAAGAAACTGAAGCAATTCCGGTGTACTTTAGCTAGATCTCTACGTCTCTAAAATGTAAATGTGAAGTTATACGTGACAACAGAGACCTTCAGATTCGAGGACGAAAACGACCACGAGTACGAGGTTTAATTTCAAGTTTTTTCGCTTATTATGTAAAAAAAAAAAACAATTGCCTCATTGCACAGTACTCTTTTTCACCAGATAAGTTTGCTTTGTTATCTTTTTTGGAGGAGGTTAATAATTAAGCCCTTTCCTGTCGCAAAATTATAAGACGTCTAACATTTTATAACTTGTTTCTGCATGACATTCTCGCTAAACCTCGTAGTAGGATGACGACTGCTATTACGTTTTCCCGCCAAAATAGGGACTTTAAGATCCAACGACGCGATGGCAACGAGAATGTCGCGTAAAAAGTGAATTTGCGTTCTTTCAGTCTTTATCGCAATTATTCCTACCCACCTACTTTGTCAAATGTAGGCGAACCCTCCAGGAGTTGAATTCCTAGGGATCATATCCAAGTGCAGAAATAGAAACAAAATTTCGTCGTTGCTTGTTTACATATTCCATAAAACGGGAAATTAGGCATTTTCAAGTCGTAGTCGTGCAAACACGGGCAGAGAAATGAAAAAAGCGTGGTGCACGTGCAAAGTTGTTGGTTTGCTTATAAGACCTACTTTTATTTATCACGTCCTCGTTGCCGTCCGCGTCGTTGGATCTTAGGGTCTGTATACATGAAGCTAAAACATGTGGCAGGTCACCCCACCTTACATGTAAACGTGATCACATTAAAATGAGAGATTATATGGACAGGCGGGTAAGCCGCGGGTTACCCCACCTATCTGGGGTCCCCCCACCTCCATGTAAACAGGCCCTTAAAGACCCTATAATGACGTTGGTTCACGCGCGTGCACTACTTAGTGTTGAGAAAATCTCGTACTCGTAGTTTTCCTTGTCTCTAATGAAGGTCGGGTTAGTTTCAAAAGAAACAGCACTTGTGCTGTATCGGTGGCCATTTGTTAGAGTGATTCTAGCACTACAGAAAAAGAGCTGCAAGTGCTCGGATTTAAAACGGCGGCTGAGACGCTCTACGTTCGCACGCACAACACCGAGTCTTCTCCAAGCAGGGAGCACAACTCCTTCAATCTCTGTTGCATCTTGGGTACTCCAGCTAGCTGTGACTCAAGCTTTTGTTTTTCTTCATGAAGTGTGAGCCTCGTTGCTGTGTTAAGCTCCTCCCAGCGCCAGCCCCCTTCTCCGTCAAACTGAAGCAGGTGGGTGTGGAATTTCCTATAAAGAAAATGAATGTAAAAAATGAAGACGTGCAACGCTGTGCATCATGCCGGGGGGGGGGGGGGGGGGGGCTACACCGCCAGCAACAATGCTCTTAACTCTAGTTACTATAGGAAGTCAAGATAATGGGGAAAAAACCGTGAGAATAGAGGTCTGGAAGATATGCAGACCACTCCTCATAGCAAAACATAATAGATTGATGAACCGCGGTCAACTCTAACGTTTACGCACGGCTTTCATACATTGCTTCTATTTCATTTACGCGCTTAAAATTTGCGTGCAATTTACGTTACTCCGTTTGCCGGATGTATGTTTTTTTTTTTACATATAAATGGGCCTATAACCAGGGTTAGGGGGCTTCTTTTATAAGCGAAAAGCCCAAGAACCTAACTTTAATCTCTGTCACAGCTTGGAATACAGCTGCCTCTCATCGCTCTCTGCCGGTGGGGTGTAGAAAACTTACAAAGGCGGAGATCGAGGACAGAGAGTCGGCCGTATTCGCAGGCTATGTGTTACATCTCTTCTGGAATGGACGCCGCTCCATCCCATCCCTGGATTATCCCCAGCATTGATGACGCGTCACTACCCAGATCTGGGTAGTGCTTCTGATTAATCGTCCCTCGTGGGGAATTTACTTCAGCCAATCAGAAGCACTACCTAGATCTGGGCAGTGACACGTCATCAGTATGGAATTTTTGCGTTCGTTTCTCAGACGTCATTTCGCAGGGAAACCAGTGGTGGCCTCCCGAAATGTCGGCTGGTTTCTCGCGCTATTTAGAGCTTCACCCAAAGGTCGCGGGCAAATACAACAAGTTCGGCGTGGTGATAATTTTCTCTTTTTCTTAATACCTTTCTGGATAAAAGGGGAGTGATACTCTTACGGAAATATTAACGTGAGTACAAACCAGAGAGAAGATCTGTGGGAGATGCTTAAAAGACTGATGCCAGCATCTTTAGCAGCTTGGAAGATGCTTCCTTCGACATCAATACTCACAGCACTGGTGCACTCGTCCAGCAGAGCAAACTGCGGTCTGTAGGACAAATGTAAGGAAATTCTCACTTCGTTTTCAAGGGCCCAAAATATTTAATTCCCTTAGCTCTGGAATTCAGAATACCTCGAGTATTGCTGTGTTCACTTCTAAACTGAAGTCATTTTTCTTGGTATAAGCATACTTTACTTCTCTTAATGCTTGCTTTCCGTACTTTTTCGCTTCTTTCACTTTTTTCCCTCGTATTTTTTCAATAATTTTTTCTCACTTTTTCTTTTTCTTTTTTGCACTTGCGCGTTCAGCCTTACCTACATTTATCCTATTTAATGATTATCTTCTATGTTATAAAGAAATTATATGAGTTTAGTGCCTATCACCCGTATTCAGTTATATTAAATTTCGAAAATTTGTGTAGTTTGGAGAATTTTTGCGAAGAAATAAAAGTTATTTTGCGTTTCAACACACTTTTATCGAAGGACGAAATCGGCACTTGAGGCTAATTTCCCGCCATATTTATTTAAAAAGGAGCGATTGAGAGACTGGGCACTCAATGCTTGTGACGTTAACCAGGTATCGTGTAGCCAATCGTGTTATCGCCGACGGGTTGACGTCACAGGCTACTCGGCCCAGTCCCCCATAAGGCTCGTTTTTTACTTCGTGAACGGGATTTTGATCGCTTGTTAAAAATCGAGATTGAGCTCAAATCCCATTCTATTGCTCGTTTTTGCATGTTATATGTTCCTACTTCTAAAAAAAGAAAGGTATTGGCTATCGGTTATAGGCACTTAAAATTGTCTTGCCCATGCCAGTATCTTATTCAAGTAAATAAGTCATATGTTTTTTTCTTTTCATAAGCCTTATTGGCTTCCATGGGCTAGTTTGCCTCATCTTTTAAATTTTGTCTATATATTAAATGTAAATGGCAAAATGATAATAAAACAATAAAACAAAACAATAAAAATGACGAAGTATACATGAAGAAGTGTTCTATTGACTATCAAAAGTATTTTAGCGATTGCTTCATCTTTGCACGCCTATTCGCCATTTCCACATTTTCCGCAATACACTTTGTTTGCGTGTTTCTTGCTCCCCTAACACACGCAAGCAGTTTTGCATCCGCATTGTTTACATTTCTCTCGGGACGATTGAAAGTCACAAGAGAGGTTGAAGACAATGCTTATGCAAAACTGTTTGCGTGTGTTGGGGGAGGCAAGAAACACGCAAACAAAGTGTATTATGGGAAATGTGAAAATGGCGAATGCATTATATCGCCCCTTTAAGGGAATCCTAGACATCCTATCGTAGTCTTGGATTCTGGATTGCAAGCCACCATCACTAGTAACCCTTTAAGTTCCAAGAGTGATCAACATCAACTTTCCCTGACAATATCAACACATAATCAAGTAAAAAGGTCAGGAGAATTACTAAAATGATCGCCTACAGGAAAATGACTTGGATCTTTTATCAAACACCCCAAGTAATTCTTGAAGCAAATGTATGGAGATCAGTTTAGACAATTCGTAGGTGGATAAAGGGCTGTCATAAAAATTTTAAGCTGCCAGGCTAATGATACAAGTAGGAGGGGAATCCAACAGCCAGGGATTTTTTGGGTTCCATTTATCTTCTACTTTCCTATAAAAGTAGGCGGGGATGACAGCCCTATGGACATCGGGGCGTAAAGGGCCAAATTTCGTTGATTTGTTGGCAACACGTTCAACAATGTTATGGGGAGATCTGTTAAAGCAATTTCAACATTTAACTCAACAAACGAACTAATATTTATACAACTCAAATCACTCGCACAATTTTAATTTTTCCTTTACACTGCATGTTGCAGCAAATCTTCCCAATGCGTCTGTAAAAAGTGCAGAGGGACAAGTAAGGGGAGTTTGATGCTGTTACCTGTGATAAAAAAGCCGCGCCATACCCATCCTTTGCTTTTCTCCTCCTGAAAACACATCTTTCCACTCTTTCACAGCATCCCAGCCTTTAACGAGACTCAAAGAACTTCAGAAACTTATTCTTTAAAAATCTGACACACACGTCACATCTAGACTACGAGCAGTCTATCTTTTTTTCTGGGAGCATCGAGCAAAACGCACGAGACACGCAAATGTCCACGCGCGTGACTGAAGGAGCGCGAGCACGCCCCTCACAAAATTTGAAGAAAAAGAGAGACTGCTCGCAATCTATGTCACATCCAGAGTTAAAAGAAAAGGGCATGGAATGCGATCATCACAGTTATCTAACCATTCTTAAGAACTAATAGCAAGCGCATAAAGGTGTGTCTATTAACGTTCCACGCACATTAGAACGCCGCTTACACCAATCCAATTAGTATGTGCTTCAGGTGACGATTACAATTATTTTCACTTGCGTTTTGAGTAAATTCGAATAATTTTCAAAACGAGTTTACCATTTGATTACCTACAAATACCACAAGAGACAAATCATGCTCACAACTGTGTTTTTTGTTTTACTTGATTATCGTAGCGAAAACTCCACGCGCTGAAAAGTTTAGAGCATTGTTTAATTATGCCTTAAGTTCACAAGTTTCTGAATTTTTCGAAAAACTGTTAGGGGAAGAGAAGTAAAAGAAAAAAAGGAGAAGAATTGGGGCAGAAAAAAGTCTCCTTTTCCCTTTTCCCAGGCTAAAAACCAGTTGCAAAAGTACTTGAGACACTGAACCTTACTTTGGATTGGCCTGTCCATGATCTTGGCTTGTGATCCCGCTCCCCCTCCCCCCCCCCCCCCCCAACCCCTTATCAAAGTTTTAGCAATACAAGACCATGCTCAAAACTTGGAGGAACAACTTTGAGTGGACGGTAGGAAGGGGATGAGTATTATATTGCACAGAATTGTGACCAGCGGAGATTTGAACTAAAAGAGGCTGGATTTTCGTTGGAGTGTCTCCACATTTTTGCAACTGGTTGTAGCTACAAGATGAAAGTCATAGTCAGTATGGCCGCTATCTTCTATCGTTCCTTCTTTCCATTAAACGGTTTATTTATTTATTTTAATTTTTCGTGCTCCCCAGTATAGGCGTACATTCCAGGCGACAGTTAATAGAGAGCTTAAGCAAAGACGTTTTTGAGCGACGCACGTCAACCGGAAGTGAGGTCTTCTCCCTTACTATATGCCTTGACGCTAAGAAATTTGTATTGATAAGTTTTTTTTCTCTTATAAGGACGATTTACCTGAGAGTTTCAACCAAACCACCGCCCAATGATGCAAAACGTCCACTTCTGGTTGACGTCCGTCGCTCAAAAACGCTGTTGCTTAAGCTCCCTTATAAGCGTGTGCTTACCTCCTTCTCGTTTGATGATGTACTGTAGGTAAACAGTGGCCAAAATGGACTCAAGATCATGATCTGAGATGCCATGAGATAGCATGTCTTCCACTGTATGAGGATAAATCACTTGATCGCGCAGAGAGCCAATAGGCATGTAGGGTCTGATGGAAAAAATTGGACACAAAGGATAAGCGGGGCCCAGTACAAACTCAGTAGAAGCTCTTTAACAAATAGATTCCACATTGCCGTGCGTCTGTTCAGTAATAGATCACAGGTGACGTCAAAATGTGGTAAAAACAAAGACGTCTAATGGGCGAATGTGTCACTGATGTTTTAACCACATTTTGACGTCATCGGTGATCTATTACTGAACAGACCCACGGTAACATGGAATTTATTCTTTTATACAATGATCAGAAAAGAAAAACACAAACTTGCTGTGCCGGTTGCCTGTTCGAGGATTGTGCCAGTTTAGGCACTTTCCAAGTCACAAACCCTTCTTTTCGTCTGTACGCCTTCGTTTTGTCCTAAACTTACTTGTAGACAGTTTTTCCCAAATGCTTTCCAAGGTATTCACATGCTCCAAGCAGAAATAATCGTGCAAACATTTTCAGAACTGCGAGTCTCTCGTGGCGATGACATTTGATGGCAATAAATGTGAAGATGCCTTCAAGTTTAAGCATTTTCGCCAAGAACTCTTTTCTCGTTGTATTTCATTGTATTTTTATTCATTGTTTATTTTATTTTTTTCCTTAAAACAGTGCTGTATGATGTTGTTCAAATGAATTCAGACTTTTGGTCAGAGGGTTCAGAAAGATTCAGAAACTTCTAAAAATGTTAAATGCTAGAATGAAGAATGATATGAACTGCCGATTAAAATGCAAATTTAAATGACGATGTGATCGTCGCAGTGGTAATTGCAAGATGGATTCAATTAGTGGGGCTAGCTCACGCTTTATTGCAACAATTTAATTCCAAAAATAATGGTTCAGTTTTGTTATTCAAGACCAAGTTTTGGCATTGAATCTGTTTCCTGTCGTCTGTTTTAAAGGATGGTAAGGATAGACATGGATTCAATTAATGGGGCTAGCTCACGCTTTATTGCAACAATTTAATTCCAAAAATAATGGTTCAGTTTTGTTATTCAAGACCAAGTTTTGGCATTGAATCTGTTTCCTGTCCTCTGTTTTAAAGGATGGTAAGGATAGACATGGATTAAAACTAGAAAAAAACGTTAGCCAACTTTTACAAGTTTTAATCCAGCTATGTCTCCAAAACATCATACAAGAAATTAACATGTTTAGCGCTCCCTAAAGAAATTTATATCTTCTTCATAACTCTGCAGGAGCAGCAGACAATAAATAATGACTGGAGAAAAGAACTCAGCGTTCCTGTTAATTCTTTCAAGCGGGGGACCATGTAGACAATCTGACGGGTTCTTAAATTAACACATATATGTCATCTGTCGGGTCAGGAAACCTTCCTTCTCGGGTCACAGACCCGAGACACGTCTCTTATTTGGAACACTGAGAACTGGCCTACAACAGCAATATCACCCTCACCTGGCCCATTTTGCTGAGCCCTTGCAAGTCGTACATACTCATACTGTGACAGTGTACACTCAGTCGGGGGTACTAATGCATACAACTCACCTTTGAGGTATGTAGAACATATGGGTTGGGGGTGGTTTTGCCAAGAAGCCTTTGTAAACCGGCCACAATCCACCAAGGATACGGAACAGTGAGCTTTTACCGCAGCCATTGGGTCCAGTTATCAAAAGATGCATCCCTGGTTCCATCTGTGAAATCAGTTAAAAAGATATAAAGTCATTGCAGTACATAGAATTCAAATTCAATTCAGAGAACACACGATAGCAAGATACAAAGAAACTACCGATAAACCAGACGATGCGAAAGGGCTAGATAATTCAATACGAGACAGCAACATGAATAGAAAGATGCACTTCACCGACTTGTTTAAGGCCTCCATACCTTCTTGGCTCCAATTTGCATTCATCGCCACTGCTGACAACTATGGTAAAAACGCTGCTCGAAATACCACTTTGTATACAATCGCGCTAAAAATCGGCCGGAAAAGAATTGCCGCTCTTGGCACAAGACAAATTGCGCAATGAAACGCCCGCCGGTGTAAACAGCGCTTTACGGAAGCCGGAGGCCAACAGACCATACAGCTCATTACGAAAGCAGTCAAAACAAGGGGAACCCGATAAAGAACCACCTTGACTAATAGTGGGGAGACTACAAGACACCACCACTTTAGTACACATATAGGCATCATGGACACATACTTGTGCACGCTTGAAGCTTGCATTTTCAGGCAAACTGATTTAAATCTTACGCTCATTTTTTAGAGAAGGCTTTTCAAACGAGATGGCATCCTCTCATGATGGCCGATCTGCATATATTTTTTTCCTTCTTGAAAGGAGATATGTCCCCGGTGCTAAGTCACAATTTTGCCTGGACAATCCCACAAAATCAAGAACGCATTACACTTTTTTAAAGTTAGTTGCGCATGATAGGTGCGGCATTCTCAGGTAGACCATTTACTGCTATAGAACGTCTGCAATAATGTTATTGCGGTAGGAAATATAGTAGATTATTAAACTTTATATTGATTTTCTTTGGTATCATTTTTTCCAGATATCATGTCCGATCACAGTCAAGATTTCGTCGGATATGGGCCAATTTCAGTCGGAACGGATGAAACACTGTTATTTGCAGGTCTGGGTGGGGAAGAGGCCAGTCGCACCTGTCTGTGCATGATACGCTCAAACCAATTCCCTATAATCTATTCATTCTTTACCTCGATAGACAAACTTGACACAACCACATCACCACAAGGTGTGATGATAGCGACATCCTTCAAAGCAATGTTCCCCTCGGTATCAACTACTTCACCTCCTGACATCTGACTCAGGTCGACAACTTCTCCGTGCCCCCCCAATCCTCCACTAGAAAGTTGCTCAGCTTCGTCAGCGGTGCGTTCGCTTTCCTTTATTTCCAAAGATGTTTGTCGCCGGCAGTGCCCCTTTTGAACATCTTCAAAGATTTCTAACATCTCTGAGACGCGCGCAGTGTACCCGCTGAGTTCTATGATCTTAAAAAAAGTAACAAAATTTCTGAGTAATTATGTTCAAGTTCCGCAGGCTTTCCTCTCAGCCCTTCAAAAATACGCTGCCTTCACACACGAAAGGAAGCTTTGTAATTGAGCCGCGTGATGTCAAAGGCCTACAACTGAAAGCCTATTCCAAGCTTTCAGATTGTGGGGACGGTGCAAAAACACACACCACTAAAGGAACGCCTGGAACAAGCTATAAACCTGACAGATTTCCCGCATCGTGGTCATAATCTTGTTGGTTTGGACGCAATCACTCTTTTTTACCGAAACCAGTATCTTCTCTTTATAATTATACCAAGAGACCTTGTGATGAGGGAAATGTTTCTTCAAATGTGGTTCTATCCGCACCAGGTCATCTGTGACGTCATTGCGGGGGCCTGGGGAAAGAAATTTTAATGCCGTATCCCATAAACCAACGCGCGCACCAATTCAGTTCAATTCAATCTGTTCCCGTCAGCTTTGGTTTATGGGATAAGGCATTAAAATTTCTTTCCCCAGTCCCCCGCAATGACGTCACAGATCACCTGGATGCATAAGTGCGCATAATTTATAAGAAGGCAAAAGGCGATTCGCTTGAAAAGATCACGCGATCTGAAATTGGGAGAACCAAAAACACACAAGTTGACAAAGGCTATTGTAGCATAACGCCCCGCGCTTTCAATTGAACATCATTTCGCATTGTGTGTCAAAGGCGACTAATTGTTGTGCTCTCAAAAGTAGGTTGAGTTTGATCGTCTGGCTGAACGTAGTCCTGAATAGGAATGTTGCTGTTGACAGTGACTGACGTTTCGACAACCTGTGCGGTAGTCATCTTCAGAGTCAAAGTGAGTTGTATCACTTCAGTTGATGGTATTATAAATTATACTCCGGTTATTGATCTGATTGGTCAATTACGTCACTCTCTCCCGGATAACTACCATATCGCGGTGCACCTGTTTAAACTTGTTTAAAACAAAAGTTTATCTCACCGGGTATGCGGACACCAGAAGGCAAACATGTATATCAGCTATTGAAAAGCCTGAAAAGACTTGATTCGCAAAGAACTGAATGACTGACCTCCTTGTATGACGACATAATTCTTTCTATAGCATCCGCAGCAGAAACCATCAAGGAACGTGACGTTGTGACATCTTCTGTTCTTTCACCAACCGCTTGATCGAGTACACCAAGCTGCTCTTTAGTACCTAAATTTACAAAATGGAGATTCAATGATTGTTCAGGGCCTACAGTGTGTGCTATGCTATTTCCTATCATTTTAAGAAGCTGAAGCTTTTCTTCGTATCAATTAAATTCCAACATTGAACCTGTTTCCTGTTGTCTGTTTCAAGGGTGGACATGGACTGAACAAAGAAAAAGTTGGACAACTCATAGTTAGTGTTCCCTGATGAAACTTATTTGATATCTTCATCATACATAATATGTAACTCAGCAGGAGCATTTTGTGTATACGTAAAGGATTGAAAAGTAGGTTGAGTTTGATCGTCCGGGTGAACGAAGTCGTAAATAGGACTGTTGTTGTTGACAGTGACTGACGTTTCGACAACCTGTGCGGTAGTCATCTTCAGAGTCAAAGTGAGTTGTATTACGTCAGTTGATGGTATTATACTCTGGTTATTGATCTGATTGGTCAGCTTTCTTTTTAATTTGCTTACATTCACAAGATACAAAACTCTGTTCAACAAAACCTCAAGCACCCTGAAAGCCGGGTTACCTTTTCCTAAAAAAATGCTTGATGCCACCATAAGTAAGCCTGCGGCACTCCACACGTACTTCATCAGGAACTGCTCCAACATAATGAACCAGAGCCGTTTGCTAAAGAGAAGCTCCATTTGCTGTGCCAGTAGCTGGAAACTATGCTTCAATAAACATAGCTCAACCTGCAGTTTGAATACAGTGTAAATCAAGATATTGGTAATTTATGACAATAATCCAAAGTTCCCCCTTACCATTGTATGGAACAATTATGAACAAAGATAAAGTCATTAACAGGATTCCAATGCTTTTGTTAGATAGTATTACGGGTAATCTGCAAATAAACCCATTTCTCTACCTACAAATTTGCCTTCAATGACACGTATGACTCACTTAGTTTCATTTCCCTTTTACTAATTGTTAATCACCTGACCCCAGTTGTTCAAAAGCTGGATAGTGCTATCCGGCAGATATATCTCTATCCAGTGGTTAGTGCAATATTGATTTCCCCAATATTTATCCAGTGGATAGTGATTTATCCGATGGATAGCTCTATCCAGCTTTCAAAAAACTGGAGCTTGGGGTTTAGATTACCCTTCAGTTTTGATTACATGGTATATATGGTTAAATCCAAAAGTTCTTTTTCAATTTTGCATCATTAGTATATATATAAATGCAATATTTCAAAAGGTTGGTTAGAGATCATGGAATACCCAACCACTTATTTTCCATATCACTGAATTTCCCTGTTAGCAGGAACATTGAATAAGAATGGCATCAAAAAAACCAGCAGACATTTTGAGATGCCACCATCAATTATTTCCCTGCTCAATGACCTCTGAGGAATGAGCAGAAATACTCCATACTGACTGACACATCACCACCAAGAACAGGTTAGTGCTTCTGATTGGATGTGCCATGAGAGAAATTTGCTTCAGCCAGTTAGAAGCACTACCCAGATCTAGGTAGTTAAGATACTGACCAGTCATAAGTATGGTATTTTTGCACTGACATTTCTCAGACATCATTTTGTGGGGAAACCAGTGATCTCATCACAAAATTTTGGATATTTTCTCAGGCTACATAAGAATGCATCCTTTTGTTCTTTTATCCTTAGCCCTATAAGACTTTGAGTGATATGTGGATACATAGCAGGGTATTCGAAATTGGGACCACCTTTATCCATGAAACAGCTGGATTAACGAGACACTTAAAGGTGATGGATTACATAACAACAGCTCAGGCAGATTTGCATCTCATCAAATAACAAATGAAAAACAAGCACATTCATTATATGCCTTGTTCTTTCAAGCTGACTGAATTTTAATTTTTAGCAACCCTAAACCTCACTCGTAATAATTATTATTATGTTTATACATAGTCCTTCTTTTTGTATCCCTTTATATCTTCAGTGGCTTTAATAACAATTATTGTGTGTTTTATATGCTGATCTAAGCATATGTAAAAGTGAGAAAAGGATCTTAGAGAGGTTAGTTATGAAGTACAGTCAAACATCTTTAATACGGACACCAAAGGGCAGAACCAAGTGTCCGCTTTACAGAGGTGTCCTTATTACATGTATAGAGGAAAAGAATGTATGATTTTTGGCATTTCTGGGACCAAACAAACTGTTCGTAATAGAGAGGTGTCCGTATAATGGAGGTGTCCATAAGAGAGGTTAGACTGTAGATATGCACATCCAAATCAGTACCCAGCTATATTTACAGAATATTATGGATATGTGGATCATAGTTGACCGCTGTCTGCACATCCACCTATTTTTTAGGGGTTTGTTGGTTCATAATGGCTGGGTATCTTAAGAAAAGGTATCTAAAGGCTGATTTAAAGGGTACAACAATATTTTTAATTACCACTAGTGTGTGTGACTAACATACATCATGATTTCAACCATCCACACAAGCACAATTTTCACTTACAACATCTAGATGTGTCAAACCAATGTCATGGGTTTAATTTACAAGACACGATCTGCCGTAAAGTCATGAAGTATGCTAGTCGCGCACAGAAATTGTGAGCAAAAATCTTGCTGTTTTAATCAGCCATAACAAAGTCTTACTTTATGACCACCATAAAAGGCAATCTCCTCAGCATTTGTGATGACCCTCGAGTGAAGAAATCTAAGGTGTCCTCTTCTCTGCGACTCCTCTGCTACAATCCTGCCAAATTTTGGACTTAGTTTCCTTAAAATTTCGGCAGTAAGGTAAATCACCACCGCTGCGATGCTCACTGGAATTTTCCAAGAGGTTTCTCTTTTTCTTGCAAGGCCATCAAGAGTCCAACAAATCACAAAGACATCAAGGCAGGGTTTGGTTAGATGTGAGTACAGATGAGCTACTGAACTACAAAACATACGAATGTCTTCAGTTAGACACTCATCTGCGTTCGCTAATCTTCCATCCAAGTTTCCCACACGATAGTAAGTTTGGTTTGAGAAGTACTTTTCGTACGCATGGTTAGCAAGCTCTGTGCGAAAAGCCAGGGACAGTTTGCTTTCGAGATACCGAATCATACTGTTTACGAACGTTGCTGGAATCGCCACACCAATCCAATTGACAAGTAACAAAACGAATTTAAAACCATTTTTCTGAACAACCGATTTTATTATACGGCCATCTAGAGTTGCCACATAAATCGACAAAAATGTCCTCATGAAAAGACAAAGCGAATGGAGAACCAACAAACCAACCTGCCTTGTCCAAAAGCCTGGGAAGAGAACTTTTAAAAGTTTCCACGCTTGGCAAAGGAATTCATAGTCAAGTGCTGCAGTTCGTCGTTTGACCTTTGACTGTGTGTTCAATGAAGGCTCGATTAGTAACCTCGAGCTTTTTCCACTGCCTAACTTAAGTTTGTTCAAGATCCTTCGTCCGACACTTGGGCCATACTTCTTGATGATATAAAAACTGGCAACCGTCAAGGTAGCTACTCCTGTAATCTTTACGTGTCTCGCCGTAAAAGGAGCCATTTTTACGCTGAAAATATCAACGTGGAAATATTGGTGCCACCTGTTCCAGCGGCCGCCATGTTTATTTTCATCTCTGGGACCCAGGTCCTCATCCAAAGGAAACTAAGGGAAAACTTTACGGGAGGGGAGGGGAGGGCCAACATTTACAATAATTATCTACAGTTTTCACTGAAACGCCATTCTTTGAACATGACCGGCATTGAATCTAACAAAACTAATTTTCCGCTTTCCAATTAAGATTATTCCTCTTTAAAATGAGCTAAATTAATCATCACTTCAAGTCTATTTTTTTAGGTGTTCCACCATACCCCTGTTTAGTTAATCTCGTATTATATACCCAGATTGCTCATCGACGAAGAGAGATCGAGGAACGAGATTGCTGTTCAATCAATGTCAACAGACCTTGAGATAAGGAGGAAAGGAAGGAGGGGGGCGGTCATCCAGACCCTTAGAAAAGAGCGGGACGGTCTCCAAAAAAAATTTTTTTGGCCCTTCTGGCCTAAATTTGGTCTAAATTAAAGGGGGGGCCTAGAGGAAGGTCACTGAAGGTGACTCACGTCATGACATTGTTACGACTGATAATTCACGAGAGCATAAATATTAATAAACAGACAGAAAGGGAAGTCGTGGGAGAAATCCGGAGGGGTACTCAACGAAGTTTATAAGGGGAGGCTCCCCCCCCCCCCCCCCCCGAGGTCAACCCCTTCCAGTACCATTTTTATATAGCATTTTTGACAGAAAAGGTTCCCTTTTTGTATACCTTCTACTGACAAATGGTACCCCTCTCATATACGTACACTGGCTAATTAGTTTCATCTGCAGTGATTGACGCCTTTCATGGTGGGATAGGGGACGGGAGATTTTGGAGATTTGAGAGCGGGGTAGTTAAGTTTATTTTCTTATCTCATGATCCGCGGTACCAAGAAAACGAAACATTCATTTTCAACCTAGCCTTCCTTAACTCTCGCTATTGCTCAAGTCAAGTTTCTTGGGTGCTTATTTAATTTTTTTGAATCCGAACAAGGGGCGTTAATACACTGAGGAAAAAAAGATGGCTGGTGATAGTAACAGGAGGAAAATCAGTTCCAGTTCTAGGGCTACTCTCCTTTTATCAAGTGAAATACTTGTACATATACAACTGAAAAAAATGAGAATGTGATTAAAATAAAAGATAAGGCTATCCATGAGATAGCAAAAACAAAACAATAATAATATAATGTGAAGTATATGAAATAATTCATATTTGAACTGCGGTTGTAGATGAAAGTAAAGAATGATCATCGCAGTAAATTTTCCAATTTAAGCAATTGGAAAGAAGAAGCCTGAAAAAAAAAAAACAGGGCTTCAACGGGATTCGAATCCCGTGGAAGCCCTGATTTTTTTCATGCTTCTTCTTTCCAATTGCTTAAATTGGAAAATTTACTGCGATGATCATTCTTTACTTTCAATAATAATATACCGTAAATCCTCTATTAAGCCCCCCGGGGGGCTTATTTTTTTCAAGCACTTTTAATTTGAGGGGGGGGGGGCTTAATAGAGAGAGGGGGCTTAAAAGGGAGGGGGGGCTTATTTAATTTAGCGAAACGCATCACCTGTAGCAAAAATACCGTGATATGAGACAGAGTAGACTTACGCGTTGTACAATTAAAGTCACTGTCAAAAGTATTTAATTCACTTGTGGGAGCCTAAAAGTAACAAAAACTTAGCTTAGAATTTTCACCGACAGGTCCTGGGCGGTACACTGTTTTGTCTAACGACAAGAAAATGGTGGCAATTCTCCACTGAAAGCTAGAGCGCAAAATTGAGAAAGTTAAGCATATGAAGTTGGAGGTCATGCCGCCAAAGACCAAAAACAATATGAACTTCCAGCCTGAGTAAATCATAACTGATCAGTCCACGTTAATCGTTAATTTTTTTGTGAAGAGTAAGGATTGGGGGAGGGGGGGGGGGGGGTTACAGAGAGGGGGGGCTTATTAACTTTCCTCCTCTGAAAAGGGGGGGCTTATTAGAGAGGGGGGCTTAATAGAGGATTTACGGTAATGAAATTAAATTAAAAATTTGTATAGCGCTCGTTCCAGATGTGATCACTGAGCGCTTTACAAAAATTTCATTTAAAATTAAATACAACATTGAATGGAGAAAAAGTAAAAAATAAAATTTAAAGTGATTCTTTCAAATAAAAAAAAAAAAAAATGAAAAGTAAAATAAAATTAACGAAAACAAAATACATAGGGGTATGAATTACTAGAAATGGGACGCTTAATTGATACTTTTTGCAGAAGGGGAAGAGGTGGGCGGCGCTAAATCGAGTATTAACTGTAGGAAGGTCTGAAAGGGTTCCATCCTTTCTCAACGGAGTCCAGGTACCGTGACCCCTAGCTACCGGCCATGCCGGCCGGCTTCCCCACCCCTTTCTTCCCTCAGAAGAATCCTTACCCGCTACGGATTTCAGTGATGGTTGTGACTTCACCTTACGCTCTACACACGGAAACCTTTTCACCTAACAAACATTTTATTTTCAATATCTACGTTTCATGAATAAGAAACAGTACGTTCACAATTTATCCGATCCATTTTTTCTAATTCTGAATTAACTCCATCTTACCCCTCGGGTTCGTCAATACTTACAAGGCTAATGCAGATGGAAACTCACGCTACAAAGAGCTTAGGAAGCAGTGTACCATACTGAATATTTAAGCTTACATAAAGCAATTGCCAGTAGAATAACACCACAAATCGAAAAATTTAGAGTTTGAAATTAACAAGAAAAAACAAATAAGAGCATTTGTTGTAGCCAGCATCGTTTAATTAAAGTTCGTGTTACATTATAACGGTCTATAACAGGAAACCAGGCTGTTGAATATTACGACAAGTTAGTTCAGTCAATATTTGGGAATCTATTACTAACAAATAAAATAACTAACAAAACTTAATAGAAATCTTTGTCAGCTTAAGTTTCTTTGTTCTTTTTGCTTTCATTGGACGGTGATCTGTCCCATGTGACGTCGGTTGGAGAAGTTGTTATTACGCGTGCTCATGTAACAGTACTCCCCAGGCTTCTTGATGCGGAAGCACGGTGGATTACAGGAGGCCGGCGCGTTGTTCAGTTGAGCCTGCAGCGTTTTAGGATCACCAGTGTAACACCCTGTGTTGAGGTGAAGGTTCAACTTATCGGCGTTAAATTCGTCCACGTGATCAACCACTTCAAGTGGAAAGCTGGAACAGGCTTTAGGCTTGAGAGAACTGCATCCTTCCTTTACCCAACATACGTTTGTTCTGTCCGACCCTAAAAAATATTTATTGTACAAAAAGAAAGTTGGAATTAGTCAGTCGAATAGTGCACCCGTCTGCTAAATAAAGCAAGTGATCAGTTAAGTCGCCCCATGCAAAGGAAACTAATACAGTCTTTCATTCCGGATTCCGGTAGTGGATTCCAGATTCTCAGACAGTGGAACCTGGATTCCGGATTCCACAACTCAAATTTCCAGAATTCTAAAAGGAAAAGTTTCCCGGATTCTCTCACACGGGATGAAATTAAGCAATATAAAGACGCAAGATGTCGTTCTTACGCGCTTGTCCTTCCCCATCATTGTTTGGATTGTTATTAGATCCTGCAAATAGAAATTCAAAAAAAGAAAGTCAAAAACAGTGTGACTAATTTATAATTACGCCCTCTTGCCTCCAAGTGTCACTTAGTGGGGTCCCCTCAAGAAATCAACTTAAGGGAAATTCGCTTCAGTACATTTGAGATTTTCGGCGAATTGGGATAAACGTGGCAATGTGTAAAAAAAAAAAAAAATGCGAATACCAGTTTTAAAAGTGACGTTTTCGCTGCCGTCACCGACGTCAAAGCTAAAGCTCCCGAGGTGTCGGGGGGAAATGAGGGAGTACTCGGGCATGTGGCATCACTCCTAACCCTAAAAGCCAATTGGTTCGATACTCTAACCGTGAAGCAATGGGAAATAATGATAAACAAATGATGCGCTATTGTTTTCTGCGACCAATGAGGACACACCTTACGAGCAGCTCCTACATTGCTGACTACTCGTAGTCTATACGTACTCCCGCCCAATCCATGTCACGTGCATGTTTCAAGGAGACAAACTCACCAGACCAAGCAAAGCACAACACATCTCTGGTGGAAACAGTCAAACGCTCAGGGACGAAGCGATACTCCATTGCGGGATAGGTTTGAACAATATTTCCTCTCTTTCCCATTCCTCCGATGTAAACCACCCTTGCATTTTTGATACTCTCCGGTCGTGGCTTCAAGTAAAACACATGCGTTCTGTCCTGGAAAGTACGAGCGAGTTGAGCAGTGTTTAAGGCTAACTGAAGCTTCGTTGTTCCATCCACAGCAAGGGTTGTAGGGTCATTCTTAACTCTAGAAACAAATTGGAACAATTTTAGCGGTATCTATTGAAGAGCGGCCACTGGAATATAAATTATAGAAAAAAGGTTGGCAAAAGGAGGAAATTGGGCAAAGCAAACTTGAAACAAACTGGAACAAAAGCAAAAGCTGGGGACGGTGTAACCTGCGATCGGGGCCGTAAAACATTTTTTGGAGACCGGGGTCTCCCCTTATCTCAGGGTCTGGATGACCACCCACCCTTATCTGAAGGTCTGGATCCGTCACTGTGGGCGGTCCTTCTTCCCTTTTGTTTTATCCTGCGCCGCAGATCGTCTAAATCCTTATCGAGTTTTCTATAGGTCTTGAGTCCGGTTACAACGCAGGCTATTTTGTTTGGGTAAAAAACGCCTGATTGCAAGGACGATGGCGTATTACATTCAGCGGGAGCCAGTTGAGGGATGAATTCACATTGGACAACGCCCGCTTTCACCCAAACTCTTTTTTTTAACTTTTTGAGGTACATGGCCTAACGTCAGAGCAACTAAAAAGCTGAGAAGCATGGGTTTTGTTTGTTTGTTCGCTTGTTTGTTTTTTGTTCCCTTTCCGTCAGCAGCCAAATTTAACCTCTTGCCGCAGACTTTTACTAAACATTATCCCAGAATAAATTATGTTAATATTTTGTTCTAATTATTTAACTGAGGGAGCCCGTTCCTTATAAGCCCTCTGGCTTCTCTTGGGCTTCCTCGCCATGAGAGCTTGAAGGCTAAGTAAAAGCATCCTAAAGTGTAAAGAACAAAAAGGGCCCATAATTTATCGATTAGACTGTTCACAGTCTAGCTCAGATGATTATCGTCTCGGTCATGGGAGGAGGAGGGAAAGTTTATATCATTTGGAAAACTGGAAGAATTAGTTGGTCTAGGTTGGTTAGTGCTAACATAAAACGAATTTCTTTATTAATTTTAATGGATCGTCGATACTGTAAATAGCAGATTCTTACCCTCAGGCGCCCCGTCCCGCCCTGGCTAAGTCTATATATTAACTTTATCATAATTAAAGATGCACTTTGGGTGGGTACTCTTTCTCAATATAGTTCATTCACTCCTTTCAATCTTGTGGTTGAAAGGGGATTTTGTGTTCTGTCAAAATTGTAAGATAATAGCGTAAGGACTGGTCCTTAGCGAGGACCCTCTCCTTTTGTAAGACTCGGTTAAGAAATTAAACGCCATCTCCCCTCTCTACCGGCCTTGGAAGGTGCAATGCTACTTACTCATCGTTATCGGACGCAGTAAAAGACCTTGGTGCATCATCAGTAGTAATGTTGTACCTGCCAATATACACAGACATGGAATATAAGAATAAATTAACACAGGGTTCGTAATCTTTCGAGCTCTTTAAATTCCATGTGACCTTCCATGACTTTTTCAATGACCCTTTCAAGTTTTCCAAGACCTTAAGTTTAGTTGTCACTCTCGAAAATTGTCAAAAGTTTCCTTGCTTGGGTGTATTTTTTGACTTTAAGCAGTTCAACAGAAACAAACTCTAGTGTCCACCAAAATGCGAGCCGTTTGCGCTGTTTAATTACTCCGCTATCTTACATTGTCCTTGGTTTCATCTGCAGTAACTAAACTACCATACCAAACGTAAATTTTCCATGACTTTCATGGACCTATAATTACATTCCATGACTTTCCAGGCCTGGAAAATGAAATTCTTAAATTCCATGACTTTCCAGGGTTTCCGTGTCCTGTACGAACCCTGTCACATTATATTTCTGATAATTTAAACGGTGGTTTATAGAATTCGTAAAAGATGGGAAAAAAACAAAATCATCTTTATTTCTGAGGAGTGTCGACACAGCAAGTTAAGAACTGAAAGAACTGTAGTTCCCTAGTCCATACTCTCATACTCCATGGCTCTCGGCCAATATATAAGCACGCGAGAAATTGCTGACTCGTGAAAAGTGCGTCGACATAATCACAAGCATAAGCACAAGGCCGTGGACCAATCATAGGTCACTTTGGCCCAGACCTCACGCGAACATATCAAAAGCAATATGGCGGACGCTTCGTTCGCCATCGTATTTATCATCGGGTTGAGGAGAGCTGGTATTGAGAATAGTCCAGTTTCGAATTAAAAATTACCGCTGAATACAAACATTAACGACACATTCTTACAGGGTTAGCCTCGACGTAAAGTAAAATATTCAGAAATTCTGGCAAGTAAGTGTTTGAAATTTGACCAAACACAATAGACAGAGTAATAACCAGGTCTTTTTCTCGTTAGAATTTGTGAATATATTACTTCAGATGGAGGCTAAGGCTATAAAAAATACGCCTTCACTTCTTCATTTCAGCGGTCATAGCGAACTCGAAACTGGATTATTGGGTCAAATATGCCATTTTACGCGTGCGTATGTACTTATGCTTATGCTTATGCGCTAGTGAAAACCAGGCTTTAGTTATTGTAAAAAAAATTAGTCGGTCTCACCTTATCCTCAAGACACAGCGCTGAATGGTCTGGGAAGGGAAGTGCGGAACTTTCCATTTATACGAAGAAAACTTTCCTTCCATATTCAGTCCATTATGATTGACAACAGTGGAGGGCGCGTAGACTACTTCCGTTTCGTCCGCCCTAACGAGAACTTCCTCTTGATTATCCGAGCCTTGGGTTATTTTGTGGGCTTCGTAAGGTACACCATAAACTCTCTTGACGCTGGCGCACAGATCAGCATTGTCGAACAGCCTTTCTTTGTAGTTTGTCAGAACTTTGGTCCATGTCCCTCCTCCGCTCACACATGATTCTCTAGATATGAAGCTGGCGACACAGTATTCGCTGTTTCTGTTGCGGGGTGGGATTCTTGGGCAGGACGATTGCTTTTGCAGACCATTCTTCATGATACACAGCCCTACAAGAAAACTGATTTCTATTAGGTCCAGCATTTCGTGATAATAAGTTCTAATTGATTAATTCATTCATTAAACTGAATGATTTGCTTAAAAGACCTATTTGGTTTGTATTTTTTGTTTTCCCAATTCAGACCACGCGATTTTCTCCATGGAATTTGCCTTTTTTCATTATTTATACGTACATATGCACGTGGATGCACGTGCATAGAACGACATTTGAAAGAACGGGTTTCTGGGGTACCATCAGGTGCCCTGAAACGGTGAAAACAAAACAAACAAGCTCAAAAGGTCTATTAATTAATTTATTAACTATTAAAAGAAGAAAAAGAGATCAAAATAAGTACACTTGAAATAATAAGGCAATTAGTTGGTATAATAGAGAGCTTTAGATTCTGAGACACGGAAGACTACGAGAACGAGATATTCTCAATCCTGAGTATTGCTCACGCGTGAACCAACGTTATTTTGGCGGGAAAACGTGATAGCCGTCGTCAATCCACTGCGAGTTTTAGCGAGAATGTCGTAGTGGCGTAAACATGGATAACAGAAAGACTGGATAGGAAACTGGCTGACGTGATCGGTTCCAACATAGTGGAAAAATGTGACGTCACTTCCATGGGCGGGAACAAGCTATCAAATGTCATTTTGGCGGGAAAACTGAACGTGATAGCCGTCGTCATTCTACTAAGAGTTTTAGCGAGAATGTCGTTGTGGCGGGAACAAGTGTTCAAATGTTAGTAGTTTTATCATTGTGCTATAGGGAGAGGGCTTAACCTCCTTCAGTACAAATAACCGTATTTACTTTTTTGGTGAAAAAAAAGTAAAATATGAAGCTTTCCAGGATGTCTTTTTTTTTTAGAACACGCGCAAAAGCTCTAAGTTAAATCTCGTACTCGTATTCGACGTTCTCGTCCTTAAATCTAAAGCTCTCTAATAAGACAGTGCTCGACAATGATAACTGTTCTTCCGACAGGTTTTCTCACAGTCAGATACAATTGCACCGTTTTTAACTGGTAGTAACTTACATTTCTCGTAAAAGTCCCGACTGTTTACGTAGTCTTTCATCAACTTCTCTGTTTCTTTGTTACTAACCATGATGGCAATGTCATTCCACGGGGTAGGGCCCCAGTAGGGATAGTAATCACGCTCCTCAGGTACCTCCAGTCCCCTTCTGTTTCCATTAGCATTCTGCCGTGTGTACTGTGCAGTAGTGCCTTTAAGTTTTTGGTCGGCAGTGAATAAGCCTGCAATTTAGTAAGGAGTAACGTCGTTTCAAAAAAAGGTTTTTTGTCTACCATTGTTTGTGGGATGTAAGCAGCCTTTTTCTCTGGGAAATCTGGGAAAGATGTCGGGATGTAAGCAGGTAAGGGGACTTGCGTGTATCTTACGACTATGAGATTGACTGCAAGGTAGTTCTTAATCTGGTTTTCAGAAATCATCGCGTATAAGAACTTGCAAATTCACCAGTCTCTATGTAACAAACTGTTATACAATAAGAGGAGCGAGGGTCCTTGAGACACAACTGGCTTGAAACCCAAAGTTGCCACTCGATATCTTGGTCTTCCTGAAAATCCTTAAAGACAGATAGATGATGACGAGGAAGATGATGATGATGATGATAATGATGATGATGATGGTGGTGATGGTGACGATGATGATAGCAATGCCGATGATGATGAAGATGAAGATGAAGATGGTGATGATGATGATGATGAAGATGTAGATGATGATGGTGATGATGATGATGATGATGATGGTGATGATGATGATGATGGTGATGTTGACGATGATGATAGCAATGCCGATGATGATGAAGATGTAGATGATGATGGTGATGATGATGATGATGATGATGGTGATGTTGTCGATGATGATAGCAATGCCGATGATGATGAAGATGAAGATGAAGATGATGATGATGATGATGATGTCGATGATGATGATGATGATGATGATAATGATGATGATAATGGTGATGGTGATGTTGACGATGATGATAGCAATGCCGATGATGATGATGATGATGATGACGACAAATGCACTCGATTCAACTTTTCCCCGCAGGGTATTAAGCCGTTTTCGCTTCGACTAATTATCTTGAATTTCTGTTATCCTATCTTGCTTTCTGGCTCCAATTGTTCAAAAGATGGATATATGTCGATAGCGCAATCCACTGAATAAATCTTTATTCAGTGGATTGTGCAATAGACTTTATTCACCGCACCGTCATCTTTGCACACGCCTTAGGACTGATAAGGGAAAGAAGCGATGTCTCTTGGTTTCTTAGGGGGCAAACAAGTGATGAAATCTGCCATCGCAAGAAATCGCGGTCAAGCATGTTTGCATGAAGAACTATTTACCTTAAAAACGATAATCAATGCCAAATTATGGGTTGAAATTAGTATATTTAATTTTCTTATTGGATGCGATAGCAACCGTAGATGTCCTCACAGCGACGAATAACGGACATAAAACCTGTTGAAGCTTGAATTTCACATTTTGCATGACTAACTTTGATGAAATAAACAAACTCCATACTTTTATCATGCACATTTCCTTTGAGCCATCAATCCTAAAGTGCGTGCAAAGATAGCGAGTACCTCACAGTACTTATATATCCGCTGGCTAACGATTTATCCAGTGGATAGCGCAATTTTAACGTTTGAGCAACTTCAGCTGTGTACTAACATTAGCCACGTTCAGATTAAAGTTTGCATGATAACTACAGTCGAACCCCTCTATACGGTCACCCGCTTTAATACGGACACCTCATTATTAAGAACCGTTAATGCTTTGTTGCAGGGGAAAGAAGCTCTTACATTTTCTCTAAATAAAACCCACTTAATGGTCACTCCGTTAATGCAAACAATTTCTATGGCCCCCAAAGCGTCCGTATTAACTGGGTTTGACTTCAGTTAGTTAAATATATATGCCTAGGGATATATGAAAAGCAAATAGATTAATGATACTGCATTTTTAGTTATAAAGAAAAGATGAGACTAGAAAGCATTCATCTTGTGCTCTGACCTTCAGTAGATTTTAATTCAATGGACAAAGGCGTGTCCGTTGTCGCAGCCCTTTCTCTCACACATTCTCTCGTCGTTTATAGCCTTGTAAGATGTTTACGCTCAATTTGGACTTGATTTTGACAAGAATAGAAATGACATGAAACAACTTGCAACATTGTTAAGTTTTTCTTACCCTTGTTCCGCTCCCTGCGAACGTAAGCGTTGTAATACTCCTTGGGCTCATGAAGTCCGCGGTCCTTTCTGATTTGTCTGTCTTCTCTTTGATCCTTTCTAAAAGTCTGTGTGTTACGGTTTCCTCCGTTACGTATAGTATGCAACTGGAAGTCTTTATTGATGTCGTCAACCTCCATCTTACCAGGGACGTATGCCTGGCACATGTACTGTAAGATAACCTGTGTCTCTACTCGGTCATCCGTTTTGAGTCCTGTTCCGTGTTGGTTGGTCCACATGATCTCCACCTCAGTCGGAGCATTCATCTCACAGCCACTCATGTAAAATTCCTTTCAAACAAAAAAGGAAAAGTTTAAATGTTCATCAGTTTTTGTTATTCTTATTCTCATTCTCATTCTCATTCTCATTCTCATTCCCATTCCCATTCCCATTCCCATTCCCATCCCCATTCCCATTCCCATTCCCGTTCTCATTATCATTATTACATCCAGATTTATTAGGAGGCAGCGTGTCGCCGAACAGTTATATTAAAGAGTGCTGGATTTGTAAACCGGAAGCCTCAAGTTTACGTCCCATACTGACCCCTGGTTTGATTTGACCTTGATAGTGTCTCGAGTTCAAATCCAAAATCACGCTAACTGTTAATAGCCAACAGGTTCTCCTCCTACCTGCTGGAATTCCTAAGTTTGTTGATTGTTCCGTTAGAATTAATAAGGGGATAGAATAATCAAGTGTTTACATGGTAGGACATCAATTACACCACCAGATTTAAACTAGATCTGTTGATCGTTGAACTGAATGAAATGTCTTACCAGGGGTCGTTGTCGCTTTTCTTGAATATTGTCGCCCGGATTGTTGCTTCCACTATCTCCCACGTTGTAACCAGCTTTTCCGTTATTCTGTGAAATCACACATAAAGGAAATAAAGAAGGAAGACATACATAATAAATCGTTCCATTTTATTTACTATCTTTTTCTTCACCTTTCCGCGCTTTAATAGCATGTAATAAAGTTTTCCCTTAAATTGTTTCTACCTGTGCCCATAAGTACAAAGGCAAAACTTGGAGCGAGTCAAGTCATGTAAGTCTCGTTATGTTATTTTTATCTAAGGGCCGTAGGTACAATTTTCCAGTCAAAGAGCCTGTTTGTCCCTCCTTTTAAGCCAGAGTGGAACCCTGTACTTATCATTCAAAAGGTCAAGCGAAGGTTGCATGCTCCTAAGCAATTCAAACGTTGTGGTTCCTGCCATTATTATTAAGCATTACCACAGTACAATAGGGACTTTATGCTCCGACGACGCGATGGCAACGAAAACATCGCGTAAAAAGTGAATTTTCGTTCTTCCAGTCTTTATCGATATTATTTCTACCCATTAATTTACCAATAGTTTCATTGTAGGCGATCCCCCAAGAGTTGAATTCCTAGGATACCTTTCCAAGTTCAGAAAGAGAAATAAAGTTTCGTCGTTGCTTGTTTGCGTATCTATAACATATGCAAACAGGCAATTTCACGTCATAATCGTGCAAAAAGGGCAAAGAAATGTATAAAAAAGTGTGATGCACGTGCAAATTGCCTTCTAATCCTATTATTTTTTTGACGTTCTCGTTGCCATCGAGTCGTCGGATCGCCGGTTAAGCCCTTAATGGAAAAACTCACGATGAAGTCACCTAGTATTGATATTGATGTGCTAACCAGACGCGCGTTGGTTCTTGAAACGATATATTCCTTTGTTTCACTCGTTACAACAAAAACGTTTGGAAACAGTGATGTCTGCTATATCCCTGATGCTACGCAGCGGAAATCGACTCAATCGAGCATTACGACCACCGACAGGCCAAGGAGGCTTGTTTACTCTACGTACCTGGGAGTCATAAAGTCTGTTTGCGTTTCTCACGTTGGCTTGGTTACCGTTCAGTCGATTGTTTGACCCTGGTATAAAATGAAGGTAAATATCGGCCAAGCAGAAATGAGACAATGCAAACACCAAGAATCCCAGCTTAAGCATTGTCTTTAAAATAACGGCGTTTTCTGTGAAAAAAAAATCAACAAACAGTATTTTTAAAAACGTCCCGCTTAAGGGAGCCAAATCTCACATCCGATTTTTTGTCCTTTTCTTGTTTTAGTAAAGAGAATAATACAACGCTATATCTCGATGTATCATCAAGCCTAGTGAAATTTCTGAACAATAATAATAATAGTAATAATAATAGCAATAATAATAATAATAACATTTATTGACTTGTATTGCGCAAATATTAATCAAGTTTTCATTTGCGCTTTGACATACATTTTTCAAAATCCTACTTACAAATCCTATTTAATAATTAATAATAATTGATAATAAATAATAATAATAGTTAATAATTAATAATAATACTGATGATGATGTAATGATAGTAATAATAAGGAATTATTGCACACATTATTTCAGGCATCGCGAAAGCTCCGCACCCTACTTTAGCCATTGTGTACTAACAAAGGCCTAAGAACTTTGTTCGGCATTGTCAGCATATTTAGTTTTTGTGGTTTACTCGCCTTTTTCCTTTCATAGCCTGTATGATACTGAATTTCTTTGAATATTTTGCAACAGGCATTGCTTGACTTGACCGGGCCTTAACTAAATTGCATGTTATTTAGCGTTAAGTAAGTTTTCAAAATATACATGAATCCCATTCAATCCCCTAGGCTGTTATCATCCTGATCATCATCTAGTTGGCTCTCGTTTACTGCTATTCTGCTATGCGCTTGTTAATAATTTGATCTATTTTCACTCGGCGTTGGGAGTGGCTGACAGCCTATAACAAGGCTAACTTCTAAAGAGGCAACAAAGAGCCGAGCCAAAGTCTGGTATTATCAAAGCTAAAAAGAAGATGTCTACCTGGCCAGATTGTAAGGAATATTTTAGTTTGACATATATTCAACGAGATCAGAACCTGAATTGAAATATTAGGCGCCGCAATACTCTAAAGTTAAATAAACTTAAAAGACCAGAAACCTTCATCATATATACTCACTTTTGCTACAAAAACCTGCCTTCTAGATACGTACCAAATTCGAAAGCCAGCCTGAGGTCCAACAACGTGGTTGACTGTTTTATCTTTTTACAGTAATCAGTAAATTATACCCATACAATGCGCCACGTTTTGTTTAGTTTTAAATGAAAAACACTTAACTTTTTTAAAAAGAAAATTTTACGTTTCTGAGAAAGAAACAGCTGGACAAAGCATTGCTTAGAAATTTGCAGAAAAGCTCCGGTCAGTTTACATAAGCTTAAATATAATGGTGAATAACCTTTAAACAAACAATCGTGAGAAGTAAGAGTTGTCAGTCAAAGGATATATTTTTTTCTCTGTTACTCTTTGAAAATAATGGTTAAATTTATCCTAACGGGCAAGTGAAAAACAAACAAATGGGGATGAACTTTTTCTATGAGAAACATTACCTTTTCTATGTTCCATTATTATAAAATTACTGTTCTGTCCTCTCGCATACGGGCCCAGTCAATTGCAAATAATCAAGGAAATGGGTTATACGCTTCTGCTTAAATTAGATATATATTACAAGAAAGCCTCTTATTGTATCTGAAAAACGAATCTTAGAAGGACTTGAATGTATCCTAACCTACACTTTTTTAATTTTCCACCAATATTATCCGAGTCAAGCAAGTTTTATCTATTCTTAAAATATTCTAAAGCAAGATTTCAGCTGTTACTGATTTGAGAACATACACATACCTTTCCGAGCCCTAGTGGTATTTCGTGTGGATGAATTTCATCTAACAATTCTAAGGTGCACATTAAAAAACGCTGACTTCAATCGTTTCCACGATAAGAGTAAATAGTCGTATCAATTCTAATGATTTCATTTGTTATCTTTCTGAGATCAAAAGCTTTGTGTGAAAAGCTGAATGGCTGTATACACTAGATGGGAAGTACAACGAAATTTTGTAACAATTATTTACAAAATATGACTGAACGCAAATCACGTAGATTTTTAAGCGATGAAAATGTATAATTTATCCTCCAGTACAGGTAAAACCGAGATGAACTCGCACCAGTTTTCCCCGTTATGGTATGCATCGTAAACGAGTATAGAGCCACAACAGGTCGCCGGGATGAAATCGCACAGACACAAAAATCCCCCGGATATTTCCACCCCCGTACGCCAGGGGGAGCCTGTTCGCAGGCTTCTTGTCAAAAATTAGCAAAGGACGTTAATCAGTCGAAGTGAACGAGAATCGTAAAGAATAAATATTGTTTTGAGTGAAGTTCGATAATCCAGGCGCCATTTACAACAAGCTTCAGTATCGGTGTGCATAGATTTTATCTAATAATTCTAGCTTGTTAACCAACCGCACATTCTATGAATCGATTCCATTACAATAAAAATCATGATAGTCTCATCAATTCTAAAAATATCAGTTGTTAGATTTTTGATAGATCAAACTGCCCTTTTATGTGAAGAGCTGAATGTATTTACACTTGTCTTTTCTTTCTTTTTCTTTCTTCTTGTCGTGGACAGAACGAAATATAAGATATGACTGAAATGTCTCATTACTAGCCGTACATGTATTTTCATGGCTTACATTTGAAATACAGACAATGTAATCACAAAAGAGCGACATGGAAGATAACTAAAGGGAGCTACTTTGTGAAGGTCTCGATAGTGGCTTCCTTATCATTGTTATTGCAGCTGCTTATAAGTAATTCTTTTGAATTTCTTTGTCAAGGCATTTTTTTAATTGTTTTGATGGAGATTGACATTATTTACTAGATAAAGAAAAGTAACAATAAGTACAGCAAATCCCTGACTGAACTTCACCGCCCGGCCCCGCCGCGTCGTTACAGTAAATTGTATGGGACTCTCCAGGATACTTACAGTTCAGGCGATTTGTGTCCCCTCATATACTTGATTGTCTATTGTTCGGATCGCATATGAATACGATAGGCTGGATCCCAGATTCCTTTGTAGCATAAAGTCGATCAGCTGAAAAGTTTCATTAAGCAAACCAGATGAAATCATGGCGTCGACCATACGCACAGTGTGCTGCGAATGTATATTCCATAGGCTCGCCATGCATTGTAAATTGATATTTCATGTAATAAATTTGATAAAAAGAGATGTGATTTCCATAAAGAAACAATGGATATTAATTGAACGACAACCAAAGAGCCATAAGAGCTTCCAGAAAAGTAGAAAAGAACATGTAATTATTTACCAAACAGGACTTAGACGGGGGTTACAGAACTAGGGAAACGCGCGTGGGTGCGTGAAAATTGCCGTCCGCCTGTCACATTCCTCGCGGGTGACGATTTTCACGCACGTTCGCGTATTTCCCTCCAAGAATCTACTCGTAAATTGGAACGAACTAAGAAAAATTGGGGCGTATTTTTAACCTTGACAGTAAACAAAAATCCTGTCAAGTCTTCCTTATAGTTACCCCCATCGGCTTTTCTTGAAATAACTGTAATTTGATTACCTTGTCAAGGAAATAAAAGTCGAAAGGGCTTCTATACTTGGTATTACTTCCATTCAATCCAACAATTTACATATAAATTATTTATCTTTCCGGGCCGGAGTAACTATGAAACAGGCAAGCTGTTTAAGAGTGTGTCCATGAGAGAACCAGGCAGGGGGTGATAATGCTCAAATCACGGATTTCGCTCAAACTTGGCACAAACGTGGTGTGGTCTGAGGCCAATTACTACTATTCTTGACATTTAGCTACAAAAAGGCAATATTTAACTGTATTATCCAACCCATAGACTCGTGAATAAAAATTAATCGTAAAATCACTTTCATCGGCCTTGTAGTGCAATAACGCTCACTACGGCAAACCTTATCAAGACACAATAACAAGAATATACTTAAGGGAACTGCCAAGAAAACTAAAACAAATTCTTTTTGGATTGTACTAAATTATGCAATGTGAAATTCTTAAATTTTCTATCATTGATATTTGATTCCGTATTCCGTTCCGTTTCCGTTTCCGGATTCCGGATTCCATGTTTTAGTGCTGCCGTTCAACGACGCTGTTGAAAGGGCTTTAGAAGCCCTTAAAGATAGCTCAATCGAGTCTTTGACTAAATATAAATCCAAAGCTTTGTTTCATGTATTGAATGGCGAAGATACATTCGTCAGTTTACCAACGGGTCATGGGAAATCGTTGATATATCAGCTAGCTCCATCGATCTCCAAGTATCTTGGCCTCCTCAGTGAAGTGGCGATTGTACTCGTTATTTCCCCGCTGAACGCTCTGATAGATGATCAGATAGTCTCAGTTACCAAGCTACGAATTTCAGCCTGTAAGCTCGATGCCTCATCTCTTGAAGATACTGTCAGTTTGACTGGTCATGAAATCCTCTTCACCAGCCGAGAAGTGCTAGAAACCGGATGTGCGAGAAAGTGAAACTTACGGGCAAACTCCGGTTGCGGCATCGTATTACCGACACGTGACCCAGAAATTCCATGGTAACCACATTTTCATCTCACGCATGCTCAACAGGAATCCCAAACGGCTGTCTGCAGAGGTCTTTTCCTCGGCACAGAAACAACCAAAACAAAACGCGAGCAGCCAAAACTGCGAAGAGAATGGCAGTACAACGCTGAGAAACACAAGGGAAAAGCCTCTGCTAGCAGGGTATTGTACGCGCCAATATCCTGTTATAACTGGTGTGTTGAAAATAGGTTGTGAAAGTCGTGTTACTTGAAGTTTTGAGTTTATTCGATGTTGACATTAATTACTATGATAATAATCGTCCATAATAGCCCTTTTTATAGTCAGACCGTGTCATGCAATTTTCGACAATTAATGACTTGCCATTGGGTATAGAGTGTTTTCACTCACGTGGCCAGCATCTATGTAAATATGTTCGAACAAAAGAAAACGTTTGCATAAGAAAAGAGTTCAACTCCCAGAGGACTGGTTTGGGACACCAACATGGCCGCCGTTTCACTGTTTTGGGACACCAACATGGCCGCCGTGACGTCTATACTTACTTACTTACCTACTTATGTTTTAATCCTCGTAGTCTTACAACTATACAGGATGGTATCTGTATCTGGGGAAATTATTGGCTGCAAAAAAATAATAATAACCGTTTAAAAGTGTTGAGGAAAATTAAACTTCTGAGGAATACAAAAGACCCAAAAGGGGGGCACTAATATTGTAGAGTCGGCCTGACTTCTTTAGCTAGTCAAGGAAGGTGTAAATTAAGAACAGTTTTTTGAACGCAGACTAATACACAATATTCACTTCTCATTTAAGCTGTCATTTCCGGATTCATACAGTATAGAAGTTCTCTTAACGGGCACTCTCGTATATAGGAAATAGCTCTACTTACGACCGCCATCACAAAACCCCGTTTCAACTCCCACAGGTGCCCAAACCGTGGATTTTTACATTCCCGTAGGCGGCCGCGGACACTCAAAGGGTTTACCGGTGAATTAGATGTTAGCTTTTGATTTAAAGCTCTCGTAAGCAGACACCCGGAAGAAAATCTTATCCGCCTCTGAATGTTTTGCTTTTTTTTATATTATGTCCACAGTCATATCGCTGTTTGTCACTGTAATGAATCATTCTTATATATCCGTTTCAGAGTTATCGTTTTTTCATATACACGTCCGGTTACACTTGAAAATACAAACTGAATTGTATGCCTTTACCTAATTTCAATAATGCAATGGTCTGATCTCTGCGTTCCCTGTATGTCGTGCGCTCCTCGGAGTATCAGAGGAACTTTAGAAACAAAATAGATTTTTCTATAGTACTTAAAAATTGCATCAGTACATTCACTCCAAAAAGTAGGTGTTTCCGCACTTTTCCTCGTTAGAGACCTCCTGCAGTTCGACTCTCGTAAAACCCTAATTTTCCTTTAGCAACCCCACGGGCATTAGTATTTACTGGGTGTCTTCCGACCACGCACGGACCGAAACATCAAATCCCTGTAAGTTAATTGTTGTGTCTGTCCATAATTCAACATCTGCCTGCCTCAGCACGGCACACTAACCTGGGCACTAAACTGGTTTTGGTGCCCCAAGAGTACGAAAAAAAGCCCTTCCGAGGATGTCTAGGATGAGAAAATTGACCTTACCTGGGTAGGGTGAGAAATTTGAAATCTAAGTATCACAGTTGAAGTAGCCCTTGAGGGAATGTGGGAAGGGTGTTAAACATATGGAAGCGGTTGTTTGAGAAAAAGATCTAACTCAATGTGAAAGTGTGGTGTGTTTTGAATTCTACTCGGGAACATTACTGCCATAGTTAGGCTTTATAAGACCCCCAAAAGACCGTGCTAGGTAAAAAATTCAGTGTTTATGACAGTCAAATCTGGTGCCAGCAGGCTAGGGAATTTGTACGCAATTTGGCCACTCCCCCGGGGAGGGAGGGCTCCAGTATGAAAACAAAATGGAATTCTTGTCGCAAGCTAATCTGGTCGTGTCTCACGCTTTATTTGTCCCTTTGAGCTGGTCTGCACCAAGATCCGGCTTCACTTCGCTGCTATTTGACGTTCAACTAAAATAGACAAAAATATTTCTTTCCAAAACGCGAAAGAAAAGCGACTTCTATCTCCGAGTTTGAAAAGAAATGGGATCATTTATAATCACGGTCTGAATAGAGTTGGCAATAGATTTGGAATTCTAAAATTTTTATTAGCATACAATAACAATAAAATTATCTCAGAGAATGTCGGAAAGTCATATTTTTCATATTTGGTTCACTGGACTCTGGCTCCTGGCTCCTGGCTCCTGGCTCCTGGCTCTTGCAGTGGCAGAAATAATTCTTTCCATGGATTACAAATCGGCTTTCTACTTTTCGTATTGTTTTCTCCTAAAACAACTTGATTTGGATTTTTGTGCGTAAACTGATAGCTAAGGAATGTTAGTCGTACAGCGAGTCACGACGCTGAACCACGCTGAACTGGGCATCGAAGGTGGCATGGGGAACAAATCCAAGCGGGCACAAACTAGCAGTTGACACATCAAAGAGATACGTATATTCATTTTATTGACCGTTTATATTGTTTTTAGGGCGAAATTATTAAAGTAAGTAAAACTGTGAATTAAATCTTTGTATGTTGTTTTTCCTTGAAAAGATCGCGTATATAGCTATCAAAAATCATCGTTAGAGTTTCTTGCACGATAACTTCAACAATTTTACCCTTATTAATGTTAAATCATTGTCTGATGAGTTTTTTGTTCGATTTCTCCTCATTCAGAGGCAAACGCACGAATATTGTGAGGGCCTGAATTTTGGTGAAATTTGCAAAAGTCGTTCAGTCACATGAACAGTTTATTTCAACACATGGAAGAAAGTGAATTGTCCAAACTTTTTATGATCTTTTTCTGAACTTAAGTGATGGCTTTAGCTACTCATGCAAAAGTTATAAAGATAAGCTGTTGCTCATCAGAGATATTGGGGAATAAAATACCCTAATTTTACGACTTACTCAAAACTTGGAAATGATGACCCAACTTAAGGGGACTAAGAGGGGGGAAATCGAATCGGCGACTTTAAAAAGTGTATTGTGCTTTAAGTCTTATGAACTCAGATCATCTCTCAGTGCATTTAAGTTCTAGGTGGCTTTTCTGTTTGTTGCACTGGCATCGTAAAGTTAGCTAATTAATTATGCATAAAACGGGCTAAATGGAGATTTTTACAGGGCATGCCCGGATCTCCCAGGGATTTAATATTTTGACCTGAAATTCTGTCACATAAGTTAACTCCTGGTACCTAACATTTGTGCTGAGTTTGAGCGAAATCGGTGATTTGAGCATTATCACCCCCTGCCTGGTTCTGCCTGGTTTTCTCATGGACACACTCTTAATTGGTCTCGTTTTCTTACAATTTTTAGTACTCGACAAAATTCAAGGTTTGTAGCAGAAAGTATCAAATAAAGCTAGAGAACCGTATTTGACGCCATTTCTAACTGCGAAACTTTAAAAGTATAGAAGTGTTCTAGATAGCTAAGTGAAATTATTTCATTCAAGCTTGGCATACAAATTGCTTGTAATCACTTTTGCGGGGTAAATGAAAGAGTGTATTTAGTGTAGTAGGATAAATTTCACTTACCCTCTCTAAACTCAGGACTGTTTGTCTTTGTGAATGAATTCAGGCTAGTCTGACACTCGTTACCAACCCAAAAGGAAGAAACCCTGATGAAAACTTCTTTATGAATTAAGCGCTCAGATTTAACACTGTTTTAAAAATTCCTACGTCTCATTCCAGTGGAAAGTATTTGAGTTGCATCATCAATGACACTTGCCCCCTATGTATATTATGCATTGTTTGAGACTGAGTTAGTACTTGTTTAGCTCGTTTTCGGCTTAATATTTTCCCTTGCATGGGAGGTGAATGAAATTATTGTCGTCTTTTCCCCGGTGGCCTTTGTAAAACTTGGTCACGTGCTTGGATACGACTAAGAAAGGGCACGCGGGTGGCAACCCGGTCATCCAAGCGTTCATTCCGGTCACCAAAGCTTTGAGTGCGATCTCTTAAAAATAAACCAAAATGACTGGACTAGAAGACTAAACTGAGACGATTGAATTAACCTCAGAACTGACTTCGTCCGATCACACTCAAAGATTTGTGATTCGAATCCACGCATGGGATCCAGCGAGCCGTTGCTAAGTGAAAAAGCACGTGAATCTGCAAAGGGCTGATAAGGCTTGAACCCAGTTTCGCGCTTGAAACTTTCCGCCCAAAACCTCGAACATGCTTGGACACCTCAGCTCAGCTCCAATGTTGGATCTCGAAACTTTCATAATTTTCATGTTTTTTCCTTAATTAATAATTAATTGTCAAATACTGGAAGGAGCCTGGGCCAGCACCTCACCTTAAAAATGGTGATAAGATAAATGTTATTCATTTAAAAATTCTATTTTACCTTACTTTGTACGATAGGACTCATATTAGTCCAAACGCTGATTTTTCTTTCTTGGATCAGGATATTGCATTGATTTCGGTGGGGCTAAAAGGCGGAATGAGTTTGCGGAACGGCATGTGGCATGGCTTGAGGAATGACATAATTATGTGGAATGTAATATATGCAGAATGAGCCAAAGAAATATATTAAACTGAAAAGTGCGCTCTTTTTTGGCGCCAATCAATTTGCAAACGCATGCAGCCGCTGTTTTAATGTTGACGTACGATGACAATCAAAAAGCCACGAAGGCTCATTGTCGATTAGCCTTTTCCACACACCCACAAAGATTCTTCTTGGCTTTTATTAGTCGGGCTGAATGGCAGCACCGATACTGTCTGGAAATATCACGTTAAAAATTATTATGGTTTGTGCTCCCAGATGAGGTTTGTTTGATATTTTCTCCATAATTCTATACTGGAGCATTTTGTGTATGGGTGACGGGGGTCAATTTAGGCACTAAGAAATGACTTCAGCACAGAATTGACCTAAAACAGCAATATTGCCTTCCCATAGACCCCTTTAAGGCTTTTTTTTTGTCAGTCTAGCGTCGTGCGCTTACGAATTAGCAGTTGCGCACATCCCATGATTTTGTTATTAATTTTCGCAGGGTAGTGCAGAATTTAATGCCTTGTCCACACGTGTCGGGACATTTTTTAAAACGGCGTTTTTTTTCTCTGTTTTCGAAAAAGTACGCGTACACTCGTAGCATATTCGAGCCGTTTTCGTCCGTCTTCTTAAAAAGGATAAGCTAGCATTTTCAAAAAACTCCTCTTTGGGTGCATTTTTTGAAAACCTGTGTTTTTTGTTGCCCGAAAAGGCCGTTTACGGGCGGAAGGAGGGTTAAAACATAGAAAAAAAATCTTCGTTTTGAAAAATATCCGGTAACGTGTTTAGAAACTGAATACTGGAGAGCGAAAATGTTTGCGAAATTTGAAGATGTAATAAAGAGTAGCTCATTTTCAATCCTCTTTGTTGCGAAGGTACCGGCACAACTTTGATTTACTTATTGCTTCCTCGCTAATGACACATTACTTTTTGCAGAAAACATCGAAACTTCGCGTTCTTGGGCGTCCGATTATCTGCTTTCCTCCGACCTCCGTTCCGACGCAGGAAAGCAGAAAATTGGACGCACAAGAACGCGAAGTGCCCAAGTCGGGCTAAAACTTAAGTCCCTTACGTGCCACAAACAAGCGCTTTAAATAAACTTTCAGGCAATCGTTTGGCTTAAAAGGCGTGGCAATAGACACTAAGAATGTCGCTGTTAATTCTGGGCAGGGTAGTCATGGTAAACACGGGCATGTCACATGACACCTAAGATAATTTTATGTTCGACTTCATTCTACCAGAGTAAGCATTCTCGCGAAAATTAAAGGAATTCAATTTACATTATCACTAGTAAGAGTTTTAAAAAGGCTCTTGCTGGGTTTATAATAATTTATTTGGCATAAAGGGATAAACTGGAAATCCTTTACGGACCAAGCTGGAAATAGTTATAGTTTTAGTTTAAGCCGAGGAAAGACAAATTGGGAGAAACTGGGGATTTAAGAGTGTGTCCATGAGAAAACCAGGCAGAACCAGGCAGGGGGTGATAATGCTCAAATCACCGATTTCGCTCAAACTCGGCACAAATGTTAGATACCAGGATTTAACTTATGTGACAGAATTTCAGGTCAAAATATTAAATTCCCTGGGAGATCCGGGCATGCCCTGTAAAAATCTCCATTTTGCCCGTTTTATGCATAATTAATTAGCTAACTTTACGATGCCAGTGCAACAAACAGAAAAGCCACCTGGAACTTAAATGCACTGAGAGATGATCTGAGTTCATAAGACTTTAAGCACAATAAACGTTTTAAAGTCGCCGATTCGATTTCCCCCCTCTTAGTCCCCTTAAGTTGGGTCATCATTTCCAAGTTCTGAGTAAGTCGTAAAATTAGGGTATTTTATTCCCCAATATCTCCGATGAGCAACACCTTATCTTTATAACTTTTGCATGAGTAGTTAAAGCCATCACTTAAATTCAGAAAAAGATCATAAAAAGTTTGGGCAATTCACTTTCTTCCATGTGTTGACATAAACTGTTCATGTGACTGAACGACTGTTGCATATTTCATCAAAATTCAGGCCCTGACAATATTCGTGCGTTTGCCTCTGAATGAAGAGAAATCGAACAAAAAACTCATCAGACAATGATTTAACATTAATATGGGTAAAATTGTTGAAATTATTGTGCAAGAAACTCTAACGATGATTTTTGATAGCTATATACGCGATCTCTTCAAGGAAAAACAACATACAAAGATTTAATTCACAGTTTTACTTATTTTAATAATTTCGCCCTAAAAACAATATAAACGGTCAATAAAATCCATATACGTATCTCTTGGATGTCTCAACTGCTAGTTTGTGCCTGCTTGGATTTGTTCCCCATGCCACCTTCGATGCCCAGTTCAGCGTAGTTCAGCGTCGTGACTCGCTGTACGACCAAAATTCCTTAGCCATCAGTTTACGCACAAAAATCCAAATCAAGTTGTTTTAGGAGAAAACAATACGAAAAGTAGAAAGCCGATTTGTAATCCATGGAAAGAATTATTTCTGCCACTGCTGTAGCTCAATTCACATGTTACAAACAACAACGAAACGTCCGCCATCTTTGACATTAACTGGAGCCCGCATTTTTAAGCAGCGGTTGGCCACCATACGGAGCCAGATTCCAGTGAACAAAATATGAAAAATATGACTTTCCGATCGATATTCTCTGAGATAATTTTACTGTTATTGTACGCTAATAAAAATTTTAGAATTCCAAATCTATTGCCAACTCTATTCAGACCGTGATTATAAATGATCCCATTTCTTTTCAAACTCGGAGATAGAAGTCGCTTTAATTTTCTTTCGTGTTTTGGAAATAAATATTTTTGTCTATTTTAGTTGCACGTCAAATAGCAGCGAAGTGAAGCCGGATCTTGGTGCAGACCAGCTCAAAGAGACAAATAAAGCGTGAGACACGTCCAGATTAGCTTGCGACAAGAATTCCATTTTGTTTTCATACTGGAGCCCCCACTCCCCAGGGGAGTGGCCAAATGCATACAAATACCCTACCATGCTGGCACCAGATTTGACTGTCATAAACACTGAATTTTTTACCTAGTACGGTCTTTTGGGGGTCTTATAAAGCCTAACTATAGCAGTAACGTTCCCAAGTAGATTCAAAATACACTACACTCTCACATTGAGTTAGATCTTTTTTCTCAAACAACCGCTTCCATATGTTTAACACCCTTCCCACATTCCCTCAAGAGCTACTTCAACTGTGTGGTACTTAGATTTCAAATTTCTCACCCTACCAAGGTAAGGTCAATTTTCTCATCCTAGACATCGTCGGAAGGGCCTTTTTGCGTACTCTTGGGGCGCCAAAACCAGTTTAGTGCCCAGGTTAGTGTGCCGTGCTGAGGCAGGCAGATGTTGAATTATGGACAGACACAACAAATAAGTTACAAACATTTGATGTTCCGGTCCGTGCGTGGCCGGAAGACACCCAGTAAATAATGCCTGTGGGGTTGCTCTTGGAAAATTAGGGTTTTACGAGAGTCGAACTGCAGGAGGTCTCTAACGAGGAAAAGTGCGGAAACATCTACTTTTTGGAGTGAATGTACTGATGCAATTTTTAAGTTACAATATACTATAGACAAATCTATTTTGTTTCTAAAGTTACTCCGATACTCCGAGGAGCGCAGGACATACAGGGAACGCAGAGATCAGACCATTGTATTATTGAAATTAGGTAAAGGCATACAATAAGGTAAAGGCATACAATTGAGTTTGTATTTTCAAGTGTAACCGGACGTATACAGCTATTTCGAGAAAGGTTGTCGGAAAAAGTGCACGCGACAATCCCGAAAGGCATTGTGGGTGGTTTTGGATTCACTGTTTTAATCAGAGAAATTTGAAAGAATTGGCACGAAAGGCCATGAAAATGTGTTTGCGAGTGCTAACAGAAAGCAACAAAAGTAGGTTCGACAGCCACAGTCGCCAGGAACAGTGCATCGATCATATCCCACATGGCCTTTCGGGATTGTCGCGTGCACATTTTTTCTGACAGTCTTTCTCGAAATAGCTGTATGTGGAAAAACGGTAACTCTGAAACGGATATATAAGAATGATTCATAACAGTGACAAACAGCGATATGACTGTGGACATATAATATATATATATATATATATATATATATATATATATATAAAAGCACAACATTCAGAGGCGGATAAGATTTTCTTCCGGGTGTCTGCCTACGAGAGCTTTAAATCAAAGCTAACATCTAATTCACCGGTAAACCCTTGAGTGTCCGCGGCCGCCTACGGGAATGTAAAAATCCAGAGTCTGTGTGGGAGTTGAAACGAGGTTTTGTGATGGTGGTCATAAGTAGAGCTATTCGCTATATACGAGAGTGTCCGTTAAGAGAACTTCTATACTGTATGAATCCGGAAATGACAGCTTAAATGAGAATTAAGTGAATATTGTGTACTAGTCTGTGTTCAAAAAACTGTTCTTAATTTACACCTTCCATGACTAGCTAAAGAAGTCTAGCCGACTTTTTTTGCAATGTATTAGTTCCCCCTTTTTGGTCTTTTGTATTCCTCAGAAGTTTTTCCTCAACACTTTTAAACGGTTATTATTATGTTTTTGCAGTCAATAATTTACCCAGACACAGATACCATCCTGTATAGTTGTAAGACTACGAGGATTAAAACATAAGTAAGTATGCCCAATGGCAAGTCATTAATTGTCGAAAATTGGATGGCACGGTCTGACTATAAAAAGGGCTATTATGGACGATTATTATCATGGTATTTAACGTCAACATCGAATAAACTCAAAATTTCAAGTAACACGACTTTCACAACCTATTTTCAACACACCAGTTATAACAGGATATTGGCGCGTACAAACAATAGATAGTGTATTCCGCATTCCGTAGTTCGGTAGTCCAGCGTAACAGCCCATTATTTAGACAGAGTCTAAAGTCACAAAGATGGAGGGTGTTCGAGCAGGTGGTTGTTTTCCATAGATAAAGACGGGTTGTCAGTGATCCTTCTTGTCCTTTGAGAATCATTTTGTTCCCTCTGACTGCAACTCATGTAAAAGACTTCGAATGTTCGGTGAAAAGCCGACACTTTTAATTTTGCAATGTTTCAAGATGTTTCATTGTTCATTGCCTCGTCACAAAGTAACGCAGAGTAACGCCACAGAGGACCAGACGAAACTGGAGCAGCAAACCTGGACTAAAGCATCTGAGAGACGTGTATGTAACATTTATTCACTATCTTTTATCGTTTTGGGGTCTTGTAGCACCTACAAGTTGGACCGATCGAAGTTTTGAACCAAATCTTTTGCTCCTTGTGTTTACTCAAGCGTTCCAGAAAATATCCATCAAAACGTCCATAAACAACACAGAAAACATGCCTCAGGTGACACTTTCTAACAATTCCGCTATTAGTATTGATAATGAGGCATCTGGTTTGTGACTTCTCGCCAACTTTGTGCTATTTTTGTTTAAAAAAACGAATGTTACGTTTCTTCCAATTTTGGTCAAATGACAAATAAGCGTCAAGTCAAATGTACATAATACGTCATTATTGATAAAGTATGAGATTGCCCAAATATTTTAGGATTGATTTGATAACCTTAAAGATGTCTTTCAAAGAATATGTGAGAATTAAGTGCATAGGTTGTTGCTCATGGGAGATGTTAGCGACTAAAATACCTTAAATTTAGGGTTTGGTCAAAACAGTGAGAAGATGACCTTACTTTAGGCTAAATAATAGGAAGAGATCGAATTAGAGAGTAAAAATAAATTACTTAGGATTAAGTCTGATAAACATAGAAGATGATAAAGTTGATTAGGTTTGAAGTTGTCTTTTCTACTTGTTGAACAGCCAAACCAAAGTTAGCTAATTAATTATGCAAAAATGAGTAGATTTTGTGATTTTTAGGGGGGGGGGGGGTCCCTGTAAATCCCAGGGAATTCAATATTGCGACCTTATTTTTTGTCAAGGTTAATATCTCACCAAACCCATCAATTGTGCCAAGTTTGAGCGAAATCCGTGATTTGAGCATTATCACCCCCTGCCTGGTTCTCTCATGGACACACTCTTAAAACGGCACATACAAACAAATATTTAAAAATATTTTGTTTTCAATCGTTGTTGTTCGTATGTGGGGGATAACAAATACAGGGATCAAAAGACAAGCAGTGGATAAGATAAGCAAGAGGTTCAACCTATCAAGTTTAAGTTTAGTTTATTTCGTACTGTTCAAGTTGGTACAGTATAATATGGCTTGCAGAATCAGTAGGTTAACAAATGATGAAAAGTAAATATAATATACAGCTTTGGTGATATGTGCACAGTGACCAAAGTAGCCGAAGCTTTCTTATCTTATCCACTACTTGTCTTTTGAGTTCAAACCCATTTTTCGGGCAGTGTAATTCTTGCACGGATATGATATTTAAAGGGAATGGGAAATAAAAAGTAATCAAGATAAATTCAGTTTGATAGTAATAATTTACTGGACAAGGGGGATTATACGTTGAGTTAACCAAAAGGCGTAAATCATTTAATGAGGCATTTAAGGGAAAACTACGTCCTGTTAATTTTGATTGTCTGTCTTTTGCTGGTTTACAACTGCAACCATGTGATGTTGCTCTGGGGCGAAAGGCATCCGGATTCCGGAATCCGGAAACTTTTTCTCGTGGAATCCGGAATAAAGCTTACGGAATCCGGATTCCACTAACGGCTGGAATCCAGAATCCAAGTTCTAATGACAAAGACTTTGGAATCCATTACCTGGGATCTGGAATCCGCGGCGTGGAATCCAGAATCTGAGACTGTTTTGGGTTCCTTACACAGGGCGATAGAATCGAGATCCAAATGGAAAACCAAGTAACAAACAACGTAGTATCAGGGTTAGAATCCCCGAAGCGTTTGTGTATGTCTGTATTCGGCTGACTAAGGTTTCAGTTGCCTCTCCCCAATAGAGCTCTCTAGGTTGAAAGTTTTGTTTTCTCATTAGAGGTCCCAGGGGAACTTGACCTTTTGTCACTTCATAAATTATGGGTTGATATGCACGTGAATAAGGTGTAATTTGAAAGAAACAGTTCTCTAGCTTATTATAGCTTGGGAAAACAAAACATACAAGCTAAAGAGGTATATTATGGCAAAAAAAAAAAACGTTTTGGTTATACAGGGGCGCATTTATTTGGAATTAATATCCCGAGAATTTGCGTGAATACAAGTCGTTGAAACCAAAGAAATCTAAATTGAACCGCTTGCATCTCAGCTTCTTTGATTCCTTACTATAATATTTAGTTGAAGAATTTTTGTCACAGATTTAACATCTCTGATGGTTATTGATATATTTTAATGCACGGCTCAGCGTGCGTTAAAACAAAAAAGTTTGATGTAAACCAGTGCTTGTAGCTGATAAAACTACTTTATCGATTATGATAAAGATGACGAGAAGCTTGATGCGTAGGTACCAAGAAAAATCCCGTTCATGTCATAACTGAGCAAACAAACACACAACTGTTTTTCCGACGATTCGTACTTCAAAAGTACTCAGCAGTGTAATAGTCCAGTTTCGAATTAAAAATTACCGCTGAATACAAACACTAACGACACATTCATACAGGGTTAGCCTCGACTCAAAGTAAAATATTCAGAAATTCTGGCAAGTAAGTGTTTGAAATTTGAATATACACAATAGACAGAAATAAACAGGTCTTTTTCTTGTTGGAATTTGTGAATATATTACTTCAAATGGAGGCTAAGCCTGTAAAAAATGCGTCCTCACTTCTTTAATTCAGCGGTCATAGAGAACTCGAAACTGGACTATTTCCTAGCCGAGTTAAAACGTGCGTAAAGGGCCTGCGCTAATTAACAATTATTCCTCGAGCCCGAATGGGCCCTGAGTCAATAGCCCATGAGGCCGAAGGCCAAATGGGCTACTGACTCAGAGGCTATGAAGGCGAGAGGAATAATTGTTTTAGTAAAACCCATCTAGTTGGTCAAAAATATCGAGGTAAAACAACTTTAGCTAGTAAACGCGATTTAGCCGCCATTGTTTTGGTTTTCAAAGCTGACGCTTTTCGCTACTATACTAGTAGCTCAACCAATCAGAACAAAGCATTGATAATAGACCACTAGTTGGATTTTACTAAAAGTAATTACATTCATCCAGCTCGTCTCGGAAGCTTCAACCTTCCTATCCAGAACGAGGTTGCATTTTCAGCGCTGTTGGTAATCAACAAAGAACTTTAATTTAGCCTCGTCCCCAGGCCAATTCGGGTCAAGCGAGTGAGTGGGAAAGGACTGGAACCGAGCGCGATAGCGCCAGGACCGCTGGTAAAAATGGCAGGTACCGAAAAACTGTTCGAGGAAAATTTTCCATTTTTTTCGCGAGAATCATGGAATTTTTTGAATGCACGAGTTAGATATATCCTTTCCAGACATTTGTGGCTCTTTTTAAATGGGAGAAACAAACTGTGGTGACCGTTTGTTTTCCTTGCAGAAGCGCCGCCATTTGTGAGTTAAGAGATTATATGCATGGCCTCTTAGGCGAAAGACCATTTTGCAGCTGTGGGCTTAGTACCCTAGCCTTCGAGTGAATGTAAGGCTTGGAACCTCTGAGGTTGTGACTAGAATGGATACCCCAAAGTCAGATTGTCATCTTCGCTCAACATACATGATAGGAGTCTTATAACTTAAAGTAGTAAATAAGAAAAGAAAGAAAACAGGAAAAAACAGTAAGCAGCTCGTAGGACTTGAACCCGTGTAATTTGACATATAATCCACTACACCATCAAGGGCTAACTGCCGAGATCGGTTAATCTTAACGTACTTTACATGGCGTTGATCATTACATTATTAAAAGCTAACCGTTTTTAAAACAGCGCTTAACCCTAATCACTGTACTTCGGTGCTAAACCTTGTATCCAACTCTTTTCCTTGCACAATTGTCTTTTACTCTGATTTCCCCACTTTTTAAATTCGCATAGCGTGGAGTAGATTATAGCGTTGTGTAATAAACATAAGGTGTCCAACCTGATTTTGAGGTATCCATTCTAGTCATAACCCTTGATCTGACCATGTTTTGATATAAACCACATTTGTTAGTTATGGAACCCACCCACCCCAAAAGACTGTTGTTAAGGGTGTATATGTTGTAGTTAATTTTACCCTTGGTTTATCATCATGCTTACGTTTGTGTTTACCTCATTATCACACATTACCTTTCCTTGAAACAAAGGAAACTAAAGGAATAAAATTCGGCTGCATTATATATTCTTTTTTTAAAAGCACCTAACCCTTCCAGGATAAAGCAACAAACCATTACCAAAAAAATAAGACCTCTTTTAAACTGCTGTCATAATTTATTTATTGATTTAATAAAGCGATCAAATAAACTTATATGATATATTAGTATAATTACATTGATGACTATCGAAAATAGAGCGCTGTGATTGGCTAGGAGCTTCGCTCTATCCCGCTATAATCACCGCGCGGTGATTATAGCATTGAAGGCTAGCAGTTTTCAAAATGGCAGCCAGATTTTTTGATGTTTCGGGGTCGGAAATTGATCAATAATTTTATTTTCTCGAATAATCATCAATGTAATTATACTAAAACAATTAGTCGCCTCAGGCGACGTGAATATTGGCGAATAGTCACCTCGACTTCGTCTCGGTGACTATTCGCCGATATTCACGTCGCCTTCGGCGACTAATTGTTAATTAGTATTCACCAAATAAGTGAATAACAATTTTCGTGCGTTTTCATTGGCTCCCGTAACTCGGAATATCCTTGGCTATTCACTGTTTTGCGACAGGAGAAAACATGGCGGCTCGTTTCGAGAAATTTTTGAAAGACGAAATTTGAGTGATAAATGAAGTAGTCGTACAAACAAATACCAAGAAAGCGACGAACTTTGGCTTGTCATTGTTTACTGGTAGGTAGAAAATTAATTTCTTGTTGAATTTGCAACAAAATCGTAAAAACGAACTTGACAAAATCCCCGAAATGATTGTAAATTGTAAACAAACTTCATACTAAGTGACTTTTTTAATTTACAAAACAGTACCTTTTTTTTCATTTTTATCGAACTGATTTGGTAAATACTAAAACAACTATCCACTCAGGGTCGGTGAACAGCGCTAGAGATATAGCTCGACGCTTCGCGTCTCGCTATATATTTCCGCCACTATTCACCTCCCCTTCGGGGGATAGTTGTATAATACTGTGTATTCGTTCTCTCTCTATTTACTACTGCACATATCCCGATGCTAAGCACTCGGGAAAGGGGGAGAGAGGATAGAACTGTGGATAATGATGAACACAACGAACAGAACGGGAAAAAGGAATTTCAAATACCAATAATCTCTTTCCCAGCTTCACTGGTTACAGCATCTTCGAACCTAACCTCGAGGCTTTTGGATGAGACTAAGAGGAGTCGTTTTATTTTTCTCAGGGCCCAGTTGTTCGAAGGCCGATGAGCGCTAACTCAAGGTCACATTTTAATCTGAGTTTCTTTTTCTTTTGTTCAAACGCATTTTCACCTACAATTTCCTCTATTCTAGTTACAGAGCATCCTCCCATCAATAAAATAGTAAACAAAAAGAATTAAACTGAATTTGATATTTAAGCTTTCATATCTGAATTCAAATTTCAGACTAATCATGGGTCAACCCTTTAAACCCAAAGATCAAAAACTGAATTCTCATTTGTTACCCTAGTCATTTCCTACAGAAGTAGTGGGGAGAAGTTGATAAAATATCAAGAAAATTCATCTTGTGTGATAATGTCTGTAATTCTCATGACTACTCTGTTTTATAAAGCATTGACATTACAAGGAGAAAATGGATGCTGATCACTCTTTAAGGCTTAAAGGATTAAGCCAGTTTTAAACAACCCGACCCTAAACAGAGCACACAAGCGCGGGTTTGAATCGTCTCGCGCGTGGACAGGTGCGATGTCCACGAGCTTCAGGCGCCTGCAGCTGCCAAGAGCTCAACTATCTCAGATGAAAAAGGAGGTACCAGGAAGTTTCCATCTGGACATTGATATAACACTGGTATTGAGCTCACTCCCAAACAAATGAAAGCGTCCGTCTAAAAACGTCCATAAAAACCCAATTTTCATTTGGCAAAAATAACAAGCCACAACGCATATTATCGCAAAGTATTGTTTCAAAGGGAAATATAACTAATTTCTTTTTTTCACTAATATTTACAATTTTTGATGTCATCCATGGAAACAAAAAAATACGAAAAAAAAAAATAAGGAGCATTCCTATTTGGGAGTAAAAACAATGTCCACTTGACTGATTTAATTAATTTAATCTCTATAGATTTCCTTTAACAGGAAAAGAGCAGTATCTTCCGAGACCCTGCAAAAAAAGAAAAAAAATCAACTTGAGAATTTTTAAGAGTGCCGAATCTGTTAGAGAGACAATGTGTTATTCCCCAACATGGACGTTTAATTATTATTATTATTATTATTACTCATTCAAAATATTTCCCCAATTCTGATTGGCTAAAAGCACACACATAATTCACCATAACCAGTTACTGATGACCAAGTTTGAAAGAATTTTGTGTTTACCGAGGAAATGCGGAAAAAAAATGCAGCCCGCTTCAGGTTAATGCACCGTTACCGAGGAGACCTGGGGACGAGGTTGAGTTGTTTTGGTTATGAAAACAAAACTAGCGGACATTTCACTCGTTTCAAGAGTTGCAGCTGGAACTAGGCGAAATAACAGCTAAAAACATGGCAAAAACAGCAAGAAGACAACTCGGAGGGCGACTTCTGATATCTGGAGAATACTTGCGGAGCTGGACAAACCTAAACGTACACGAAGATGAACTTAACATCGATGCAGGTAAGCTCCGTAAGCATGTTTTAGCTATGTTTTTAAACTAGGAAATATTTTAAATGAATAATAAAGCAATTAATGAATTCGGCTTTCGTAGGATATGAAGAATTAAGCAGATCTCGGAGGGTGTTATATAACAGCCTCCTCGATCTGCTTAATTTAGTTTTCATATCCTACTCAGCCTCATTCATTAATTGCTAATTATACGAGATAGAGCACTCTGCAATAATACATTAATCAGTCTTTACTAAGCTTGTACAGTTCTACGTTGTTTTTCGGAAAAGCCTAAAAGCCTAAAGGTTTTGATTACAATTAGCAGTTTTAGTGAAGGCTGTTTGACAATTAATATAGTCTGTTAAACGGATTGTATTGCGACCTACCAATAGCAAACGTGACTGCTGAGTGCAAACAGATACTCATTCAAACTTTCGATTGGTTTTTCTTGAAGTACGTAGTCAATCCGCTGACCGCCATTTAGGCGCCCCACCTTGTCTGGTTCCGCAGGAGGAACTGAGGGGGACTCTAGTGATGAAAAAAGCAGAAGAACCAATCTTACGGTTACTATAAAGCAAGGACTGACCCTTTTCCCGCGTAATGAGATATTTTAAATCAGATATCATAAAATTGTGAGTGACTTTTTCATGCCAAGAGAGAGACTTGTCGAGGAACTATTCATGAAAACGTTCCAACGTCTAAAGGAGGTAACTATAAAACTCATGAGATGTCATTAGTAGTAATTTTCATTTGTCAGGGATACAAACCATGGGAATTAACGGGCGACAGGATAATTTGGCTAAAACTAAGCGGAATGCCTCTGAGAAAAAAAGTTGAAGCGAATACATGTACTTTTTTCTTCTTTCAAAAAACCAGCCGTACAATACCACGTTTTCAAGTCAATCAACGAAAAGGCAGTTTGTCACCTTTCACAATCCTTTTGAGCATTGACTTTTTCTTTTCTTTCCTTTTTCGCGCCGAAATATAAAAGTAAATAGTTCCATTTCAATTGTAAAGTACTGTCCTCTTAACAGAACAGGAATAGCATTTCAAATCCTTCAGCGATGTTTTTATTGTTGCCACGGTTGCAAACACTTCCTTGTGTTTGTTCATATCAAGTGACGCTGCCCCTTTAAAGAAGCCTCTACAGTTACTATGGTTACCTTTCACCTCAGTAGCCTCCTCGACGACTGCGTCTTGTACATCCGAGCCCTGCGATGAATGAGCTCGAGCAAACTCATTGATCGACTCCCATGTCTTACGCGCCGACTCAAGGAGACTTTGCTTAAGATTGGCTCCCAGTCTACTTAGATTTTCCCGCAGCTCTGAAAGAGGGGAATATCACATAACAATTACTAAAATATAATTCTGTTAAATCGCTTAATCCAGTCTCGTACATAGGAAGGGATAATAAGCTCTTGTTTTCAGGTTGCTTTCAATGGAATAGAGTAGTTACATACAACGAAACTAAAAGCAAATTGCAGGGTTTTTTGACAATATCTCTTTTTACAATAAGCAGTCAATAATACTAAATTCCCGCAATTTCGTACTAAATTTATAGACCATTACATTCATTTTTAGTATTTTTTTTTTTTTTATCAGTTTCATTTTCGAGTTAAAGTGTAATTGCCTCTTTATTTTTACAAATTAAACAAAAATTTTAATACACATTTCTGGCAGCAGGCTTAAGTACGCCCCTGATCTGGAAATTGTTATAATATCACTCCTTCCCTCAAAGTCCTCCCTTCAAATAAACTGTTCATTTTTAAGCTGCCATATTACCTTCTAATAAAATAACTGCTTAAGAGCGACTCCGTGTAATCAACAAGACATGGAAATGGTAAAAAAAATGACCTCTGCTCGAACTCAGCGAGAATAAAGCACCTTGGGCCCTAGTTACATTAAGTCCGACTGATTGAACAATATTTTTCAAACCAAATTTTTTCTTGCCTGTTGTCGTCAGTTCGCGGCTCTTGTGAACTCATTACTCAGATTTCAGTTATCTAACAATTCAACTTTATTCCCGCGTTGAAATCGGGCCCGCTCCCTTTTCTCTTCAGCATGGGTTACAAGCATATAAATAGATAGACTGATTGGCTGAAAAGAAAAGCCAAATATCGCCATAAGAAATTCGTTTAAAGGATGAATAGATCTCGAAAAACATCTCCTTACACTAGCGCGAATCGTCTCTCCGTTTTCAGTTCTAGTCACAAATCTTAACTCCTTCTCAACTGCTAGAAAAAGCCGAATTTTAAATCTCGCGCTCGCTTTTAAACCTACCCTACAGTGAATTTAAGGGACGCGTTGCTATTGGCAACCGATTTAATTTATAACATTGCCTAAATGCCGAAAATGGGTGAAAATCAAACAAATTTAGAACCATTTTTCCACCTCTAGTTGACAATAGAGAGTTGAAGTAACAACGACAACGGCGGCAGTGAAAAAAAAAAAAAGAATTTGCGTCCTCTCAATCGGTATCGCGCCTATTTGGACCCGCTCAATTTGTCAAATGCAGGCCATTTTTCTTTGAGTTGGATTCTAGTAAAAGGCCTTTATCCAGGTTCGAAATTTCGTCTTCGTGAGTTCACGTGCTCCATAAAACGTTGCGTTAGGAGGTTTCACGTCCTAGTCGTGCAGTGGACGTCAAAGAAATGTACAAAAAAATACACGTGCAGAGCTGTTGTCTTGCTCATAAAACCAACTCTTTGTTTTTGTTTCTGTTTTTTTGTTTTGTTTTTGTTTGTTTGTTTTGTTTTTGACGTTGACGTTGTCGTTGTAGTCGTCGTTGTGGTTGATTTCACGGAGCCGCTTTTCAATTTTATTCTCTAATACCATTACCAATATGCATTCGCTTTCTTCCCTTGTGATGTGGCATCAATACAGGACTGCAGTGGGAAGACGGGTTTACAAGTGGTTCAATCCGATATGCCTGAAAAAATTAAGACAGATCATATTCAAAAAGACATTCGAGTAAATAGTAAGTGACCTATTTTAATAAGCTCCACCCCACTCATACTGAAAGCCCCCTCCCCACCGCAAACCTCATTAAAAAAAAAAAAAACAGTAGAAGACGATTTTAAATTATTAAACCTTTGCTACATACCTTTAACCATCTAATAGACGCGCCCGGCGTTTATTTAATTCTAGGGTCTCGCTAAAGGTTGATTTCTACTGACGCGTTTTTGGCTACGCACGTTAACGTACACGAATTTTAATCACGTAAATAACTGAAATAGAGGCAAGATAAAAAGTGCTGAGTTTCAACGAGAAGTTGCGCTAGGTTCAACTTTTACCCTTATACGAGGGACCTTTCATGCATTGCCTCTATTTTATTTGCGAACGTAAATTTTGCGCACGTACGCACGTCAAAATTACGCGACAGTGGAAATCAACAATAAGAGGGGCGTCAAAATGAGAGACGCGTATAATTTTCGGCGAAAATATTCAAGGGAGTTCACACAAATAGCGGAATATCCAGTCCAACAATTGATACGTCTAAGCCATCTACAGATCCATATCCTGCTTTCAAATCTCAACTGAATGCTTTTGATTCTTTTTGGTAATTCCTAGTATGGTTTGGGGTAACTGTTACGGCGGACGTCTATTAGACAGGGGAGCGTTTATTAGAGAGGGGCGTATAATCCAAATTTAACATCGTAGAGAGGAAGTTAATTAGATCATTTATGGTAAGCGTAAATATAGGAGAGCAGTATCTCCTCCGTTAACGCCTAGGCCGAACTCAATTTGGGTCGACCTAAATTAAGTTAAGATCGTCTGTTGGGTTAGACGTCGAACTTAGGACGCGTCGAACCAATCAACTGAATCAGCCCAAAAAGCATTTTTTTCTCCCGAACGTGCCTAAATATTCATTATCATACAAATATTTAATGTAGTTCGTCGCATGTGAAGATCAACGTCTTTTTTTCCCGGAGACGAAATTCAGACGTGCTGTATGCGTCTGAAGCAGACGTGGTCTTTGAACTGACTTACCACAGGGTCAAATGGATGAAAAATGTTGAAAAGACGTGGGCAAGTTGGTAGCTGGAAGTCCAGGCCAATTTCATCGACACCTCTGTGTAAACAAACGTCCGTTAGTCCAAACAAAAGAAAAGATAGAGGATCAAAATAAACGGAAATAAACTATGTAGGGCTCGTTCAGCTACATGTTAAAATTTGTATAAAATAAGTGCAAAGAAGCTGAAGATGCAACTAATGTTGTTGGTTGTTGTGAAAAGAAAGCCTGAAAATAGGATTTGGAACCCTGCCCTCTGCGATAGCGTTGAGGCGCTCGTAACCAATTGAGCTAGCAAACCAAATTGGTTTGCATTTCCTTCTTCATCCCGCAGTTCTAATACTGGAAAATTCATATACAGTGAAACAACGCTATAACGAGCTGCCAAGGTAGCAAAAAATTGTTCGTTATAGTGGGGTCTTCGTTAACAGCAAAAATATTCGTTATAGCGGGGAAATTTAATAAATAACAATTACCAAAAATTCAATACTACACTTAGAAAACATTATTTTATTCATTTGATGCTGTAAACTGTAAGCAAGCTGTGATTTCTACTCAAATCTGTCGTTTTTACTGACTGCTGCGAGCGACCTGACAAAACATTTGTTACAGCGGGGTAAATTGTGCGTTGGGACCGTCAAAATCTATTCAGTCGATATAGCGGGGATTTCGTTAAAGCAGGATTCGTTTCCACCTATTTTAATGTAATTCTGCTGGGCTTTCAGACGTTTTTCGTTATAACGGGGTCTTCTTTATAGGGGGTTCGTTATAGCAAGGTTCCACCGTATTATTTCATCTCTATCTTTCCCGGATATATTATAAACCAATTTAATGACTAGCTCCTGGCTTGCTTGCGGCTCATTTGGTTAGAGCGTTGCACCGGTGTCGCAGAGGTCAGGGCTAGAACCCGGCAAGAATGTTTTTTTGTTCAAGATTTCTTTTCGAAACTGTATAAGTTGCGTCTCTTCACTCCGCAGTTCCAATGATATGAAATTCAACTATTGGTCATTTCACTTACCGTACAGTTAAAAACATCCCAATAGGTGACCCGAGAGCAAAGAAAGCGTAAAAGCTAAGACCCAGTTGTGGGTATTCTACATAAGGCTGGCCGGTTCCTGCCAGTCCTTGTTGATAGACCACTTCAACACTTGCAACTGACGCTAAAGACAATGACTTGGCCACTCCTTGGTCAGATTTCTCCAAAACTGTGTACG
>JBBMOI010000002.1:32005000-32170000 GCA_038088405.1 Porites divaricata | reverse complement strand
GTTGAAAAGCGCTCACTCGTGAAATATTTTTCAACACTCGAAGAGAAATTTCGTATCTCCGCGCGGCCATGTAATAAATTATCCTCTATTTATTTAGCTACCCAGCCCGCACTTTTTATTTCTCTTAGGGTGTTTCGATATAGTTTTTCAGAGGCCATACCTATATTTTTCAACCGCCTTAAAAGTGTTTTATTCCTTGTCCGATCACTATAAAATTTTCACCAGTAACTGGCTATGGATTGAAATTTGTGAAAATGTAGTTTTAAGTACAAGAGTGCAAGCATCCGTTTGTATAGGTAATACCATGATTTGTAGTGATATTTGAAAATTGTTATACGTAATTTCACGAGCCGTTAGGCGAGTGAAATTTGAGACAATTTTGAAATATCATGAGTGGTATTTATGCCAAATATCACGTACAAATGATGCTATTATTTGTTTATACTACTACCCGCAAAAGGTTTGTAATTTTCACATGTAGGTATTTCAAATTAAGCTGAAATACCACTGCTCTAAGCCAATCAAATTGCAGAAATTTCTCATGTAGTAGTATAAGTTGATAAACCTACGGTCATAACCGAGCCCGCCGTACGAGCACACGGCTATTAGGCCTGGGTTCGAAACTATATCCTAGCAACATGCCGCGCATGCTCAACAAAGGTCTAATGCGATTTACGCAGAGTCTTTCTCGAGTACGACAAAAACGAGCAAACCAATGAAAGGCTTCGCTGACAGGTTGGCACTCTTGCAACTCCCATATCTATTCTAACTCCTTGACTCTAGGGCAAACCGGCATTTTATGATCGTGTGAATGTCAGAATTGTTTATCTAGAATTATTGAGCAGGTACCAAGAGATTGATAAAAGGTAAGAAGAAGAGAGCATACCTTGCTTGTTCTACTACATAATTCTTGGCTGCAGGGTTTCCACCTCGCTGGTCCTTCTAAAGTAAAAAAAGAAACAAATGAAACCAAAAGCTTTAAGAAAACGCTTAAGATATTATTCAGACCCACAGTGAAAGGAATGTGGTCATTTCGCCCCGGGTTACTTGGCCCCTTTTTCTAGAACGAGGAATATTATATTTGAAGGGTGCTTGGTTTGGTTTATGGCTTAAAGAACGAGGAATATTACATTTAAAGCGTGCTTGTTTTTATTTCTGGTTTATAGAACGAGGAATACTACATTTGAAGCGTGCTAAATGACTCGAACATAGAGGGCTAAGTAACCGGGGCGAAATGACCAGTTATCTGTCATGGCTGTCTAGTTCATTTGATTAATAATGCCAATGACACGTCCTTACTCGCTATGAAAATCATAGATGACAAAGTCACCGCTCCTCGTCAAACACATATGTCACCCAATCATCGTTTCAAAAGTTACAAACAACTTTTGAAAAACCGTTAGGCAAACAAGTTTTCAAAAACCACAATTTCAATCCGTTTTACTCTTCAGGTTTGCCCATGGCCGTGCCTCCTCTTTTTACTCGCTCTGTTAATCACACCTTCCTTTAACGGTTATATTTATCAGTTTCACTCTAGCACTTATGCGTGGTTACGTCAGACGAGTACATTTCACCACCAAGCCTCGCTTGCGAAATAATTTTTTTTGGATTTGCACATTTTGTGCGTGTGTATTTTTTTCGACTCTACCACCTTGGGAATTCATTTCTATGAAACTTCACTAATTGTTAATTTCATAACGAGGCTTGGTGGTGAATTTGCTTGGATGACGTAAACATGCATAAGCTGGTGACAGTAGCCACTGTTTTGATTTCGCGAAATGCTGTGACGCAGCTCCTTTAATAACTAATTTCTTCTTTAGCTATATATCTCTGCAAAAAGTCACATTATCTGTTGGTCATTCATTTAGCCTGCACGCAAGCTCTCCATTTGAAGGAGTGGAGGGAAGTCACGCGATGCATGGTGGGCATTAATTTTGAAAAATTAGCAGAACGTCAAAACAGTGAATGTTGAAACGCGGATGTTTGGCCGGTTCGTAGGCTGGGTTCGTCTTGAAATTTTCAAGTGTTGCAGTGAATCAATCTTAGTGAAAGTTTCAGACATTATTATATACATCATGACGATTATGTGATGAAGTTTGAAAAAAATTCTGTCGAGCCGTTCCAGAGATATACAAAAAAGCGCTAAAAGTAAAAATTTAGAATAAAGTTGCACATAAGCAGGTGGTGAGAAAAGAAGCATTCTTACGCTACTTAAGATTAATTTGAGTTATTTAGAACTTTTTTTATTAAACAATTTATCACACTATTGAAAACATAAGGTTTGAGATATATTTACGTTTTATTTGAATTCAAACATACAGAATTTTTCACTTCTTAAGGAGTTTATTTGCTAAACACCAAACTTTACGTTCCTGATCTCGGATTTTCAGTAGCAGGTCTAGATCGAACAAAATTCGGCTTTTATCGATTTCAAAGTTTTTTGTTTATTGTTGTCATAGTGATAAAAACTGTATTTTAACAAACTTCAATTCATAGTCAATCACTGGTGAAAATTTAGAGCGATAGGACAAGGATAAAATCACTTTTAAGGCGCCTGAAAAATATCGGTATGGCCTCAAAAAAACTGTATCGAAACACCTTAACTGGTACATATTTTTAAAATTTCCATAAATTACAAATACCTGATGAAGAAGTATGTCAAAGAGAATGCTTGAACCTGAAAGCAAAATTATTACACAACTGTTTGGTCCTCAGATATCAAAGTATCAGGGGCACCTGACGACCATTTTCTGTAAAATATCTGTTCGAAGAAGCAATTTCTGCCTAGAAATTTCTATAGCTTCGGAAGGGCTAAAAATTTCTAGATGATCGTTCCATTCATGTACGATTTTCAAAGCTTATCTTATAAATTCCCTACGATTTTCTGAGATTGAATTTTATAGATTTCACTCTTGCCGTTTAGCTATTACTGGTATAAAAAGGAAACTTAAACTTTCGGATTCGAAAATGTGATGGGGAAAATTTTTCACCTTAGTTAAGTTATAAATTGCATCTATAATTCTCGGCGAAATAACGCTTGAGCCCTTGTGAGTTGTCAATTCAGAAAGGCTCAGGTTGTCCTAGGATGACCGAACAGATACAAATTTTACTAGATCGTTTTCAGTCACATGGTCGGCAGCTTTGCAAATTGCTGGGAAAAACAGAAAGTTTTAACACGTGAAAAGAGTTCAATTCCCACAGGATATTTTTTGTCCACAAACATGGCCGCCGATACATAAATATGGCTGCCGTGACGTCATGTGAAAACGATCTACAGCCCGGGCTTAGAATGCATATAGAAATCTCAAAGCTTTGCATAGCCTAAAAATTTTCAGTGTATTTAGGAGGAAAGGTCGTTCGGTGCCCCTAAAGTATGAGAAAAATGCGATAATTGTATTACCAAAGCTCCGACTCGCTGCATGGCAGCTTGAGGTGCATTAAAAAAAGGCGTGGGTAGTATATATTGGAATTTTCGCTGGGAATCTAGGCCAGCCAGTCTAATATTGCAACTTCAAACGGGAGCACGGGAAATGATTGGAAAGGTTTAATACTGCATGGGTGATCAACAAAGCAACCTGACAAAATACAAATCTTTCCCTACAAAATTTGATGTTGGTAATTTTTAGATTAAACATATTGGGAGTTTTTCCAAGGTAAAACCGGCGACAAAAAAGTAAATAAAACAAAAACATTTTTAAAGAAATGATCACATATCTAGATAATATGGTGTTGAGTAAATAAAACATGAACTGAGTAATAAGAAAGTCATTAACGCGCCAAAAGCTTGAATTGCAGGCCATTTTTTAACACATTAGGCCATTTCCGAGTTTGTAAAACTCTCACTTGCAAAACGAGGCTTAAGTTCAAAACCTTTCTTGTGAAAATGTGTTCTGTTCGCATGAAAATAAATGAACATTTTCATATCAATAGCTTCGCACTTTACAGCGCTTTGAAACAAAAACTTAGGGCAACTCGAAAATGGCCAATTCTGTCCGCCAGTGAGTTTCAGAATTTCCCACTGTGCATGAGGTCTAAATGCTGTGTCATAGGACCAAAATAAAATAACATTAATACTTTTGCCAGTGTTAAGACCAAAAGAGTAAAGAAAAAAGAAAGAAACATGAGGGGATTGTCATTTCCTACCTAAGCTATGCCCACACACTGAATATTTGCCATTAAACATGGGATTCCTTTTCTCGAAGATTTCCAGAAGTCGCTTGATTTCTTCGCCAACTGTGTTAACGATGTTCTGTTCACGGAAAGGGAAAAAGTTAAACGAAAGTAATGAAAGGATGAATTGGACATTCTGGAATTTGCGTGGAGAGAGTGTCCAAGTCTTTCTAGCATTATATACGTGAAGTGACTGACAGTACAGGTAGCCCAAGCTCATATGACTATCGGCAATGTTGCGTAACGTTCGGAATATAAGGATTCGTATGGGGGCAAAATGACTGCTTCAGTAAGCTACAATGTGAACGGATTCAAATATATAATCGGCTGACCTCACTTAAATCGAATATTTTCCCTTTCCGGTGAGGTTCCTAATTTATTTAAATCCTATCACATTTGTAGGCTACAGAGACAATCGTTTTCCTTCCATACAACCCCTAATATTTCGAAGGTCTGGCAACAATGCCGATTGTCAGACACTGTAGTTCGAGCTTGAGCTACCTGTGCTGACAGATGGGGATTTGTGACATTTTTATGATATCATTACATTATGAATGAGTAAGCTCCACATTTACAAGCCCCATAAGAAAAATGGACTTTCTAGGTAATGCTGGAGTATCATCATTCGCACATTGAAAAATAAATTACTGACACAAACCTCCATCAAATATTATTCTAAGCCTGTAAGATTGCAAGTTCCCCTAGCTGGTACACTGTATATAAGCTTCGTCAAAAATTATAATAATGGACACCCTGAAAAAGCCTCTAAGGCCTAGGCCAAAAGTCGAACTTTTAGTCATAAGAAGAACCAAACTTAGAGAGTTAAATTCATAAATTGTTCGACGTCTGGCTAAGTTAAGTTCATCTGAATGAGTTTGGAGCGTCAAACACGTTCATATCCGTCTGCTTCGGACGAACAGAATGTGACGATCGTCTCCGGGACAAACGTCGATCTTCACAGGCGACGAACTAAACTAATAACTTAAAAAATATATGATAATGTATATTTAGCCTCGTTCTGATTCAGTTGATTGGTTCGACGTCTGACCCAAAAGACGAACTTAATTTAATTTAGGTCGACCCACATTAGTGTTTGGTTCGTCTCATGAAAAGTTCGACGTTTGGCCTAAGCCTTAGAAATATAAATCTTGGGTCTATTTTTAGAATTGTGTAGTGGAGCAGTGCAAAACACTCAATAGAAACTTTCACGGTTGTTTCAAATTTTCACATGAGCCAATTAGTGACTCCGCCGACACCGCTGAAAAAGAGGGCCTAAAAAAGGACAACTGCCAAGTTTGAGAGTTATTTGTTGAAAAAAACGAAGATATAGCTTGACAAGGTCGCAACATTTCCAGTGTACAAAATGATGCTTGTATGGTGGGGGGGGGGGGGGGGGAAGGGGGGGGGAGGAAGCACCAACTTGCCCCCCACCATAAAAACGTGTGTAAAATTTCGCGACTTTGGACGTATTACTTTCAAAATTGGCAACTTTACTAAATACATGTTAAGGCGCTCTTTTCAGCGGTGTAGACGGATTTTCTCCAATGTTCCTCATCAAAACGTGGTAAAAAAAACCGTTGAAGCAAGGTTCTACTGAAAACTATAACCCTTACAGCTGTACATGTGGATAAAACTTACTTGACAGTATGTTGGACTAGTGTAAAATAGTATGTCCAAAAGGGTACTGTTGGTGAACTCTCGAAGACGCCGTATGCTTCCCAAAGAGATGGACTGAAGTCTTCTACAGAGGTAAAGTACAAAGGGCAACTTTGGCTTCTGATTGAGAAAAGGGCTCTTAAATGAATGCCAGCTTAAACTAATTTATGCAGTTAGTACAGGGTATTTAATTCATGAGGGCAAATACCTGTCATCTATTACTGCAATAATTATTTTAATTTCTTCGTCGGACAATAAAACCCCTCTCGCTCAATACAGAAACAGTACTCTTGATGTGCTAACTACAGTAATATTTCAATAATGCCAAAACCAAAAATGCAGTATTTACAATGTAAAAAAGTTTGAATTTAAGAATTTGTTCGTGCTTAGCGTGCGTATATCGAGTTATGGATGCACGAGGGAAGTTTGGAGAGCACGAAAGATGCGTAAGAGTTGCACTCGGCTATCGCCTCGTGCAACTCTAGTTTCTTGAGTGCTCTCCAAACTTCTCAAGTGCATCCATAACTCGATATACGCACAGCTAAAAGCATGAACAAATTCTTTTATAACATAGCTGACAAAAACGCTTGCTTTTTGATTAACTGCAAAATTCTCGTAACGCGCGCCACAGAAAAACAAACGCTTCTACTGGCTGGTTACAAACATGCCACAATAGTTTGAAAGAAAATTCTTTCTGTAAAACTGAGAAAGAAAATTGCTTATTTATTCGTTAACGATCAATTGAAACTAAGCAGAAACGAAGATGAAAGTGTCTTAAAGTCCACCTAAAGTTAAAATACCCACATGTTCTTAAGACGTCGTGGAGTATGGTTTGGATCCGGCGCTGAGAAGATGTTTATGTTTTGCTCGGCGAAATCCAGAAAACTTGTTTTTTAGCGAAGACGACTGTCATCCTACTTTACATTCATTTACGAACAATGGCTGGTCATTACGGCTACTTGAGAAGACCTGGCAGCGGTTGTTTTTATGAATAATAAATTTTTGTCTTCTTGTGTAATTTGTCTTGTTATTGCAAGAGAAATTTTCCTGATAGAGTCGCATTGTTCGGCGATAACAAAAGTGCATAACAAATTTAAAAACAACAATAAACACGAAAATTTTACCTTTTTTGTTAATGGCCAATTGGCGTCTTTTCTGCTCCCAGTGAATGTCTCTCGGCCAAAATTTGCTGCAGCTGGTCTTCCGACAAATTTGTGAAACGCGCAACTTGCGAGTTTTTTAAACTCGGCTTTATTTTTGCTGCTTGTTGGATCAGGACGTAAAAGGTCAATGCCGATTGAAAAATTAGGCAGTTCTTCGTTGGTTTTTTCCATATTTTAAAGAGAAGGAAAACTGCAATGCAGCTTAAGGTGGCTGAACACAGTTTTGGCAGTTTATGAGTATATGTCACTTGCCAAATTATAGCAAGAGAAGGGTCGCAGCTCACAAGCTGAAACTTGGCATATGAAAAATATACTGATGAAAGATTTTGACTGACAGGTAAAATTTGACATTTTCGTAGTTTCCATGGCAACATGAACGATTGAATACAACCTTAAAATTTCCCTTTTGCTCAGTTTACAGAAAATTCACTCATTAGATTTTCCTATAAACTTGCACATAGCTTACTATAATTAATCATTACCATTTGAAACTTATTTGACCAAATTTTAACAGAGGGGTTTTTAGATAATCAATAATATAATTGTACTGTAGTTATTAAAGGCCCATGTTCACCCAAACGGCTTTGCGCGCTTGTGTTTTTGTTTTGAAACGATTCTTTTGTCAAATGCAGTGTTTTGATTGGCTTCCACTTTTGAGGAGCGTTGCCTGACCATACTAAAAACGACTGCGAGGGAGATTAGCTTTTTTCAAGCTTGACCGAAGCTTAACAGAGACAGTATCAAAGAGGCCAGTAAGACTTTAATTCTTTTCCAAATGGAGGAAGATATATCGCCGACTTCGTTATATGTCACAGGAGAAAGCAGTTCAAAATTTAAACTGGTAGTGAATGCGTATGCATGCTTTGTCGAGTCCGATGAACGCAATGAAGGTCATAAAATTACGAAATGTCTAAGCACGAGGTGAGATTTTCTTGAAGCCCGTTTCGACTGTGAAATGTTTTCATTGCTCAATCTATTATTTTGTGTTAATTCTTAGGAGGCTTAGGTATGTGTTCCCGAAAGAATAAACGAGAAGTTGTGTTTGCAAAGCGTCGAATCAGCACTGCTTACAGCCTTGTCGCTGTATAATAATCGCTATGTTACAGCTTCTTTAGGTTTGGCTAAGGACTGGTTTGCTAATAATAGTTCTCGCTACTTTAGAGCGATACGCCAGACGATCAGTTTACGTTAAGGATATCACTCGCTTCATAGGTTAAATTAAATAAAGCATTGTTCATGTTAGATTGACTCGCTTGTATTGCTTTCAACTCATTTCAACGGGACCTTTGTTTACAATTGAACATCAACATTCGATGTAGAAGGAACTCGGCAAACACGCTGTCTGTAGAATTTGCAGCCAAGAGCTTCTTTCCCATCTCTCTAGAGATTAAAAAAACGGATCCACGGAGACGAATGTACTTCGGCAACCCCAGTCGATGCGGTCTTCCAACCGTACTTTTCGATGGCGCCGCCATCGAAAGTACTGCAGTGAAACAAACACTCACAGAAACAAAAAGACTCGATACCAGACCAAAATATTCAGAAAGATGTAAAGAAAAATACCAAAAGCACCTGTTTAGACTTTCTTTTAAACCAAATTTTGCGAACTGTGGAAGATTAACAAGGATTGACTCTACACACTGAAGGCAGCGATTTTTCAACTACGCGAAATGTTTTTTTCTTGTGTACAGGGCGCGCAATGCATCTAGGGTGAACATGGGCCTTTCAGTGTTTCACAAAAATCGTCTGTTCAACTTCCATTTTAAAGTTCTCATTATCTAAAATACGATAAAATTAAAAATTCTTCCAAATATCACAAAATTTTAATGAGTAGATTTTGAGAAATCGTCTTCTTTTTACCATTGCTTTTTCGCCGCTGTGTTTGTTTAAAACACTCGCCGTCACACGAGTTACCGCTGACCGCCCGCAAAACTGTGTTCAGCCACCTTAAAAGACGACAACTTTGCAGCCAGGTAAAAAAAATGCTCACGTCATCTTATTTACGCACGGGCGTGCGTAAATAAAGATTTTGTTCATAGCGGCTCAATAGAGTGTTTTTACTCACGTGGCCAGCATGTATGCAAATTTATTGGAACAAAAGAGAGCGTTTACATAAGAAAAGAGTTCAACTCCCACAGGACTAGATTGGGACACCAACATGGCGGCCGTTTCATTGTTTTGGGACACCAATATGGCCGCCGTGACGTCATGTGAAAACACTCTATAGGACTTATATAGGGCAAGCACGCGCGCTATGTTATAAAGAATTTTTAATAATGAGGGTCTTGGATACGCGTGCAGCGGAGCACCATGGGTAATGAAATTTGGTTACGGGTTTCAAAACAGTGTATCTGCTGACCAGTTTAACATGACTGTATCGCGGGCTCAGGTTTAAAACTCAATGAGATTACGAATTTGTTGTTGTTGTTTTTTTTTTCTTCTTCTCCTTCGTAATCTTCTTCTTCTTCTTCTTTGAGTTCTACGCTCACCAGTTCTGATTCATTGTTTCTAATTAATCAGCTCAAGTCCTTTTCAGTTTGATTCTTATTTACGCCGAAAGTTGAATTACTATAGAAAGACATTTCTAAAAAATCCCAAGAGAACTTTGCTTTTGGCCCTTGCTAAAAAAACTTAATCTTTATTTGAAATTCACTAAAGACATAGCCTGTGCCAGACTCAAAGATATGTAGAGCATGTTTTTCGCATCAGGTTTCTGCATTTCTATCTTGGAGCCTGCGAAAGGCTACTAAAGTCACCGATTGAAATAGAGCTTACTTCCTCTGAAGAGAAGGTATGGGGTACGTCGGTTTCGCTACTTGTCTAGTTCGCTGCGTTCCAGTTCGCTACATGTTCGCTACCAACATGCCGAGTTCGCTGCCTCTGTTAATTCACTGTTTTAAATTCTCTTGTAACCATAAGCCACAAGCAATATCTCTAATTTATACTCCCAAATTCAGCGTTAACCCTGCTGCCGTAAAAAGATAAAACTTTTGAAAGCTAATAATATTTACTTCGGCAATCAAGGAACTGCTTAATAAAAAAACTTCGTTCCATTTATTACTTTTTGATCGGTGACCGATCGGTAGCTTCTAGACGTTCGTAATAAGAATGATCAGCGATAGGATTAAGAGGAAGAGATCTGAGAATATATTGACCCGGTTGTGTTGCAAATCAACGCATGGATGCACGATTGCCGTTTTTAGGAGTCAGTTTAATAACCTGATCATATGCAGATTGTCTACTAGTTTTAACTGCTACGTTGATTTTTGTGATCGCTGCGAGGTTGCGTTTCACAAGTAAACTTCATTCTAAACTTGTTGAGTGATTATCGTGTTGACGGCAAAATTAATATCGTCAATCCCTTCTGTTTGTTCACCATTCGATTCACTTTTTGGGTCTGGTAATAGGTCATATCGCCCGAAAGGTTACACAAAGGAAAGTTTACCTCTCAGAAAACACGCGCGCGTGCCATCCATTGTAATGTATAACACCATTCGCAGCAGTTATCACCTATTTAGTTAATGAAAGAGACCAACAAATCATGATTAAGGTGAATTAATGTGATCCTGTTTGTGTGTATAAAAACTCAAACATCCATAGAAAACGCATCCGATCATTGATCACCAAACCTTAATTATCGACTGCAAAAGCTTTAAAATTTCAAGAATGTCCGACAATTGCATCACGTGTACTAGTTATACATCCCCTGAATTTCACTTACTTTTTGACTGCGTGACTGTGGGACTGCGGGAGCACTAGTTACACATTTCCCTGAATTTCACTTAGCTTTCCACTGCGGGACTGTGGGACTGCGGGAGCACTAGTTACGCATCCGCTAAATTTCACTTAGCTTTCCACTGCGGGACTGTGGGACTGCGGGAGCACTAGTTATACATGCTCTGAATTTTACTTAGTTTTCGACTGCGGGACTGCGGGATCCACAGATTTATGCCGTGAAAAAAATGGCCGGGTATTCTAGAATCGCTCCTGCACTTTCATAACGGCGCCGCATAGCTTTTATTGTGTTACGATCGAATCGAGTTTGCTCAGTTTGTTTATGGATCGAAACGACTCTACATTTATTAATTGACTAGACTCTAGACTCTAGTTTGGATCGAAACGACTTGGATCGCAACGGCTATGATCGAACCAAACTCAACTAAAACATGGCGCCCACTTCAGGTTGAGCAAGGCAGACTTATTTAAAACAAAATGTTCGTTCTACAAGATCGTGGAATTAGGACAGAATAAAGTAAGTAGCGAACTCGGCATGTTAGTAGCGAACATGTAGCGAACTCGAACGTAGCGAACTAGGCAAGTAGCGAAACCGGCTGTTACCGAAGGTATTAATGTAATATCAAGGCTTATCACTAGGTTGACTTCACTTACTTATCTACACCTGTTGAGTCATTATGAAGTCTAGAGTGCCACTGTACTGGTAAGAACTCTACCCTGCCGATGGCACGTCCCCTAGATAACTCATCATGGTGGTCAGCCAACATCTGGAGACTCATTCTACGAAAATCATCAACTGAAACAGAACGAAACATTACCAGACAGGCTTAAAAAGACACCTCATTAGATGATAACTATGTTGTGTGTACTAGAAAAGTATGATCAACATTTAGATTTCTCAACAGATATTCAGCAAAACGGATTTAACGAAATGGTTGCTTAACACCATTAAAACTTGTATCAATTTTGTGGTAAGCTGCATTTCCCAATAAAAGGATGCCTTATATCTTTGAATAAGGTTTTTAGAGAGGAAGCCAGGAGTCAACAGAGGGAACTTAATAATTGAGGCCCTTATTACAATTAAATTATCTTCCATCAAACTTCACCTCCCATTAACATTAATTTTTTACAAAATTAGGTGTGGCTAAATGTAGCTTAGGCAAAGTTAACCTCAAAGCAATGCTGGTCAGCAGTTTTCCCAAAAAAGGCGGGGGTGACCCCATGCTTTTAGCAGGGGCACCTTGTTTGCAGTTGTTTGCTTGCAGTTCTTCGCAAAGGGTATTTGCTAGAACCTTGTTGCTTTTTTGCTTGCTTGCCATTTTTGTGCAGTGTTTTTCCCAGCCCTCCCTCCCTCTCTCTGCAACTTTCACATGTTTCTTCAGTCTTGATAATAATGTTGGATACATCTAAAATTGAGTGGCTAACATCTGCCCCAACATAAAAGATAATACGAAATGAAGCACTAACTTAAGCTAAGTATCAGATACTCACCACATTCAACAATACTCCTAAAGTTCAAGTCTGCAATTGGACCAATCCCATGAACAACAAATATTAGGTGATCAATCTGAGCAGGTTCTCCTAAAAAAAAAAGCAATAACAACAAAACAATAATTTATTGTACCACAACACTGTTTAAATAATTATTTATTGTGTTATTGCAATGCTGTCACCGAAGGCCAGGTGCTGGGGATTTCCTCTGGATTGTATAAGCATGACCCTGAACTACTCTCATAAAAAATATTATTTATTTATTACTAGAAAAGTAGAACCAAAACAACTTCCCAAAAGTGCCAAAACCAAAAAAGGTACACGTATATTAAATTCACTTTTTAACACCACTGCATGTATATGGGAAATTTTGCTGAAAAATGCCTTTTGTGAAATTTGAAGCTACAATACGGTTGAGCTGTTTCATGCTTATTGTCTGGCTAAAGATTAAAACACTGACTAAAACACTGTATATTGGTCAAGCAGAATGCTGCCTAAGACTCCCTCACCAATGACCTTTTGCTTTCATTCCTCCCTACTTCTTTTGTTCTTCTTGGTCCCTGTTTTTTTTTTTGTTTGTTTGTTTTGGTTTTGTTGTTGGTGTTGTTGTTGTTGTTTTGCTTGGGCATTTCCTACATGTAGGCTTCATTTCCGTGAGGAAAGTTTTTTGGAAAACCTTTAGAATCCTTAGATAGTTTTGAAAGAGGTGTAATGATTATCTGCAAATTGTGCAATCTCAAAGGTAAGATACTGGTACATTAATACTATACTATTAATTCATGAAACAAAAATAATAAGCCACAAACTGCCTTAAGGTGATTCCTTAGTAAAAGAACCTAACATAGATTGTAGATGAAACTTGGTACACTGATGTAACAAGTCAAGAAGATGGTAAAAAAGTAATAAAAAGTGGGGGTGACCGTCTTTGTTTTGACGTCACAATGCTGAGAAATACGGCTATTTAGGACCCTTTGACAAAAACCGCGCGCAGCCCAAAACTAGACAAAAAGGAGAGATTCTTTCGATGATGCATGTGGTATCGAACAGAATTTGACTTTAATGTATTGATTATCCACTTACGTACCAGAAAAATGCCTTTTAATGCCCTTGTTTTTACTCTACGTTCCAAAATAGAATTAAATTGGACACGCGCTATTCGACCCGTGATAGCTCAATCCGTACAATTTAGTAAAATTGCCAAAAAACTGAACATAGATTTGTACCAATTTTTTTATTATCGAAAGGAAACGCTGTCCTTGTTAAAATCATGAAATAAAAAATGGGGGTCACCGAACTCGTTTTTGTGGTAGAGCTGCAGAAAGTGTGCACCAAATGCATTTTCTCCGATTTTTGAGAGAGGACTGGGGCGAGTTTCAGAATAGAATATATGTGAAAGGGGGAAGAAAGTATTAAAAAATCCTTTTTTACAGAATTTACCTCGAGACGTCACATTTAGGACACAATGTGATAAAGAAAGCGTTTAAATGAAAATCAAAATGAGTAAGCACAAGTTAAACATCCACTATCAAGGTTCTCCGCAAGGAAGTAGAACTCAGCAACACGCGTACTGCTTACGTTATGCCATTCCCAACACACTGAGTCTCACCTCGGCAAGAAACAACCGCAAGCAAAAATTCCAATAACTTTTCTCTTCATCAACTTCATTTTAATAATGTTACTTCGCATGCCCTTTTTTACGGCGGCCATCTTGTTATGCGCAGTAAGAGATGCGCAGTGCAAAACTAGGGAATCACCTTAAGTTTCAACTGTGAGCCCCCAATTGAAATTCAAATACATGGAAATGCTAGGAATATCACCCACCATCATCAATTTCATCTTCAATATCTGCTATTCCTCGTCTCACAACCCGCGGCCTTGCTACAGAGTCCTCTCCACTCCAGTTTTCATGCTCATTATTGGGCACAAAATGCACCATAACATTAGCATTATGCATCATAATGTACTCTCCAGCAGATAATTCAACTCTACGTGGCCACTTATTTTCACGAGACGCCAAAAGAAAATCTGCCTGAAAAAAGTTCAAAACATAGTATGATAGAAAGGTACTGTGTGTCAAGCATTGCAATTGACAATTATTAATATTAATTTTTTGTGTGTTTCTTGAAACTTGTCGTGCAATTTTGATGTGCTGTTGTGAACATTTGCTGGAGGTGTAGCCCAAGGTTGGGGTCCCCTGCATTTTTTTCATACAAATTATGCAAAAACTATGAATATTATTATTTTCATTGTTGTAAAAGCTCCACAAGAATCATTCTGATGAGTACAATGTAGAACTTGATTCACAAAGTATAATGCTTGCTGTAACACAAATTCTGCCAGACATTTTCATTTAAGTCCACCATGAAACTTGTGTTACAACAAAAAATATGCAAGACAGGTTGCAATTACGATCAAGCTTTATTAATGATGTAAGAGGATCTTAAACAAAGAATAAAAATGAATAATATTAACAATAATAATTAGTGGACAAGGGTGGGCAAAATATTGTGATTTGTCAGTGGCATGCAGATCAATAACTACACGTACAAATCACGATATTTTGCAATAACTGAGGTCTATAATTGTTTTATCATACGATCACCGAGTTTGCTTTTTAATTAATATCTTTGGGAAGCGAAGAAATCTGCCATTTTTCATGCAAGGGCAATCGCAAGAAGGAGAAAAGGTGATTTCATTTACGCATGGGCAAAATATTATTTGCAACCAAACACAGTTAGACAACATTGTGCATGAGCAGACCATTATTATTTTGTAGGCAGCTTTTTACAGGTCACGTGTTCAGGGTTGTCCCTAAAATTTCAAGTTGCCGGGTACATACAACAAGTAGGTGGGAATCAAACAGCTAGGGATTTCTTTTGGTTATATTTTTCTTCTATTTTCAATAAAAGTAGCCGGGGGCCACACTCGTAGTAGCCAGGGAAAATCCCAGCCTCCGGCTCTTAATGACAACCCTGCGAGTTGGGCTCTCAGCCAATGAAAAGAAAGAAAAATTAGCATCGAATGATGATTTATAACATGATTATAATAACAATAATAATTGATGATAATGAAGACAAATGATTTCCTGATAGTGGATGCACAGAGGAGCTCTTTTCTTACTATGTCCCTGCAGATCTAACTGCAATTTACGCCTGAATTTGTTGCTTTTCAAAAAGAGGGAGAGAACAAGGACAACCCACTTCAAGTCCATCCTGGGCACTCACCACTATTACTACAGCACTCTTGCCCCCAAGTACACCAAGAGGAATCATTTTCATTATCAAAATAATGGTAATTGATAAATGAAGAATGATCATGGTAAATTTTAAGCTTGATAAAGAAGTGAGAAAAGATGTGACCATCATGTCAAGAGTTCGGGACAAAGAAGAAAACCTGAATCCCCAACAGCAGTTGAACCTGTGGCCCTCCACATACTAGTTGGGTACCCTAACCACTGAGCTACAAAGGACTTGTGGCAAGCTAACCTAGGCCATAAACAAGGTTCATGTATAACATGCATCCTGTGTACTGCTGGGATCAGCAATGTCAAAAGTGCCATGTGTGTGACAAATAACTTACAATGATGGTAAAATAATTTTAAGCAGTGTACAGAAGGTCATAGGTTCAATTACTATAGCTGGGGACTCAGATTTTTTCTTAGTTTGTACCTTGCTAAGACATTATGGACACAGCTTTTCTCATCATGGTAGTTATTGACAAAACATATCTAGAGAAGATGGGAAATAGAAATGGGCAGTGTTTAGTCTAGGCCACATTTTTGGGTCAATGATGTGAAATATTCCATTCTGACCCAAAATGAAGTTATTGTGGAGTCACACTGATGCAAAAAATGTTACCTCATATACAAGTACTTCCAAACAAGCAGTCAATATTTAAACTAAATTTTTAAAAAAAGGTGTGCTTACTAGACCAAAATAAGTGTGCCAAATGACTATCATTTCAGACTACATGCTTATGAGTAGTTTTTTGTGTCAGGCCTTTCACACTGTACAGAGAAATACTGGAGTGTTGATTTCAAGGTACTGCATACATTGCTTTGCTGATCGATTCACACTTCATTTGTTGAATTTGTTCTTTTCCTTTATTCATTACGAAACAACAAAAGCTTAGGTCCTTTTTTACACCAAAGAGTTCTAATGGCAGTTGAACCTGAAAAGCATGAAGATGGGCTGGATAAGGATGGCGGTGAAGCTGCTGGAGAAGTCAGTTTGATGATGACAGTTGTTCAAAGTTTCAATATCATAGTTTGACCCAGACCATTTTTGAAATGACCCAATTTAAAATGTCATGTGGGAAAAATGACCCACTTTGACTAATAATTATTATTTCTTGATTGAACACTGAGTTGGTACTTTATACCTTACCTCAAGCCTCGCTGCCATGTCTTCCATATAAGGAACAAGCTTAGACTCTCCGTCTCCTTTATAAAACCAAGTGCACCTTCGCACTACTGACACAGCTTCTTCCCAATACAGGGGGTAGCGCAACCTCTTATCAAGGTTGACATCATACCGTCCACCATCAGTGGCAACAATTCTGTCTCCACTTGCTGAAGAACTTTTCAAAGCCTGCTCTAGGTTCTCGGAGTCTATAAAAGAGAATGGCACCCACACAGAAGCTCCCTTGCGGTAGAACCAGTGTGGTTGGACAGGGTCAAGAACAGGTGCAGGCACACTTTGCACTTGCTGAGATGAGGGGACATTGTAATGAGACAGAGGTTGAGGTGATGTATGTAGTTGAGATGGCCCTGTTGATTGTGTAGTACTTGATGTGCTCGGTGTGCTGGGAGGCCGACTAGCGACAGGCTGGGGCAGAGTCTGGGGCAAGCTGGTCGCAGGCTGAGGTGAGGTTTGGCGTGAAATAGTGGAACCAACGGATGGGGTCTGAGGTGACTTGCTTACAGGCTTAGGAGGGGACTGGGACCAGCTGGCTGCTGTTGGAGGAAACGACTGGGGAGGAGTAGCTGATGATCTTGATGGAGTGTATGTCCCAGATCCTACAGCTGTTAAATTGGCAGTGGGAGTCTGGTATCCAGAAGAAGTGTTCATTACATTTTGAGCCGGTGAAAGGAAGTCATCATGCCCACCAGAGGAAGATGAAGACATTGTGAAGAATGGAGAACTCTGATTCCTTTCTGGCAACATCCCTGGGGATTCTTTCTGGCTTGTATGAAAAGGTGTTTGGACCTGCTGTTGTGATGATGCTTGCTGACCAAGAAAGCTCTCTACCTCACCATATTGTTCCAACTCTGCTGTGGCTGAACAGTGAAAGAAAACATACATGTAATCAACTGTGAAAATACATTGCTAGATTGCTGGCTGTTGACCAGCATTGATTCAGATGCTGAACTACACATGAGCTGAACCAAATGTGTAATTTTTAATCATACTTTACAAAAAGGCTTTTTTTTCCCTTTTGAATTCATTTTAACCATATATTAATAAAGAGTGGCATGTGAATAAATTTAGCCAGCCTAAAATTACTTAAATTGGTTCAGCCTGAATTGGAATTTGATTCAGCTCATGTGAAATGCAGAGTCTGGAACAGACCCAACAGATTCATTGTCTTGTCTTGTGCTCCAAAGAACTTTGCCTTTATCAAGAACCATTCTAGATAATCTAGGAAACTTGGCATGTCCCCTAACCAGCCCCCTCAACTTTAATAAGTGATTAACACCCATTCTTATCCAGTGTTCTTCCTAAATTTTTGCTCAGCAGGTAAGGGACCATTCACGGCCAGTAAGGCAAAAAATATGCCCCAGAGGTGCACTTTCCTGAGGGGGGAACTACTTATTTAATTTTAGCAAATCATCAGCCAACTTTTTACAGTGGTACAATGTAATTTAACTCATTAATTCAGTTTCTTTTACCGCAAGAGGAGTTTTAATAAACTATTTCTATGTTTATTTCTATTGTAGAGGTGATGCATTGTATCCAGGGTTTTCATTAAGAATTCTTGTAGCAGGAGAAAGGCATAATGTTACAGGAGAATATTTTGAAAGAGGCTCCACATCTGAATAAAAAAAGGTCATGGGATACTGTTATGAGAATCAGAATTATTTTTAGTTTATCTGTCATGCAATTCCAGACTTTTCTAGAATTATCTTATAATCTGTAATATTCCAGAAATATCTGTAATGTGACTCAGCAGTTTCCGCAAATAGAAGATGTTGTAATGCACTATAAATAGTAATGGAACGTTCTAGATGTTTAAAGAAAAAGTATAAAACTAGGCTTCCAAGTATCAAGTTGCTGTTGTGTGCCCTAGGGTTTTCCCTCATGGCTAGTTGAGATTGAGCTCATCAGCTATGGATGCTATACTGTGAGAAAGCTATAATCAACTGCTATAACTATGGAGGAGCTATAACCTTTGACATTGCTATATCAAGAGAAAAGAAAGAGAAGATAGCAGAAAAGAGAAGATAAAGAGTTCATGATGAAGTTTCCCAGACGAGTTTGTAAACACAGAAAAGCCAATGAGTGGAAAGGATCCAGTGAAATTCAAGAAAGTCAAGCATTGATGTCTCAAGTCAATTGAGTTGACAGTTTTTCCTGTATGGCCGTGAAAGACAGTAAGCCTGCCTGCTTTACGAACTGCTTAACGTAATCTTTAACTTTAGTAACTATAACAGTGTATAATTAATTAAATAAACAATAGTTAAAAACGGTAACTGCTCGTTGTCACACTTTTGTTGCGTGCCTTATATCGTACTCGGGAATTCTTTTTACTTATGCCTTGTTCGCGGGCATCTCTTGGTTATTCCGGTACGTAACAATACCAAACGTTAGACAGAGAATTCTGCGGAGTAAACAAAGAATTCTCCGATCTCTGATGCCTAATGAACACCCTGTGTTACATTCCAAAAAATATCTATACCTCCCCCACAGTTGGTCAATGGGATTTCTGAGGGGGAGGGGAGGGGGGCTTAAAAGGCTGAAATTTCCGAAGAGTAGGGATGTCCATGTGAATTTGAATGGATGTTACTAATTTGCAAACAAATATTCAAACTGTTCAACTGGTCTGTCAAATGCTTCAAACAGATTTTTGAAAGCATTTGAATGGACAGAAGTGAAATGGCAAATGGCTGTCCCTTTGAAGACCTTGATATAGATTATCACTTGTTTGAGTCACTTTAGTTGCTTATTTACACAGACTTGAAGAGATTGCTTTATAGATAAGCCACATCTTCAATTTTTAGCTTAACATTATAAGCAAACAGGCAAGGCCTACACATGAGCCCTTAGGGTGACCAACTTTTCACTCCAGGGTCCAGTTGTTCGAACACCGGTTAGCGCTAACCCAAGGGTTAAATTTTAACCCAGGGTTCATTTTCTTTTTATCAAAAGCACTCTCTCGGATAATTTTCTCTATTCTTTTTAGAGTATCCTATCATCAAATTGTAGGCAAAGAGAATTTAGCTGAATTTGCTTTTTAAGCTCTCATATCTGAGTTCAAATTTCGCACTAACCCTGGGTTACATTAACCCGGCTTCAAACAACCCGGCACAGGCATATAAAAATGATATTTTCATGAAAATGACAATAATCAAGCACGCTATGTGTACTTCAGAAATATTGCCTTAAAGAAAGATAGAAAATGTATCAGCGATAATAAAAAGGTGTGCCTAAAGACGTGAGCAGTGATTTTTAAGCGGTGAACAGTCAATAATTTCTAAATACTACAAATTTAGGCCACTAAAGGAAAATAGGAAATTCCAGGGGTGGGAGGTTATATAAGACTCCTCTGGAATGGAAATTCCCAGGGGGTGGGTGCAGGTGATGTCACAGTGACTATACTGTCACAAATACTACCGAAACAGGTAGACTGTTTTTCAGCAGACGTACGTAACAGTTGCCGTTAGTGACATAGGTGATCGTTTTTGGTCACGTGTCTAAAGAGGTGTTAGCTCCAAAGGCAAATGCACATGATAACATTCCTTCGCATTTCTTTGCTCGCGCTCTGGCTGTCTATCGTCGCTTATCCGCTTCTGTTTAGTAATACAACATGATCCAGTTTAAAGTGTTCTATAGTATTTCTTTAGCTATGATCGAATCGATTATCTCACATCTCAAACTATCATTTACACCTTTACCACGAATATAAGACCTTCCTTGTTTGTTTATGGAAAAGCCCGTCATCGTTTAATTCTCAGGAATGTGGAGGAATGAGATCACGTGTGCTTACATTTGAGGCGTCAGGGATAAATCACGAGGGCTTAATTCAAATATGTTTCTCTGCAGAGGCAACCGTTTCACGCATCTGCGAGAAAACAGTCTACCTGTTTCGGTAGTATTTTGGGAATAAAATTTGCATTGTTTTGATCTCCAACATGGCTGCTTTCTCACATGGTTGCAAACCAAGAATAGCGGCAAAGGGGGAGTTGCTTAGGGCTAAGGGCTGGAATTAGTATAGTATAAAGGATTAGGCAACATGCTATCTTCCTCGCCCGTATATCGTGGCCCACCCCCCCCCCCCCCCCTCCATATCTAAGGCGCTCCTGTACGCCAGGTAACGTTTAGCAACTCTTCTGCCCTTGAAATATGATAACACTTGTCAAAACTCTCAACCACTCAATAATATAACACCAAACTCATGTTATAATACCAGTTGAACGCAAAGACAAGCTATGACTACAGCCTAAATGACTAAAGAGGAACGTTTCGTGAGGCATTACTGAGCATTGGTTCATACCTCTACTCGAGGACGTGGTTGCAGTGGGTTGTACTATCGAGGAAATCGGTGGAGTTTGGGATGCTGGCACGAGAGTTGGTCCAAAGTTTAAATTTCCTCCAAAATCTGCCAAGGAAATTCCATGTAAAGGAGCAGGTTTTTGACCTGAATCAAAGTTTTGTGTCTTCTGTCTGTCCGCCATCTTGGAAAATGGACACGTCAGAACAATGCGGTGAGATCGCGGGCTCATAGCGCAACCCACGACCACGGGACACGGACGCGGACGAACTTAGCCTGAGATCATGCCCTCTCCCTATTAGCCCTTTATGTCTCTCACGGCCTCTCGAGCCAAAGAAGCAAAGAAGCAAAAAAAAAGAAAAAAATAACGCCTGATCTCAGGTTAGGACGAACTTTGCATGTGCATTGAGTCATGTCCTTGTTTCGCTCGCGTACAGACCCTAAGTAAGATCCAGGGGGTGTTTCTTGAACCATACAAATCCTTATATTTTGACATAAAGTTCAAGAGTCTGGACTGTAGCCTTTGCGCCTGCATAAAACAGCCGACTGGAAAGCTCGAAACTCCGGCTCTTGATGTGCAGAAAAATGGGGCCCAGTTATCTTTTGAGCGGCTTTGGACTTATGTGTAACGTCAGTTACGAAGAGACCGAAGTTACAGGTTACCGGATAACTTCGGAGGTGTCTCAATATCAAGTGATGTAGGACGTTCCGGCTGAATAGCAGTAAGTTGCGGAAATCTAAAACCCTATATCAAATTAAATCTTATTAATAAACCAACGGTTTTTTGTAAAAATGCACTGTCTACTTTTTTTTAAAAGATTTTTTTAATGCGAACGTACGAATCAGCTTTCGAAGGCTATAACTGACAGCAATGTTTATTTTTTCACTAATTTGATTTGTTCTAGTCTTTTGGAAGTCGGAGCCCTGCTAAACAAAAGTGTCGGGGTTTTCCCATTATTAATTGCAATCAAACGTTACACAACAAAAGAAGTTGGATGATCTTTAAAAGCAAAAATGCCTGTAAACAAATATGTTTTAAGAAACGAAAAATTCCTCGACAGCTTTTTGTTTCTTATACATTAAAGTAACAATCCCCAAATTAAATTCTAGGTTAATCGAACAAATTCCCTCGGAGTTATTACTTCTCTGGTATCTGGGCCAATCCGCGCTTGGAATATCCGCACAATTTTCGCGCAATTTTTATTGTCAAACAGCCTCACCATGTTCGAGTTTCGACTTTCTAGCCACGTTTGCATTGGAATCAATAATGAGATCAACTCTTTTTTTTCAGTCCTGTGGAAATGAAACATGATCACAAAAGCAGCCACCGCTAGGTCGAAAACCAAACCGAAACGAAAAGAAGAAAAGACAGTTCGGCGGCTTCCACTGAGCCCGGATTACGACTAACCGCTGCAGAATTAGCTCAGTACGGTAGAGCGCTTGACTGCAGAGCAAGGGGTCGCGGGTTCAATTCCCGGGTTCAGACCAATACTCAGGGTCTTAAAATAGCTGAGAAATGAAGATACTGCCTTTGCCCTGCAAATGGCTACACCCTCGCATGGCTCGGATGACCACGTAAAATGGCGGTCCCGTCTCCAGTAGGAGACATAAAAATAGTATCCCCAATTAGTACTTTCGTGCTAAATACATTGAAACTCAAATAAAGTGCTTTTTCTATTAGCGATGCAACTGACTGGGGAACGGGTAGATTTCTCTTATTTCAGGTCTAGTAATAGGTTAAGATTTTCTTTGATTCCAATTACAAATAAATGAGACATTTAATACCTATTTATGATTTTTATGTAGGCTGACTCCATGAAGCGCTCCATGACTCCGCTGAGACGAATAATGGTCGAAGCGTTCTTTTCCATTTGCTGTTATTGTCAAATGCGTATCGACTTTTTTTGCTAGTTAACACTCTTCTGTCGTGTCGTTGTTCATTGAGACTCCCTTTCGCCCTTTACTTTGTGCACTTTTTTGCACTTGTCCACGGACAACAACAAAACAATTAAAAAAGAACGTTGCGTTGAGTCGTGAACTAAAACAAAAACATTCCTGATTATTCATCCACTAGCCTGCGTGCAGACGATAACTAAACTCTGATTAGAGTTTAATTTCGTCTGCGCGCAGCCTATTCATTCACCGGCCATGGAAATTCCCGCGAAATTGGCGAAAAACACCATAGGGCTGTCAATCAAGAGTAACTTTTACTTCCCTTACCGTCATTTTTCCGCCACGATCTACCCTTTCCCATTTTTTTTCTTTCTCTCTCATAAAAACCACCCTAAAAAGTTTGCTGTGAGCCAAAAATCAAAATTTTTTAACCAAATTTTTCATCTGAAGGTACCCGGTAACCTTAAAATTTGCCGGCAGTGGTGAGCTCATTATTTCAAACAAAACAATTGAAAAACTTAGTAAAGAAAAGAAACTTGGAAACAAAGCAAAAAACATTTTAGTCAAATGGTTTTTACTATGTCTTTACATAAAACGTCGTTCCGAACGCATCACGCGTACTCTGAATCGCGAGCCGTTTATGACCATCATAACGATTTTTTTTTTCGCTGACGCGACTTCGAACACAAAGGTTACACTTTTAATTTATAAGACAGTTTATCTGATGGAGCTAAAAGACATCCCTTCTGAAGATAATTTCGAATCTACAAGTGAACGAAAACAGTCGGTGAGTTTTTGTCTACTATATGCGTTTTCCAGTCTTCAGTTATGTTCACAACGATTCATTTTTAAGGTCCCGGTTTCAAAAGTCTTTAGCAGTTATGAATCGTTTTAATTTAACTCATTTTGCAGCTTACACACTGAAGAAGTTTCTAAGCCCGAAGCCAGAGTAACTATAGAAAGTACGGTTTTATAATTAACAATTAATGAATGAGGCTAAGTATCTTATGAAGAATTATGGAGATCGAGTAGGGAGTTATATTATCCGTCGGCTGAGTATCTTATGAAGAATTATGGAGATCGAGTAGGGTGTTATCCGTCGAGGCCGTAGGCACCCCCCGAGGCGAAACACTCATAAGAGCCATATCCAAGTCCAGAAAGAGAAAGAAAAATGCGTCATTTGTTTAGGTTATCCACAAAACAATAAATTAGCTACAGTCAAATGGCGGTTTGAGAGCCTGAGTTGTCGCAATCACTTTTTTTTAAAATCACTGACAACTGTTACTGTAAATCGTTTGTAAATATTATGTTACTGAAAGGTTCCAATGTCTCTCTTATTTTGCTGAGATAGAATCGTAAATGTCTGGATGGTGTAAATTACCAAGTTGTACCGAGTTTTTTTCTTATTATCCTCGAGTAAACGCCGCATTCTTCTGATGAGGTGCGGCAATTAATCAAGTTTATTACAAAGTGCGACAAGTGTTATTACAAAGTGCGATGGTTTGTTATCAATACAAAGTGTGACAGCTTTTTTATTAAAAAGTTCGACAAATGTTATTACAAATTAAAGTACTACAGGTATTAAAAAGTGCGACGATTATTATACAAAGTGCGACAGGTATTACAAACGCCACGCCCGCACGTGACAGGTCTGGTATGAATGGGAGATGCCTCGGCTTAGGGTTATGAGGTTCTGATAAAACGTATTCTTTCAACTTAAAAGGTATTCTCAATTGACTGCCTTAGCAGTTATTCATTGGAAATTACCGCACCAACTTGTCGGATCTGCCAAACATCCGGGAATTCCAGTGATAAGGATGTTGGGGAACTCCTTGTTAACCCATGTGAATGTAGGGGTAGCCTCGGTTTCGTTCACAAGTTCTGCATGGAGAAGTGGCTGAACATGCGTAATCAGGACACCTGTGAATTATGTCATTTTAAGTTTGTGACGAAGAGGAGGTTTAAGCCCCTTAATGAGGTGGGTTATTGTTTTAATTTTGCATTATTTTTATGACTGATTTAAAATTCCTAACTCAATAGTGATTTTGACATATTAGTATCAGATAAGTAAAAACTAACGATATAAAGGACGTTTTCCATTTACCAAAAACTTTTGGACACTTCCATGGAAAGGTCCATCGAGTGAAGAACGTGTTCCATTTGACACTAGCCTGCGAAGCGCAGAAGTATTTCCGGTCGTCGGAGAAACGACGACCGGAAATACGTCTGCGCTTGACGCAAGTTCCATTTGTTTATGCTCAGTCTCGTCACCAAAATTCCATGGTGGCACGGGTAACGCCGTGAATAGTCTAGAAGTGGTGATTCCTTGTGAAAACTCGTAAATGGAACATGCTTTTTCACCGAAAATTTTCCAACGGGAAAACAGGACATCTTTTACAGAATTCCACTTATTCCCGGGAATTTTCCAGCAGAACGCCCGGAAAACGTGTGTTCCATTAACTTCCCAACCGGAATTTCTTGGTAAATGGATTCAAGCGCCCAAGGTCCTGTCGTTCGGTGACCAGGACAGGCGCTCTATCGAATCGTGAGCTATACATGAAAATGTTTGCACCGGATGGATACGAGCAAAGGAAAGGTCATTTACAGCTTTAACTTTTGTGTGAAGAGTGTACATGTACTTCCTTACTGCTAGGAAAACAAATTCAGTAACAGAAAAGTTGGTACATTTAATTAACATCTCTTCTCATATTAAATTTCAGCTTCAATTTGGAAATGTTTTCGGCATGCTAAGCGGCAGTGAAAAGGGCGTGCTTGTCCTGGGACTGATCAACCTTTTCCTCCTGCTACTAGAGATTCCATTTCTGTACTACGTCATCAAAATAACCAGCAGTTTTTTTAACAGTACTCTACACGCAACAGAGGCCGTGACTGACGAGCCGAGAAGGCAGATTTACAGCCTTCTTCTAGTGCTGTTGTTATTATTTACGTTGGTTTTGTTTGCCTCCTCCCTGACCTTCACCGTCTTTGGTTTCAAGGTTTTTCGCAAAATGTTGTATTTGAGCAGCGAACTCGCTCTGATCATTCCCATGAGGCAATCGAAAGAAAAGGTTGTACAACCGATTATGACAAGTATAAACGTCTCTCTTTCAAATAGGATAATCGAATCAGAAATCTAAGGCCTTCCAAAGTTCCAGCATTTTATACATTCAGGACAAGCTCTTCAGCCTCTGCATGATCAAGACAAAGCTTGGTGCATGTTGTAGATACCTTTTTCTTGATTGCTTTAATTGAATTTTGTAAATTACATCATCTCTTTTAAAGTAAATGAAATAAATCATACTACCACCTTTTATGCCTTTTCCAAGACATTTTGTAACACGCGCCTTTTTTTATTTGTGTTTTTATTCTTTTCTCTTTTTTTATTTCACTGCTATCCACCACTTTTTATCAAAAGATCATTGTGACGTCAACCGGGAGTTCCATGTCTTCACTTCACTTTCAAATCATACATTTTATCTCGAACGTGGCGTTAAAAAATTGTCTTTGAATCTTGCAAAATAAACGACTCAACGCATGACATTGAAGGAACACTGAAGCAAACACACGAATTGACCATTTTCACCGATACCAAAATGGACCTTGTTTACGCCCAAAAGTTTGCGTATGCATTGTCTTCGATTTCTCTTGGGACGTCTGTAATACCTAGGAAACATTGGAAACAAAGGTTACGCATTTTTTTTTTTGGGGGGGGGGGGGTGGGGGGATTAAACGAGGTGCATTCTGGTCTCGGTGAAAATAATTAATGACGTTAAGACTAGTGCCTTAGTACCCAGTCACTCGTCTCACTGACACCAAATCATAAGATACCAATCATGCATTTTACCGTCAAAACATTCCTTTTAAATTCAAAAGCTATATATTTTGTCGTTATTAATAACGTCATCAACGTTAAGGACGTTTTAAATTGTAATTTGAATGCAGGTATGCTGAGATACAATTGACTTCATTTTAACAAAAAACTGTCATAATTTAAAAATGTTTCATTTATTAGCAGACATGATTACGTGCGTCGGCAAAGAAGCTCTTTACCAATAGCGCTTTACTTATGAGGAGGGATCAGAGTTTGACCCAGAAGGGTGCGTTTGGTTCAATTTAAGTCCTCCTACACGTTTCTCGGAAAAGAGGGCATTTTTATTATTGGGCAATTAACTATTTTAATTTGCTTTTTTCGTCCTATAGCTGTTTTTCCTAGATGTCCTTCCATATGGTCTGGTTCTTTTCAGAATTCGCTTTTGTTGTTGTTGTCTTGTTTTTCTCTTCTTTTTCAAATTTTTCTTTTCCTAGGATATGTGCCACCACCCATTTTGCCATTTCGCGATGGAACGCAACCTTCGATGATATATATGTATGCCTTCATTGCGACGCTATTTTTACAAACCGTGGTCGAAGATGTTTCTTGGAAGCGATACAAAAAGACGCTTCAATCAATGACACATCTAGATAATGACGCCGAGGGTGAAAGGAAAAAAAATTCATGCTAGTTATTTAAAACGATATCTCTTCATGAAAGCTTCTTCCGCGAAATCTCCTGTAATAAACGTAACTGTAGAGTCCTCCTGGGGCTCCTGTGGCCAAAAGTACACCGTATAAAGTCCCGTCGGATTGAAGAGCTATAGCTAATCCAACCAGACGACTTGATCTAAGTTCCTTGAGGGATGCCCTGGTGGCCCTGTTGAGATGGAACACTTTTCGCGCTGCTGAGACGGACCATACACCAAAAGGCTCAAAACATACCTGTCAATGACAGGTATAGACATATTGAATTACCTTGGGCGATTATTGCTGACTGTTGAAAGCTAACTAACTGCCTGACTGACTGTCAAGGTGAGAACAGGCTTTTTAAAAAAATACCACAATACTTTTTGTTGTCCTCCAAAACGTTTGCACAAGCATTGTTTTCAATTTCTCTTGGGACTTACAATCACCCCAAGAGAAATCAAAAACAATACTTATGCAAAATTTTGGAGGAACAACAAAGAATATTATGGTATTTCTGAAAAAGGCCCACACTTTCTGACTGATTAGGATGATTTAACGAAATTGACTGATTGACAGACTGATTAAGTGACTGACAGGCCACCTGGCTGGCTGGCTGGCTGACTAACTGACTGTCTGACTGACTGACCGATCGACTGTCTGACAGAATGACTGACTCACTGTTTCACTGTCTGACCAACTGCTGAGCCACTGTCTGACTAACCGATTAACTGACTGACTGGCCGACCGAACTGACTGTCCGGCTAATTGTCTGACTGACTGATTGACTTACTGACTGACTTATTGTTCACCTGTCCGTCTGGCCAAGCTGACGAATTAAAGTGGAAAGGCTGCGGACGTGTCGACTGACTCCCTGATTGGCAGAACATTGTTTAAGTCACCAACAAGTTGTCTAAATTTCTGTGGCTATGTTTCCAAGTATGTCACTATTTTACCATTAGTGCTTAGGTATGTGAGCACGTACAATCAATAACGCAATTGGGTATCTTCAGCAATTTAAACAACAACTGTTAATGATCCTCAAAAGATGCTTCGAGGATCCTTTTCGGCGATCCTGCTTATTTCTTCACTGTAAGGAATAACACAGTTTGAGAAAATGCCTTAAAATTCCGAAAATAAGCCCCCCAAACGCGTAACGCAAAAAACCCTCCGTTAAATCGCCCCTCCAAGTATAAGCCCCCCGGGGGCTTGTACTTGGAAAATTACCCTCAAATACAAAGTAAAACAAAGCAAAAACGGTAAATTTACTTCCACCGAATATGAGCCCCTCCAAAAATAAGCCCCTCAAAAAGGGCCTTTGAAAAATATAAGCCCCGGGGCTTATTTTCGGAATTTTACGGTATACGATGTGTTTTGGGGTTGAAAACAAATTCCTTCAATTGCATCCCCGTTTCCTGTAAATAGCCACATGCGCCCCTTGGGTGCTTAGTATAATATACGGTCTTGGAGAGAAAGTGGACCCTTGATTATTTTCTTCTATTTGTATAGTGGTACCTTGGTTATTGAAGACTCTTGCTGTAGAATTTTTGGTAGGACCTCTACAGCAAAGAATCCACTTTTTAGCATCTTCTTAGCGGAAGGGAACAGATGATACACGGCACTCGGAACGAGGTCACTGTATTTCCCGCTGGCCGAGTATTTAACTGTGGCGTTACACTCCTGACCGAGAAACGATGTTGCGGGCGCCGGTGATTGGTCTGCGAGAACGGGCGGTGTACTGTCTGCAAAGGCGAAAATTATTCGTTATATTTAAGTGATGATAGGGGTCGCCAAGATGATAAAAAATGATGTAGCTCTGCAGTGGGAAACAAATGTTTCGAAGTCTTAAACTCTCCTAAAAAGGCCGGCATCTTTGCACCGGAGATCTATCCTTTGGCTTGTATTGGCTCGTGTATCACCGTTGTTATTGATACAATTTCATGTCAATACATCTATGTTATGTTCTGAAGTAGGACTTCAACATTCTTGAGGTCAATACTTTAGGTCATTTTTACATAACTTCTAATTTGGTATGCAGATTTTATTTAAGAACCTAAACAGCCTAAACTTATGCTAACTGCCATTTATATGAGAACGCTTTTAAACGAACTTGGAAAAATCCACGTTCTTAGTCGTGGGGTTTTGCTGTATCGCCAATTACGCTTTCTTATGCGCTATGGAACTTAACGCTGACGAAAAATTTACTCAACGACAAAATCAGAGCTTCTTTTCCATCAAATATACTTCCCAAGCATTACATATTACATCCAATTAACGTTAGAAACAGAAACAATTAACCGTGAAGACAAGATACGTTTTCAAAACCCACAATTTCAATCCGTTTTAATCTTCTTCAACACTTCATGTTCAAGTTTATCCATCCGTGTCTATTTTGCTTTTGCTGTGTTATTTAATACCTTCTTTTAATGTTTTGAGTGATTTCTTGTTTTGTTTTACTTAATTTCGCGGCAGTTCTTACTGTTCGAATTCTGATAAAATCGGTGACACAGCACCTTTACGTTCCTAAGTGACTGCTTACATGCATGGACACAAGAGGCCGCTGGACAGTCTCGCGCCTCCATGGAAACACCCACGCAGTGCGCGGAGTCCTCGAGAGTTATACATATTCTGCGGCGATGCTGTTGTCCTTCCTGACAGTACTTCTTCTTACTGCATGCGCTCCAAGGACCCCATACACCCCATACCGCCAGCAACGGCAGGGCATCTACGACTTCTGGTGTGGTATGGAAAAGAATAATTCAATAAATAATTCGGTGAAAAATAGATTTAAAACCTTTGGAAAACATCGTCCAAGCTACAATGGCGTTTCTTTTCTCTCAGAGGGAGGGGAAAAGAAGCAAATCAGTTGACACACGGAAAGTATTGAAAGGAAATACAGTCGAACCTCACGTAAACGACCGCGACCACTTTTTTCATTGTTTTAACTGCAAGCGACCACTTGACTCATGGTCAGTATCTCTATGTCCACTGTGAGAACAACGGAAACCGGTCGTTTGATACAAAGTCGTTTCGATACAAACAGTCAAGCAGTGAAATATTGCACAAAAATTTTGTTCTTTTTAAGTGATAGTTTGCGAGTAAGCAAGAAAAACACTTTGGTTGAACATCTTCGCTCTTTAAGCCAAGTACGTGGAACTATTTACATCTCGAATCAATAAACTTGTATCGAAACGACTTCTCATCGCAACAACTTTGTATCGAAACGCCCGGTAAGGCCATCCCCTTTTTCTCCGTTTAGCGTTGCCCGACCGACCCAAATTTTTGGCATTTTCGAAACAAAAAAAAAGTAACGACGTAGTTAAACCATTTTTCAGTTGAAATAATTGTTTAATCTGAAAAATGAGCATGGTAACAGCTTAGAGAAAAACAGGAACAAAAACAGGAACATTTTTTACAGTATAATGTGCAATTTGTTTTTACAACCAAAGCTGGTCATGTTTGGGTTAGTTGACAGTGGGAGCCTGGTGTGGGTAAAATGTTTTGGTATAATTGAAACTATATTGTTGCGATCGGCAAGAAGCTACAAACCAATGACAAACTAAAACGCTGGTTAACAAACCCAAACAGGAACTTCAACGAGACTAATGAACCAAGGTCAGCTCTAACATAACAAACACGACCACCTATGAAAAACTAACATATGACAACGGCAAGCGAAGAATATTCCTAAAACGGCAATTAGTAAATCGCGAGCTAAGCATAAATTCAAGTACAAGTAAAAGCAAGAGATCAAAAAAGGAAAACAGGCAGTACGTGGACAAATCAAGATTAACCTTGACCCACTTAATGAAACAAAAACGAACTTAAAAGATGAGATAGATCTCAAAATAACTTTCAAAATACTTCACAACATTATGTCACTCTATACATTTCGTCACTAAGAAATTGCGTGCAATTTATTCTCTTCATAAAGTAGATTTACCGGGATCTTCCCGTAAGCGACCACAACTCTTTGCATTTTCAGGGCGATCGCTTACGAGAGGTTTGACTAAAACTTTTTCATTAGTTTGCCAGATAAGGCAGGGACAGCCCATGAGACGGTGGGCCAAAACACCCGGTCCACGTTAGCCTGAGAAAAGAGCGGAAATTTTGCGACGCCACCGGTGGTTTACCCGCAAAATTACGTATTAGAAACGAGCGCATAAATTCCATACTGACAAAGTGTTACTAGCCAGATCTGGGTAGTGCTTCTGATTGGATGAAGCAAATTTTCTTGCAATTGATCAGAAGCACTACGTCATTTTGCGGGAAAGCCACCGGTGACGTTGCGAAATGTCGGCTGTTTTCTCAGGCTCTAGGTCTACGTCCCCAACTGTATTTTCGAACAGTATTTATTACGTACTTCCTTCATGTTAGCAATAAACTTACCTCCAGTACTGCCTTCCCGTTTGACATCTGTCTGTTTTGTTGTCTCGGGTCCCCAGTCAAGGGTTCCAATATCTAATGGTTCATCTAATGCATTACTAAACCACGCTGTAGTGAAGGAAGGATGAAATTCCATGTGGAGGGCGAATAGAGCAAATCCAAGAAGAAGGCAAAGGAATGAAAAGAACTTGATGAGAGGAACGACAGCGGTTCCCTGAAATAAAATGGCACAGCTTCTGAGTATCTTCATTTTCATAATACTGTGGTTTTCAAATAGGGCACGTTCATTTCATTATAGGGCTGCCTGTGGCACAGCCCAATTATAAAAGGAGCCAGTCCGATCCTTTTTTTATGGGGGGGGGGGGGGGGGTGTTTTGGCCCCCTTTCGATCATCCTCGTCGCTTTTATTCCGAACAAATGCACCTGTATTTCTCTATTTCTTGGGGTAGAGGTAGTTAGGACTAGCTTCTGCTATGCACTCAGAATAGAAAGTGTTTGAACTCGGCAGCCCAATATCACCTATTAAGACGTCTTGCTATTTAACGTCTGTGATAAATCGCATTCGAGGACGTAATAATATGGATAAATGTAAACAAGTCCTCGATGTTTTCCTTCAATAATTAATAGAAATATTCTCCTTACGCTTGTCATATATAGATAATGATCTTATAGACGCGCTCTCTCAAACAAACGACTGTTGTCTAATAAAAGACCCCCTCCCCGATACCCTTTTATGTTTCTCTTAATTAGACGCCCCTTATTTAATAAACGCTCCGCATGACAGTTGCTCCAAAATACTAGGGAAAAACGAAAAAGAGATAATTTAGTGTGAATGTAGACGAGTTCTTTTCCTTAACAGCGCCTTCTCTCAAATACAGTGCCTTTTTCGATCAAAGTCACATGACACATATTGCATATAAATTCGAAAAATGTTTCTCTAACAAGCTGATGCACCTATCAATGTTAAGCCGGCGGGGGAGGAGGCAGGGCATGGGGTAGGGATTTGACTTTTTTGAAAAACTTGCCGTCAAATTCCCTGCCCACGGGCAAATAATTCCAGTCAAATGCAACCAATTTTCCCCACCCCGGGCTGCACATGCATTGCTGTCAAATATCCCAAGGCTGGACCCAACAAAGGCACAATTGAAATATCTCCAAATAAAACTCTACAATCTTTATTTATAAACGTTGTTGCATCATCAAAGATACATGATCCTGTCAAAGCAGCAGTTATACCTTTTACCATTCAATCCATGTTACACTGCGTAGAATAGAGAAACCCTTAGGAGAAAATCCACATTTTGTAAGTTTGAACATACCGTTCTTTGTCAAGGGCACCAAAAAAAGTATCTTTCAAGGTTCAACTGAACAAAAATACGTCAAAACAAACGAAATTTGAAGACAAAACAGTGAAATCCACTCACCTTTCGCTTGCTCTCGTTAATGGCCTCCATGCATTCTCGACCCCAGTGCTTACGGGTTTGGGAATGCGCCCGTACGCTCTGGGAAACTCTGCGCCGGAGTAGCCAAAATCTGGCTATTTGGGCCTCACAGCGCATGCTCTTGGAAAATACCGTTAAACGTTCCCAATCACAGATTGAGACTTGAAGCTTGCGCATGCTTGACAGTTGATTAATATTTCTGTGGACTACTTCACGAGGTGGTAAGTGAAACCCGAATGGCTTGTTAAAATAAACGTATGGAAATTCCAATAAAACTTTCCAAAATATGAATTTAGCGTCCTTTTATTTATGTTTGTTCATGAACATTAACACTTCAGCGAAGCTGCTTTGAAATGTGATATCGTGGGAAAAGAAGAGAACTATAAATATCTAGTCGCATTCTACACGTATCACTTTTAGTTTTTCTGTTTTTTTTTTTTTCTTGCAAGTCTGTTTTTGGGCAATTTACGACAAGAAGCTGAAGTTTTCATTCATACTCGGCTACTTCGTGTGAACAAGATAACGTGGAAGTCGAAGAAAAATCAGCAATGTGTCACGCTTCTTAACTTATAGCTGGCAAAGATGTCGGTGTATTTTTATTTTATTTGCATTCAAATCTTTTTCTGGTTCACGGTTCAATTTTCGATATGTAGCTAAGCTATTTTATTTGAAAATTGGAAAATCCAGTAATTCTGCCTAATTAGTCGTTCAAATGTTGTTTTCAAGAATCGGCCGGCCGTGTTTACTTCAACATGTCTAGGGAAAAAACCCGCTCACACGCCAGACACGCCGCACGTTCAACCGCTCTCGTGCAAACTTGAATAGACCAATCAGAAACACTTTTATTGTTTTTTGCTGAAACCAATCAGAGACAAATCTTGCTCCAGGGTTCCCCAGAGCTCTTGATCCCTCTCCTCTACATGCGCAGAAGAGCTCTGGGTCGAGATTGGGCCTCCATGATTTTCCAGATTTTCCAGACCGTACGGCGCATGCGTGAAGCGTGGAAGCGGGAAACATATGCTCGGTCTCAGTCTCTTTCTTCCGAGTCGGCAGTCAAATATCCCCACGTCAGGCGAAGAAAGATTCAAATATTCCCTCCCCCGGGAGAATAAGATCAGTCAAATGCCCCACCCCAGGGCCAACAAAGACAATCAAATCCCCACCCCATGCCCTGCCCTCCCCCCCCTCCCCTGCCGGCTCAACATTGATAGGTGCATGACTGTTCCGTAGTTGTATTCTGGTAAAGTGATATTTTGCACCGACTCTCTCTTTGATCACTAAAGGGCAGCCAGGGGAAATTAAGGCGCGCGAGAACACCAGAACACCAAGTGAGCGCGTAGTTTTCGCGTCTCTCCGTAGTCTGAAATGTTTGTATGTATATGTATGTATGTATGTCTCGCACTCTTTCATCCTCGCTCCGGGACTTTCGCTTGACCACTCGATCGCGCACTCTACACCTACGCAAAAATACGGTCTAATCAATCGCTGGCTAAAAAACTAAAATATGGGCGTTTTACTGATTACTTACCTGAGTTCTTTTTTCAACTGCCGTTTCCTGGGGGATATAGAATGCAACAATTTCTTCCTCTCGTTTGCTCCATTTTTCTTTCGATTCCATGTCCGCCACTCCAGGTCGTTTTAAACCAACAGGCAACTGTACTTAGTTGCTTTATAACTTTAACAAGATCAGCTTAATCATCCTAAAATCATATACTCAGCTTGAGTAAACGCTTACGTTCTATGATTCGATTTAAAGGGGCTATTTCACGTTAGTTGCTATATATCTTTTATTACGGATGATGAAAATTTTTATAGCTTTCAGCCATCTTACAGAAAACAATGTCATCATTAGGTGTTAATAGCCCACATTCGATCTTACACTAAAAATCTAACATGACTTCGAGGCTTTCAAGTCATTTGGCTATATTTGGGTTGGTTTTCTCTGTGCCCAAGTCCCTTCTGGGAATTGCGACAAAATGGAGTCGTGAAAAACTTTGTCCCTAAAGCCTCGTAGTCACGTTAGAATCTTAATATATCGAACGTGGGCTATTGCCTTGCGTCCTCCCCTCAGTCGTGAAATGTCGTGCCATTCTCCCGCAGCCTCGTATAATTAATGAGACGGTGGGGGTTGAGCCAGGATTGGGCCCGGGGCTTGACTTCCATATGAAAGATCAAGACGGTCAGGACTCGTTAACATCCGTCGAAAGGCCCGTGGACACCATATGAAGTTTACACAAGGTAGATTAAAGTACACACAGCGTCAACCTCAACCCAAAAAAGGAACCTAACCAGTTTCGAAACAGTGCTTAACCCAAATCAGTAAAGGCAGTGCTAAACCCTAATCAGTTAAGGTAGTGCTTAACCCTAATCTGTAAAACGCAGTGCTTAACCGGCTAATCCAAAACGATAAGGAATACTACGTTGTGTAAACTTCATAAGGTGTCCAAGGGCCTTTCGACAGATGTTAAAAAGTGCTGACCGATCAAGACGGGGATGCTCTTCCTCTCGTTTAGGAGAGGGGGGTGGGTGGGGTTAATTGCAGGCTATGGTATCGTTTAGGGTCATTCAAGACGGAACGCCACTATTTCATAGCACACTAGTATCACTGAGGACTGTTCTTCAGGGAATGAAGAAAGTTCATGAAGAAAAGAAAGAAGAAGAATTTAATGACAACGTCTATAGCGGAATTAAAATCACGTAAAAACTTACTTAGTTGTCTGTTTTAGAATTGTACCTTAAAAGTGAAATACAATAAAGCCTGAACTACTCCCAGAATTTTAAAACACCGAGCAGTTTGTTTAAACGTTGCGGGGAAAAAGACCCAGGACAAGGATGTTGCATAATAGCTTAAGTTCCGTATAATCATCTCGACCACGGGGCGAACTCAAAATCCTTCAAAATCGCTCAAAAAACCGCTTTTGAAGCAAAAGGACGACAATATACCACGGGAAGAGTAATTCAACGTTTCTTTAACATTGATTTATATACATACTTCGCGATATATCGTTATAGGTGAAGCAAACGGTAAATCTAGTACATTTACTATAAAATACTGAACGATCGGTTACACACACACACAGTGTGGGCGCCCTGTGTTAGAACAGACTACAAAGTACCTCAAAGTGTTAACAAGGAATCTTAATACTTTCAAGGTGAGAAATGACACGCAGTTAGAATTAAAAAGATGACGGTCAATATTTTTACAACTGACATTTAAATTGTTCTCAAACTATGCGCCTACGGACCAAGGTCAATGACCGTTTGACAGCTCAGAGCAAACCCCTTTTAAAAAGGAACCGCCCTTTTGAAGGTAGGTGGCATTTAGTATAAGCCCTTTTCATCCCAAATACTCAAGATCGGTTCACTTTTCTGACTCTATTACTAATTCCTTGTTTGTTTGTTTGTTTTTGTGGCGATAATTCGTCGTGTAATTTAGTCATTATAGCGATCTATCTGACAAACACTTATGATCACCTGCAGATAATACCATAAAATGGAAAGAGACTTCAACCTTCGAAGTCAGGTTTGGCTTACAGATTGTTCTGACCATTTTCCTGCCGATTTATCGCAAAATGGATATAATTCAAACTGGAAACGACAAGGGCAACCTGAATGGCATTCAACAGTCGGTGGTCTGCTCGATCTTTGTAAGTTACATTAAAGAATATTAGTCTAGCCGGGGAACGTTTTAAGAAATGCAAAATATGAGGTCTATCATTCTGGTCTATTGTTTTGTAAGTTTCTATAAAACACCACAACATGGTTAAACAAAAACAGTCAATGAAGCGCACAAGTACGATTAAACGTTCGTTCGATGGCAACGTGATTTGCCGGTACAAGTCTGTCGGCCTTAATGAGTTCCAAAAATAACTTGGGGTGTTTCTGACCCAAACGAGCTCGATTTGACTTCCGGTAAAGTTGAACAACAGACTCGAGTTCAAAAGCTAATAAAATCATGTTATACCTTAAAAGGTAATCAAAGAGAGATTTTTTCAACCGAATCTTTTACGTAACGATGGTCTTACTCGATCATATGCTAATTTAGCACGTTTTCCTTCTTAACTACCGTGTTTTACCTTCAACAACATCCAATGCGTCCATAAACAAATCCTGAGATTCGGCCGAGAGAGCAAATTGGAGCAACCAAATCAATTAAACCACACGATATCAGTAAACAGGCCAAGAAAAGCTCAATCAGCTTGCGTTATTTTGCGACCGTTCGTAATTTTCATCGATCCCTCGCTTTTTTGTCCCAAAGTACCTGTTTTGAAGTCATCTGCTCTCTCACCATGTAGTCTGAATAATTAAGCGTATTGTTTATTTACTGGTAGCATTCAAATAACCTGTCAATAGAATTGTCCCTGTACGGCGTTTTCCCAGGCCCTCTCAGTCAACTCACTGCGGTGACGTAACCGAGGTGAATGGGCGGGAAACATCTTCACATCTTCGCTTGTACCAGGTGACCCGAAACGCATTGGCCGGGGGGAATAATGAGGCCTAGAGAACAGGCAATCAAAACAAGTCAAAACCAGACCTGACAAGCACTTTCAACCTCAGGACCGAAAGTCTTTGTTTCACTTGCGCAACGAGAGAAAAGCTCTGGAGCAAGACACGCTAAATCATGTGGTGAGTGACCGAGAGGAGAGAACCCTGGGAAGGAGATTGCCAACCGCGCCAAATGTCAGACGTTTTTCGTTTACTTAGGGGCTGTTTACATGACACCGGGGCGACTTTCGCCCCGGAGCGAGTTCACTCCGGTTTCCTCTCATGGCTCTATATTTGTTTACATGATACCACCACAAAATGCCATGCCGGCTCGAGTCACCCCGGCGTGAGTTCACCTCGGTTCTTGTATCGGGACGAGAATTTCACTCCGGTACGAAATCTCGCAACGGTATCATGTACACGCGAAACTACACCCGTTTCGGTATGAAATCGGTCTGCCAGTAGACTGGAACGGGTAGCGCATGCGTAATGTTTGCGATTTTGAATCACACGTGCATTTTATCAACATGAAGTGTATCTTCAAATAACGAGATGCAAAATGACCCAGTCATCATGTAAACGCGACACGAAATCAAAAGTCATCCCAGTATGAAATTCGCGCCGGTGCGAGTTTTCTCATGTAAACACCCCCTTAGTAGGATTACTGTATACTTTAGTAGATTTCTTTTAAAGAAAGTGTAAAAATAATATTTAATGATACTATCATTTCACTTTCCTTAAAATCGTAAGTTTATTCCCGTCGAAACTCATCACGCCTGGGAAAAATCATGTTGGCAAGTGTAGTTGCAAATGCAGTCTGCAGTTTCAGTTTTCAAACAGTTACGACGTTTTAAAGTACGCTTTCAAAACATCAAGTAAATTGAAAACGATAATTTTGTAGAGGGAGAAATATGGACAACCATTTAAGACGCGTCCTATTTTTCCTCGTATAAATGACCCTAATATTGCTTTGCCAATTGATAGCGTTGACTAATCGCCATTAATTTGAACACAGGTTCCACAAACAACTATACTCCCGGTTTTTCCAAGGGATAGACTGAAGCATATTACCAAAAGCTATTAGTAAGAGTTGCTCGGAGGAATGAGTTCAGCGTTAAAATTCGCAGCCAATTTAAGTTACTTCTGCCCTTCCTGGTTAAATTTTCCCCCTGACAGAGTCATCCCAAAGGAGCCTGGCAGTAGCTTCCTCTCGGCGGCTTTCATTCGCTTCTCAAATTTCAGTAACAATCGCTGTTCAATTCTCTTCTTCTTAATTTCCTGAATCCATTTGAATTCACCACGATGTTGTCCACGGGCCATTCTGATGAACTGAGGGTTCTTTTTCCGCGTGGCCTCGTATCTCTCCACACAGGTGTACCCTTGGTATCTCACACCGCGTCGGCCTTAAAACGCACAACCACTAACATAAGCTACTAGTACGGATAGTTAATTTTACTAGAAATACGCATCTCGCGTAGAACCTGGTTGGGTGACCAGCCACGAATAGCCTGTCATCACAACTCCTACTTACGTTCAAAGCATTTTTTGGTCGTCAAAACGGCCTCAAAACATTCAAAACAACGGAGGAAGTTTGGCGCTTGATGGTGTCACTGTGGACACCAACCAATGGTCCCAATGGGCAAACAAAAATTGGCCGTATTAACAAGGGTTTTTTTTTTTTACAAGAAACTGTATGGCGGTTTTTGCCAGGCGGCCAAAAAAAAGTGGTGGCCGTAAGGCGGCGTTTTACTGTACGAATATAAAAGTACATTTGGGCCTCCGCTATAATCCACGCGTGCGACAAATTTATAAACTTCGGCATATAAAAAGCACTTAAGCAATCAATACAGTGTTGTTTAACAAGTTCAATAACGTTTAAACATGAAGTATTATACTAGTAAACTACATCAAATAAAGAAGGCAACGACGCCCTTTGGAGAAGGTTGCCTGGCTAAGAAAATATAACACATGCAAGGAATGTTTTCATTGCTGTAGCTTAAATATTTCAGGGGAAGATTGAAAACTAGGAAGTTCTTTGTTTCTTATTTCCTTTTGTTTTCCAAAGAAGGAGCCGGGCGGAATTCCCGGCCTCCAAACCTCAGTGACAGTCCTGACGTAATTGAATTCAAAAAATGGTGGAAAATGAAAAAAAATTGTAACACGTCTTGACGAGACTTCTAGGCTCAGCTATTCGATGGCCGATAAGCACGAAAGAGATTAAGCATCGCGTTTACGCAAACGACAAACGTGAGATTCAAGTTGAAGAATGAGCAGATAAAAACAGCTTAAAACAGTTCTTATGGATAGAATTGGCGTGAATCTACCGATTTTCGTGTAGTTATAATGAACAGTAAACGACAAGTCAATGGAAAACTTGGTCACGTTGAACAAATTCACGATCAAATGCCGTTTGCCGTAAACGCGATGCTTAATCTCTCAGGGTTAAATACTAATCCAGGTTTCTTTTTTAGCAATTTTTAGAGCGCACCAAATTAAACTGAATTTGCTTTTAAGCTTTCATATCTGAATTCAGCTTGCACTTACCCTGGGTTATCTGTAACCCAGCTTTGAACAACCCCGCGCAGAAAGTTAAGCCCTGTAGCTTTAGTACTGACCTCTTCTTGTGACACTGGCAGGCAGCAGAGCTGGTTGTCTAATATCAAGTCCAATTCCATTTGGAGTGTAAACCTTCAGTAACACCAGTGACCCAATCCCTGCAGTCACAGACACCCAACCTAAATTGGACAACACCAAATCAGCAGCACAGACATCCCAGCCTATTCCTTGCACCGTGAAGTCCTGCGATTTGAGCTGTGGAAATGTTTCCATGCGTGCTTTCCCACCAAGTGGTATCTGTTGGAGATAGAACATGACTCAAAACACTGAAAATTGTCAGGATACTACACAAAAATAAATTCTCCTAGAGTAGAACTCATACAGATCCTCAGCTGTGACCATCATATGATTTTATCCTTGGTTTTAATTTCATTTTCCATTGTTCCAAATTCATTATAAAACATACCCATACTCACAAACAAAGGAAAATTTAAAGCATGGACAAACTTGAACCACGTAGATTTAATAAGCAAATTACATGAGTATGTTAAAAAAAATGCATTTTATTGACAAAAATGTCTGCATGAATGCGTATCTTACTTACAGATACATGTAGCCATAACACCGTGAAAAGAAATATAGTACTACACAACTTATTATGGTTTTTAATGACAAAAATAGTCAGTTACTGATGTTTGAACAGCAGCATTCAGTTTCAAGTTGTCTCTACCTAAACTACATGTAAATGAACAAGTGAGACGCATGCTTTGGAAAATAGTAATAACTTGGCAGCTTCTATTCCCGGCCTCTAATATGTTCTCAGAGGTACACAGTTATATAATATCTCCCATTACAGAAATCACTTGGGCAGTCAATGATTCTTTTGTGCCTGGCTCCTTAGCATCAACAAAGTCCAAAGACAACTTCAAAGATTCAAGTTTATCATAGTATGCAAGGTCCTTGAACATTTCAAACCCAAAAATATCCTCCGATCATCCCTGTTACTTGAAATCCCGAGTACCCCCCTACCACCGAGTACCCCCTACCCCCGGGGCAAGATGTTCACATCAAGTGGGTGTCTAGTAAAAGGCCTGATAAGCCTGCAAAGCAAGCTTTTCCACACAAGTCATTCACAGAGAAAGTTACAGCATGGGTGAAGAAAGGGAAGAAGGGGGAGGGGTAGCCTGAGATCATTTCCTGTCCCTATTATCCCTCTGATTGCCAGTTAGGGGAGGGGAGAAAAGGTAGTCTTTTTTACCTCTCCTTCTCCCGCTTCTTCCCTCTTTCTTAACAAATACACCAGAAATCACCTCCAGTGCAGACTATGGTGTGATTTAACTGTTACTCAAATTGCATACTCACAGCTGCATCCTCCACTCTCCCCACCCCACCCTAGGGACATACTGTCTTACCCCTAGAAGTTCTGCACCAGCATGTTTGAGGTAGACTTCATCTGCTTGTGTTTCTTTACAAATGTGCACAGGCAAATTAGGGGATGCCAGCACTGTAAAAAATATTGACTGGACAGCCTAAAATGGTTAAACATACATAAAGTAAGGAAAATTAAGAAGAAAAGAGAGACGAAAAAGGCAATCACAGAATGAAGTTTCAAACAACCAAAGATTAACAAATTTGGATAATAGGCAACAATAACTACAGTGCTGCTGCATATATAAGTTATTTTCTTATAAGTATTATTATTTTTTAAAGTTTATCAGTAACTCCACAAGAGGTACAAATCATTACACTATCTTATGCAATATGCTGCTTAACCATAGTAGGCAGCTATAGATTAAAGAAATAAGGATAAACAAATATTTTCAAACAATTGGAATGATTACATATTGTATCAAAATCTTATATCAAGATCTTACATCAAATATTAAAATCCTTGTACTATTTTAGGATTCCTTTAGCTGTTATTACTTTTTAACACCATAACCCTGACAAAAATTAAGGGGCTATGAAAAAAAAATTAAAATTAATTAAAAAATTAATAATGCAATTACTATCACCTTTGGAATGCTGTCCCACTCATCACAACTGTTTTGTTTGTGTCTTTTTATCTGTATATTTGAAATAAAAGAGGAAATCATTGAAATGAGAAAAGTTTCATAAAACTGGACATTTCAAAACTTTTAGCATTTCCACAGTAGATCATTCACAGACAACCACCTCTTAAATGGGACCAAACCCATAAGTAAGCAGACGGGTCACAAGGTCAGACTAAGAAAATTAGCTCCTCACTAAAAAAATTCCAAGCTAAATGGGAGTATACTTTCTATAATAGCATGTAAACTCCTAGTATAAGCATGAAATGTGGAAGCTGTATCTTGGATTGACAAGAGATAGCAGCTAATCATTAAAAAAGACAGTTTTGCTCTGATGATATGTCCACCACCTCTCATGAGACCATCTCTCATTAGTAATCACTTCCCATAAATGACTAACATTATCCAACCCCAACCCTCCAAGTTGCGACCATTTTAGTCGCCATGGTGCTTAAAATTATGAACCTGGTGACTTGATTTGTAAAAAAGTCTCTCTAAACTAAAACAATAATATTAGTCGCCAAATGGCGACCAAGCAAAAACTTTAACTGGGAGGGTTGAACCCCCTTTTTAAGTCTAAGCTTCTACTGTAGTGGGAAACCTCATGTGGAAGACCACCTCTTGTAAGCCATCACAGCCACTATTTTGGGGAATGGCTTTATAGTTTTCCACCTCTTGTAAGTTCAAGTTCCAGTTGAAGTATATTAATTTTGTTATATATTAAAATCTGTTTACAATCCTACTGACGTGCAGGTAGCTAAGCTAATCAAGGCTGGTCAGTCACACAAGTTCTAATACCGTAAAGTTCAGAAAGTAACACCCCCTCAAGAGTAACAATAAAATGTCACAGGTTTTAGCAAATCCTGAAAGTAGCAATAACCCCAAAAATAACAACCCTTATCTTCCGCTGATTGCAAAATAGGTCAGATCTGGCCTATAACACAGAAACTACCGCAAATAATGGCGTTACTTCCGATTGCCCCCAAATTTGGCCCACAGGAAGTCAATAGGCTTAGCCAAATATGGGCCTAGTTTCCAGCCCCCAGGTAGTTTGAGCTTCACGCAATGGTCTGTCAAACTCTGGAAAAAATTGCCGTGCACCGTGAGAGGTTTTTGTGACTTCTTTTGCGAAGAATGAAAGCTTGTATCGACGAATTTCAACCAAATACAAGTCAAGCAAATTATTTTGAAGGATTTTGGAGGATAACAAGCAAAACAAACGGGAAAATCTAGGTAAGAAAACAGTTTTGAATCTTGCATGCCGATAGCCGACTTCGCCATGTTGGCGAGCACATGTTGTTGAAATGCAATGAATTCCTTCCCGTTTGGCCTTCGGTTCGCTTTTTGCCGTCAAATCCTTGCTTATATTGATGAATTATATTAGTGAATTCATGTTTGCTGTTTTTAACTCGATATTTCACCGATAAACTAAGAAATACAGCGTCTTTCCTAAGTAAACATCGTTGCCTAGGGACGCAAAGATATCAAGTTTTGTTTAGCTAATTAGCATAATCCTTCATTTGCATAATTTAATTATGTCAACAAAAGACATTTCTAGAATATTTTTAGTCGCTCTATATTTTCGACCGATATTCAGGCTGTTTTGCTGAGACATTGAAGAAAAAACCGTCTATTGACTGTAAAAAACCTAATGTACTCTTGTGTGGCTAAAATTACTCTTTAAAATTTTTTTAAAAATAATTATCTAAAAATTTCCTCTTTTTTTTGTGCGGAATATTATGGGTTTCCTGAGTCCGAAATATTTTTTTTCTGAAAGTTTAATTTTTGTCCTTTCCAATGATGTATAGCTTGATATGGTACTGTAAATAACAGCAGAGATATGATGTTTTAAAGTTGCATAGTCAAAAATACCAAAAATCTGATTGAAGAGAATGAGTTAATTAATAATGATTATTTGACACTCCTATTCATAACTCTCAAAGTACAGGACAAACATTACCATTTTTCAGATTTAGTATTCCTATCACTTTTTTGCGATTTTTTTTTGTAGTGCCCATGTGGAGTACACGTTTTAGCCATCTGAAAGTAACTACCCCCCGAAAGTAGCGAGCCTCTGAAAGAAGCGATAGCAGAAGGGTGCTAAATCCGAAAGTAACGAGATTTGTTACTTTCGGAACTATATGGTATTACAGTATTTGAAAAGAATTTGAAAAAGAGATTAACAAAGAGACAGTTTTGCAAAATGGAGAGAAACATATAAGTAATATTGTTCCATATTAAATCAAAAAAGGAAAACTTAATAAAAGGGAAAAGAAATGAAATAATTATGAAGACGAGAGATAAGTTAGCTTATGTCTACTTTTGATTAACATTTGTAAAGGGACATTTGTTAAGGTAATTTTGTAAGTGACTGCTTGACTCATGCTCTGATATCTTAATCAGACCTCAGTGTTTGATCTGTACATTATGTTTGCTGTATACACTAAGCTACTAAATATAAACTAAGAAACTTTTAGTGACAACATTGGAACTACGCACATCAAACTTTACAAACTTCATATAATAAATTTCTCTTCCATAAAGTAGATACTGATCTGGAACTTGTCTTGTCTGATACAGTCTACTCACGATAACTCAAACCACCAAGCGAAATCATAAAAAGCTTTAGTTATCGCGAGTTTGAAGCAAATAAGCAGATGATTGGGAAGGGAACAATGCAATTTATCATGCACACTTCACTTGAAGGGCCAGCAAGAGATACAGATTGATATTTTGAAAAAGGAATTAAGTAACAAAGCTTGATCAATATACAAGGATAGACACCAAATTTGAACTGGCTGGAGTGACAAAATGTAAAGACAAAGAACTGACCTTTTTTCCCGACTTGTCACGCCCTTAAAACATGTAGGGTTCAAGTTACCGAGAGTAAAATTATTATATAAACGATCTGAAGGGAAACAAAAATTACTTCGAGTTATCTAGGGTTTGAGTTACCAAGGGTAAAATTACACTAAATATATGATGGAAATCCAGGAGAAATCGATTTTGGTTTAAGTTAGTGCAAGCTTGGGTTAGCGAGTGTTCAAGTTATTGGGAGTCAACTATACATTGTACCCAAGAAAAATTAATATTCTACCTCAAGGTAGTCCACTCTGCCTAGTCCACCTAACAGCAAGGAATGGCCCGGTTTGAGAATAAAAGTCCTGGGTACAAGCCAAAGAGTAGGATTTAAGAGTTTTAGCTCATCTATTGTCAGCAAGCTTGTAATCTGTTGAGATAAGCACCTCTAAATTACATGTAGGACTAATTTCATTAAAAAAAATTCATGAACAACAGTCAGATGGATGCTTTAACTTATTAATCTTAATTTTGTCAAGACCCAACAAGATCTCTGGCACATTCAAAACATTTATTTCCATGACTGGTATCTTTTCAATAAAAACTCTACTCATTATAACTTTGTTTCCACCATTTATAAAGTAGCCTAGACCTAGCGACTCTCTTACATATGTAAATGTCTGGGAAAAAAATTGCTGGAGGTGAAATTAGAGGGAGGCCTCTCCAAGTAAAGTTGAACAAAATTTCACATTTATTCAATCAAATATAATTCACAAGTTATCCAATAAAAGATACAGTGTAGGTTGTGGAAACCATCACTAAAGCAGTCAAGAACAAAATGATCAAGCGTTTCCATGACATAAGTCGTTCCATTTGGCTTTTAATTGCACTACAGCTGCACCTGGATATCAGCATATTTGCATCACCAAAAGAACACATTTCAGAGATTTTCTAGGGTGTTTCTACCTTCTGAACAAAATTAAGGCCAAAATTTTACTATTATCTGTTGTCATTTGTCATTTGTAGAATGAAACATTAAATCTTCTATTTGACCAAGGACACTGACATGATTTTTTGAACTAATATGCATGGAACGTATTACTCCAACAAACAGTTAAAAAAGGACTACGCAATGTTCATTCAGTAAACTGAAGGTCTTTCGCCACGATCAAAGCAATTTTGAGGGGGAAAAAACATCCAGTCTAAAAATTAAAACTCAACAGACTAGTAGGTCTCAAGGTCAACTCTTAGAAAAATATTGAAGCAAGCCAAGAACTTTGAGCCTGTGAAATCCAGGGTACCCAGTATGTGATTTTTTTATGAAAAAACTAAGATTTCTTAGTCACCAAAATGCAAAAGTAAGGTGCCAGGGGCCACTCAGGGCACTGCTAGAGCTCAGTCCTGCATGACACTGTAAAACAGCACAGTTCATCAAACCTGTTTCTCATTGATAATTCCTGGAGTATCATACAGCCATGTTTGTTTCTTGTTAGGTTGATCCATCACTAAGCTTGGTTGAACAACAGTGATCCCAGAAGATCTATTATCCGGCTCAGAGGGAACAAGAGCTTGAAGATGCTTTCTTCTGTTTTTCCCACGTTCTCTGTAGTCTGTTTCTTCTTTGTCAATGATCTCATTATCAATTTCTATTTCACCATCATATGAGTACTGCCAAGAGGAATGAAATATTCAGTAAAGAAATCATCTTACCAAAGCATATACAGTGTATCTAACATTTCTAGTGGAGCTCCTCGCGCGCGCGAAGCGCATGCGTGGGCGGAGCCCCATAGCTAAGGTAATCTACCCATCCCAGAAAATTTGGTAATCACATGACCGTACACCGCCCGCCCGCCCGCCCGCCCGCCCGTCCGTCCGCACCACAGGGTAACCAGTGTTCAATCCTCACACTTTCTACCTAGTTTGGGAGCACAGGAAGACTGATATTGCAAACATATATTGCACATCAATGTTGTGATCAATTGACAGCTGTCATAACAGGGTATCCACTGACCAGTATCACCGACCGTATCGTGGGCTCAGGTGTCGACCCATCGAGGTCGAGTATCTTTTTGAAGTTATCCGCTGACAAGTTACTAGTTTTCAAATGATTGCAGGCTCAAGTTTCATTTTTTTTAATTCATATGAAATATGTTTTTTATGTGCCGCACAATTAAAATTTTGATTTCAAACTGACCTCGGAAGCTAAAATTCAGCAAGTTTTTACAGGCAGGGAAGACATGCCAGTTGCTTTTTGACTTTACTCACCAAGGTCATGGGTTGGTAACGCTCTATGTCCAATTTTTATGCTGTGATTGGTCAAAATTTGACAGGTGAGTTCATGCGGAAAATTTATGCAGCATCTTGAAACCTGTTTACTTTGACAGCTGAAGCTGACAGAGTCTTCTGTTATTCATGGCTAGTTTTTTTATTGGGTTTTTGGTTGAGAAATACGTCCCATGTTAAAGTCGGAAATCCGATTTCGGATGGCATCGTTTTCCTTTTTCACCTTGCTTGATGCGTGAGAGGGTTGAAAAGTCTGAAGCGATTCTGGCCTTACTTGATAGTTTTCAGTGCATCTCGAATGGTAAGCCTGAGTAATTATTGTATTTGACCAGGGGGGGGGGAAGCTACTTCCCATACATTCTCTTAAATGAAATCCAAACGATGTTCTCACAACTTGCAAAGCGATCAGCAAGGGTCTTGCCAGCGGATTTGGTATTGATCATGCGCATTACGTCAAAATCCATAGATCAACGGTCTTGAGAAGAAACAAAAACATGGCGGTCGAAGGCGGGACTGTTTCTCACTATTATATTTTGGTAATTCGCAAATTTATTGATTTGATGTCGCTTTTCAGACATAGTGTGTGGTTTTCTTTTTCTGTTAAACAATTTCCCTCTGCAGATTTGGAATATGCAACATATAGCTCCGTACTGATATAAAGAACCGCCGAAGAGTTGAGCTATCGAGCAGTGTTTTGCAGCAAACCTTAGGAAAGTTAAAGTCGCTTAAAGGTACAGAGCGTTCAGTAGTAGTTCTGATTTGTTTATTAGGATCGTTTTGAATTGTAACTTTGGATTCAAGGTGTTGACTGATCGTAATAAACGAAGTGAAATGTTATGAAGTGTGAATGTTTATATGTAGAGCTGTAAGCTCATATTTATAAAGCTTTCTGAATATTCTTGCTTCCGATAAATTTGACACTTTCTCCAGTAATTTTTATCAGCATCAAGTTATCCTTGCTCGGCAAAAACGATGTAATCTATAAATTGATCGAGCGCGTTGTTGTTGGTTAAGATCTAACGCGGTTGCGTTTTAGTTTCCCCCGCAATTTCAGTACCGAAAGACAAATACGATATGCAAGAAGAACAAAGATGCATGATATTATTTTTTTTCAATTTTTTAAGCATTTCAGATTTCCTCAACCGGTTCGCTTCTTGCTTCTAAAAAGTCTAAAAATATTTACCGTGGAAAAATGCTGCAATAATCCGCTGGCCATCACGCAGGGTGATGCTTTGCAAGTTGTGAGAACATCGTTTCTCGGTCCCAGACCTCGTCTCTTCCCCCCCCCCCCCCCCTGTATTTGAAGTTTGTTCTTTATATCTAATTTAATGAAGTCGAGCATAGTTTATGTGGCTATTTAGTTTATGCACGTTTTTAATTGTAAGATTTGAGACAATGATCTGACCGAGTATTATAAAGCTTATAAAACTTTAAAAAGCCTTTAGTCATTTTCTTACCGCGAATAAAAAGAAAACGTTCCAAAGAAAATTTCGTTATAATTCTGGCTGTAAAAGAAAGCTTTGAGCGATTTTCTTGCCTCGAGTTCATCTTTGAAAAAGCAAACACTGGGAAGCCGGCTTACAAAATGAAAAACATAAACAACGATTTTCTGAGACACTTTAATACTTGTCTTCGTGAATGAAAATTGTTGTCTCTGTATAAGTTTCACCGAATTATTGTCCTTTTATTGATTGTTGGAAGTCTCTTTTGCAATTTTTATCGCTGTGCTGTTTGTTTTCAGTCGCTCATGAACATCGCTTGCATGCAGGAGAAGTCACAATGCCGCGCATGCATATCAAACACTTTTGAAGATTACACATCGTTATAAAAACATTAAATAAAAAATAAACAATAAATTCTTCATTATGTTGAAGCGTATAACTCTATTAATCATAATTTAAACAGTCGACTTTGGCGCTTGTCAAAAGTGAGAACTGGCTAGCCGTATAGGTGATTTTGGAAATTTTTTTAACATTTTCGCTAAAAGCCCACAAGTGCTTCGATCGTCCTGAATATTGCGCGAGTGCAATTTGTATTGCAAAATTGTAAAATACTGCATTCTGTCCGAGGTCTGTATGATAAAAACAGTGCCTCATGGTACTGTTTCACCTCAGATGTGATGTATAAAAAGTATAAAAGGTTGGTTTAAACGTCCCCAGACTTGTTGGCAAGATTTTGTAAAGTAAACTTGTCGCACGCAAAAAATTCCACCTGATTTGTTTTCCAGGCCTAATCTACTGTGATCAAGAGTCCACGCTGTTAAATGTGATCGAAGGTGATTGCTATTTTTGGGTGTACATATATAAGGCTATCAACTCGATGTAAGATTAAGTTTACTCTTAGCTTTGACTGTTTGCAAATTACTGTTCTCTAAAATCACTTAACCTTTCCCTCAGATTAGTCACATGAATGTGTTCTAAAGTTAACTGAATTGTGGAATACAAGTTTATTTAATTGATGTCAGGGGCACTAGGGAGAAGAGTTATCTGATGGTGTTCCCTGGTTAAATAAAGCTATTATTATTATTATTGTTTGATTTAAATCATAAATTCGAGTTAATAGGAGCTTCGCTTTTAGCCCTGGCTAAATCTATATATTATTGCCATGCATGCCTGAATGAGGCTACCTGTACCCTGCAAGCAGCGGTTCCTCCAGACCAGATGCTATAAAAATGCTGCGAAAGGAGAGAAACCACTGAAAGCAACCATTTTCTTCTTTGATCAAGCCACCATCCAGAGCCATGGGCAAATAAATTAACTTTCAACAGGTAAAAGGTGTTTAAAAACAAGTTAACACTCTCATGCATTTGCTTATGCTAATATAATCACTGCCTTAACAAGAGCCTGCTGAGAATTTGCGCTCTTTTAGTCTTTAATGCAACTATTCCTAACCACTCAATTACTCAGTCAAGTGTAGGCAAACCAAATTGGCATTGAATTCCTAAGGACCATATCCAGGCTTGTCGCTGCTTGTTTACGTCCTCCATAAAATGCAAAATTAGGCATTTTCACTTCATATAGTCATGCAAAAAAAGCGAAGAAGTGTACAAACAAGTGTGATGCACATGGAAAGTTGTTGTTTTGCTTATTAAACCTATTGTTTTTTGAAGTTCTCATTGCCATCACCTCGTAGGATCTAAAAGTCTGTAATGTTTCTTGCAAAACAAGAGTGTATGTCATTTGATGTTTTGACATACCCGGTAGCCATCACATGGACGCACATGCTTGATGGAAAACAGGGTGTACAGTAGGCATCGGAGATCGAAGAACTCTCCTTTTACTATGCAGAATTTTCCATCTAACGTTTGGTATTCTATGACTATTATTTTTTTTATTCAGATGTGGAGCCTCTTTAAAAACAATCTCCTGTAACGTTACACCTTTCCCCTGCTACTAGAAAAGAAAAACCCTAGAAAAGCAAACAGGTTTCTTGCAGTGGTTTCTCTTCCTTCCTATCTTCATAGCCAATGCACTCAGGGTAGAATGAGGGCAAACATTGTGCATAAAAAATACACTTTGGACCCCAGAATAAACTTTCTTGCAATATTGAAAATTATAAAAAGAAGCAAAGAGCATTGAAATTGTGATTCTATTTGCACTGTTCCAAGAAATTTTGCAAACTATTGCTTTGCTATATTTTCAAGAATACAAAAAAAAATTAATTTTAATTCTTATGTTTTTTTTATGAATTTACCGAAAGCAAAAATTTTGAATTTTTGTAGTAAGTTGTTATTTTATATTTTTTATCTTCTAACCCCGATTTACAACAACAACAAAATAAACTAAAAAATCAAGGTGAAATAGCAATAAAATATTTTTTTGAACTCGGTTAAACGTTTTCACTGAATTTAACTATGACCTATAACATACATTTCAGCCCTTCTTAATTCCAGTCTAAAGCATATTACTGTATACCATTAAAAACCAAAGTTACTGCCTTTGGCAAATGTCATCACTTGTTGGCCCCCTGATATACCACGTGACATTGCATTTATCCCATCAATCCTAAAACACATGCAAAGTTGGCGGGTATTGTTTATAAGGTTGTACCCACCTTTTCAACACCTTCTCTTAGTCTCATACAAAGTTTCTTTAACATCCAATGACTAATAGGAAACCTTAACATTCCTTGTGTAGTGCAAGGCCACAGGCTAACAGTTGCCCGCTGCAAGAGGTCAGCTTTCTTATAAACACTGAACAAATCCAACAAAAGATTAAACAAAGAAGTTTTGCCAGTGTTACTACAGCCAACAAGGTAAATATCACCTTTATGATCCCAATGTTCCAAGATCTTACTCGCTAGCTGTAGGATTCCAAAGCCAGACTTGGCACTCACAAGGCAGGTACTCTTGATGTTTGCACCCTCAAGCCCATGAGCTTTACACATTGTGAAAAGCATTTTTTGGACATGCTCCTCCTGTTTTCCAGTATGGCCATCTACAGGAAGCAGGTCTATTTTGTTTCCCACTACGATAATCCGCTTAGCTTCACCCACAGTTTCAAGAAGATTCGGGAAAAGACTTCCAGGTAAGTTTAACAAGTCTACAACATAGAGAATCAAGCCTTTTCGTCTCTGCAAGTGTCTTAAGTACTCTTTTATCTCACTGGAAGTTGCAGTAATAGGAAAGGGCGTGTTGTAATGTTTCAGATTGAAGCATTTTTGACAGACAAGTGTTCTCGATGTCAAGTCAGGGTTTGAGCTCTGATCTCCCGTTACTGGATTCTTAGAGGGTATAATGTAACCCGGCTTCTCAGGATCTTCGCTCTGGAAAACAGCCCCACATCCTGAACATTTAGGAAAAGGTTGTTCATAGATATCTGTAAAGGCTTCAATGTTCAATACCTCTGGTTCAATCGTTTCAATAAGTGCACGTGAAGTTTCATTTGTTTCGTGATGGAACTCTTCCAAATCAAGACCGTCCTCGTATAGTGAAATTTCATCATCTCGTTTACCAATAGAGGCAATCGTAGCTAGGATTTGATTTTCTTCAACCAAATCTGAATTCTTACCATTTTTATCACCAGAAAGGACAGATGAAGTTTTCAAACATCTGTTGAATACAATACGGTGGCGTGCCAAATTCACACGCAACTGTAAGGTAACAATTCTACACAAGTTAACCCTGGAACGACTCCAAGACCTAAGAAGCCAATTCATTGTTCCAAGAACACCACTAGCTCTTCCCACCTGAAATATAGACATCTTTCATCATAAAAGTTTGGTTAGCAACTTTTGCCGTGTTCCACTGGTCGGCCATGACACATTTGCTACAAGGCAAATCTGCTGGAAAAATGCAGGCTCAAAACAACCTCGACCCCAGGGTCTTCTCGTTTTTCGATGTACGCTTCAGCAAAGGCGCCAGTGACCATAAGACCCCCGGAGGGGCGGGGTAAGACCTATACGGAAATGTGCCGCTGGACAAGGTACGGTTATGGTTTTCGTCCTCTCTCATTGTCGTATATTACCATACCCAAAAACAAAGGAAAATAAAATTTTAAAAAAGGAATTAAGCCCCAAATTAATGGAGATCAATCTGGGCGAGACTCATTTTCATTTAACACCTAAGAAATGCCATTCCAAAACACACAACCCAAAAAAGGGCTAATACAAATGCATGCATTCTACTTCTGCTTTCCTCATTTCTTTGTGCCCAGCCCTAGAACGCTAGAAGAGTAAAGATAAGTTTTCCATCTGGAACACCCCAAGTGATAGTAAAATCTTCAATTTATACCCTTAAACGAGATGACAAGCATCGCCCTTGCACCTCTTTCATATGAAGAGAGTCCGCACCCCCATCCCCTTTCCTATCTAGGCTATACTCAAATTCTCGCAACACCCGTGCAGTGTTCAGAATGGATTAACTGAAAAATTATGTACCATAAATACGTTTCTGGTCCAGATGACCAGTTCCAGTCTCTTACGACCAAATTCCGTAGAGCTTTAAAGCTGTGATGCATTTCCAGGTCCAATTGTCCAAAAAATCCTCTAAAATAAAGTCAGAAATGTCATATGCAGTCTACTTTCTTCTGGTAGCAATAAGGGCTCTGTGAGAGAATTCATGACAAAAAGAAAAAGTAGGAAACAACTTCACATAACTCTGTTTCAGTTGAACCCAGAAGTAAACACCACGCATTAAAAAAGCACTATACTATGTTTATTTATTTATTACCGTTTTCTCCAAATAAATAGTTACATACCAATGAAATAGTAATGATAAAAACAGAGGAGAGGGGAACACCCAAAAGTACTTCAGGCACCATACAAGGGGTGTTCCCCAGTGAAACTAAACTAACTAAACTAAATTAGGTATAACTAACTAACTAACTAAACCAAACCAGCTAAACTAAATTAGGTATGTTTACGTATTTTTAAGAAATGTTATAAGTTTATGCTTAAAACAAGAAATATTTTCAGATTCTTTTACATCATCAGGTAGACTGTTCCATTCATTTATAATGCGAATAAAATAACTGTATTTAAAACTGTTAGTTCTACTATACATATTCGCAAGGTCGAGAGAGTCATTTTTTCTCAGGTTATAATCTACGTTGCGTTCTCTACAGAATAGCAGCTTATCAGAAAAATCTATATTGTAATGCCCCTTCATTAAATTAAATAAAAATGTCACATCCCTAATAAATCTCCTATCATATAAACTTTGTAAGTCCAATTGTTTTAGTCTAAAATCATAATCCTCATTAGACTTCAGGATAAACTTAGTTGCCCTCCTCTGTATTGACTCAATTCTATTAATGTTGCGTTGAGTGTGGGGATTCCAAGTCTCACAAGAATACTCTAGCAATGATCTAACAATACTACAATATAACGTTCGTAATGTAGTAACATCTTTAAAATCCATACATGTTCTTTTCACCAAGCCAAGGACCCTATTGGCCCTGGCAGTTATAGCATCTATATGTGAGTTCCATGATAGATTAGAGGTGGTAAACAAACCTAAGTCCTTATAAATATGAACGTTCTCCAAACTTTGATCATTTATATGGTAATCCCCAACCAGAGGGTACCCTTTCCTAGTGATTCTCATTAGCTTACACTTGTTTGTATTGATTCTCATTTTATTATCCTTACACCAATCAGAAATTTTATCCAGGTCATCCTGAAAAGATGACATATCATCTTGAGAATTAATAATCCTATATAACTTACTATCATCAGCGTATAAAGCAATTGAACTGTCTTTACTGATAGCTCCTGGCAAATCATTAATATAAATAATAAAAAATAAAGGACCCAGCAGTGAGCCTTGCGGCACACCGGAGGTGATTGTTAACCAATCAGATGCTTCCCCTTTTACAACAACTCTATGCTTACGGTCAGTGAGATAGTCTCTACACCATTCCAAAAGACTGCCACAAACACCATACTTATATAACTTAGTCAGAAGGATGGTGTGATCCACAAGATCAAAGGCCTTAGCAAAATCAATGAACACCACATCAACTTGCCGACTGTTATCAAGAGCCTTGGACCAGTCATGATGTGCCAAGAGAAGCTGTGTTGTACAGGATTTACCTCTCAGAAATCCATGATGAGAACCATGAATAAATTCAATAACCTGTCCATAGATTGCATTATACACTAATCTTTCTTGACACTTTCCCGTGATGGTTAAAGTGAAATGCCTCTGTAATGTTCAACTGGCTCACGGTCACCATCCTTATGAATGGGAATAACATTGGCATGTTTCCATAATTTAGGAACTTGACTCTTCTTGAAGGACAAATTATAAAGCATACTTAAAGGAACTGCAGATGTATGAGCTGTCTCCTTCAACAAACGGACTGGAATTTTGTCTACCCCCACTGACTTGCTTATATCAAGCGTTTGTAATATCTTTTGAACTTCATGTGTATACACAGAGTCTGTATGATGACTAGCACATTAATCATTTTGGATGGTATGCGCCAAAATAGAAGGTACACTTACACTGTCTTTACAGAAGACAGAATGGAAATGAATGTTATACAAATTAGCTTGTTCCTGTGGTTTGGTTGCTATGATGTATTCCAAAATGGATGTCACAGGAAGTTCACAGGCAGAAACTGGAAAAACTCACGGTCTATCATTTGCACAATTGAATCTGGTTTCCTACCAGAACATTCCATGGCCAGTTACGGGGTAAATAGCTTATAACAACCATTTGACCTACTTCAGTTTTTAAAACAGATTAAATTTGGGCCAGGCTAAGTCGATTTTTACGAAATGCGCTGTGAATGCCTTTTTCGTCTAATATGGCTAAAGTGCAGTCAGCAGCATCTAAATGAAGGCATCCAACTTTAGATAATATAAGGGTGTTAAAGAAAAATAATAATTAAACAATCCTGTTTTATTCATTTTCTTACTTTGACGTCAAGATAGAGTGCTAACTAACAATTATGCACTAGTCCCCGACCACCAAACGTCCGCGGATAGTGGGGATTTAAAGGAGCAATAGCGGGACAAATACTGTTGATTTTACTTTCATGTCTTGCACTAGTCCCCTGGGAAATAACCAAAAGTTTACAGCTACAAAGATCTATCCCTGGGGTGGGAGTCACCATGAGGAGTTACAATGAACGATGACGTGAAGCCTTCATGAAGGCTGTAACTTTCAACGAAAACTAGGAGAGTTTGAAAGGCAATTCAGCCACTCCCTCTTGAATAATTAACAATTTGGATAGAATAAATGTGTTTCATTCGAAACTATTCTGAATGTCAGCATAATTATGGCTAAAATTGGTGAAAAGACATAGATCACGGAGATCCGTCCTGCTGTAACTGAACTCAATAGCTCTCCTCATAATCCTTTGCCCACTGCTGCCCAACCTCTTTTCTGGGCTATGCTTTTTTATGGTATGGCTGTTTCGGTCCAAGCATTACTAACTGATGCAACGAATTTAAACAAAATACAAATGCACAGACCCATGAACACGATGTTTCTCTATTGTTGTTATGTGCTTGTCCAGAAAGGCATATGAAGCTGGCAAAATTAACAAATTTGTTTTCGAACATTTAAAACAGTGCATAAAACTAACTTTTTGAACCTATGATTTGTGGGCCATTACATTAATCTTTGTCATATGCTGATGAACTCATTTTGATCAGTATCTGAAAGTTTTCAAAATGTGTCAGGTCATATATGGCTTTTTTTTGGTTTTTGCATGGAGGAGAGATACGATGCATGACTCAATTCAAATATTTGATCAGTTAAAGTGAGTCATTTGTTAAACTTGAATAGCGGTTCGTTGACAGACAGCTTATTAGGAAGGGGTAATTACCATGTGAATCTGTCCCTAGGGCGTGGGGTAAATCCTTTAAATTACGAGGATACTTTTGTAAATTTCCCCACTATTTCCCAGGGGTTTGGGGGGTCGTGGTTGCAATTGACCATTGCATTAGTCGGGGTCGTGACAGTTTCAAGCGACTCATGATCAAAACGCCACAAAAACGCAGAGGACGACACTAATAACATATGATAAGTTATCTTTATTCATCTGTCTTTCCTTACATTAACATTTAGGATCGAAAGGGGCAAACCACTGTGTTTTATGAAGCATTTCTTCCAATTATTTGAATCAAGCAAAGAGTGGGCGTTACGAAACGCAGTAAATGTTAGATCACATGTTGCGCATGACATCATGATAATTTATAATAATAATAATATTTATTTTCTTATATAGCACTATATCCATAAAAATAATGCCCTACAGAACTTCACAGAGCTTACAAGTACAACTATTTAAAAATAATTAAAGATTAAATCTAACACTACAACCTAGAGCTGAAAAAGGCTAAAAAAAGGAAAAATTTAGAACTGTTTAAGAAATAATTGAAAATTTAAATCTTAAAGCACTGAATGAAACAATGCCTACTAGCGCCTCGCCTGTTCATAACCCTTTTTAAAAAGGTAGGTTTTAACCTGGTTTTTAAAACTGCTTAAGGAAGAAGAAAACCTTACTTCGCGTGGCAGAAAATTCCATAAAAAAGGAGACGCGCATGAAAACGCCCTAAAGCCATAGGTACGCAAGTTGTCAGCTGGTTGAACTAATTGCCGACTTTGAGCGGGCCGGAGATTACTTTCAGGTAGATAGATGTTAATGAGATCGGAAATATATTTAGGAGCAAAATCATTAGGCTCTTTGTATGTTAATAATAGCAGCTTAAAAATTATCCTTTGTTCATCTGGCAGCCAGTGTAGACTGTATAATACAGGAGTGACAGTGGCAGTCAGCATTACAATCCTAGCAGCGGCAATCTGAACTTTCTGTAAGCGTTCTATGAGGTAGCCAGGAAGACCGTTGGTATAGGACTGAGTTGCAGAAATCAAGTCTAGAGGTTACAAACGCATGGACCAGAGTTTCGGTTTAGATCGTCGGCTAAGGTACCTTCTGATTCCAAATGATAGAAACCTGACTTCTTGATGTGCTGTTCCAAAGCAATGACGAATTTTGTGACACCAATATTGCGAGCCTTAGATACCGGAGAGATATTATCACCTCACACCAGCAGACGTTCTAGTGCTGGCTTAGGACGATGCCGTAAATTCAGTACTAACTTTGATGCCCCTATTAGTTCGGATAGTCAACCCTGTGACAGGGGCACCCAACGACGGTTTCCTCCTTAATGCATTCAAAACAAATTTTAGGCTATCCAAAGTAATTTTAGATCTCTATCTAGAAATGCATCCAAAGTGGCACCAGAGAATTTTTTATCTGTTCGGTCATCCTAGGACAACTTGAGTCTTTTCGAACTTACAAGGGCTTCAGTATTATTTTCAAAAAGAATTTTAGACGCATTTTAAAGTATAACGAAAGTAAGAATTTTTTTTGTTCCTCTCTCCATCGCATTTTCGAATTCGAAAACTTTAGGTTTCCTTTTTCTACGAAAACTAACTTCACCTGGGGTGTGAATGCGAAAAATTAATTAAACTTTAGAAAATAGTAGGGAATTGTTAGATAGGCGTCGAAACTTGTACATGACTGAAACGGTCATCTAGAAATTTTTAGCCTTCCTCAAGCTATAGAAAATTCTAGGCAATTTTTACTTCTCCAAACAAATATTTTACAGAAAAAAGTCGTTGGCTGCCTCTGCTGTGATTTGACTTATCCCACTTATACAACCCGTTGAACTCATTACATAAGTATTGTAAACTTTCATGTGAGTTGATCTGAAATACATTTTGTTATGGCTCAGCAAACGGCAAGGAGACGGTTCATTCTGTCCTGAGCACTTTTACACAATGGAGGATTCTCCAAAGCACGCTCATAACAGTTCATTGCATTTTCGTTGTCTCCCTCCATTTCAAAACATGCTCCAAGGAATGTAAAAGCTACTGAGTAATATGGTGGCAGAATGAGAAACTTGCTTTTGATGACCCCATCAAGCTTAGAAATGGCTTTCTGTCTCTTCTCAACATTATGTAGTTTGTTGTAGCATAGATACTGGATGCTGTATAGGAGCACAAGAGCAGGGACAGTGCACAGGGGTCTGTACTTGACTTCAAGAAGAAATTCTTCTGGAATGAGTGAGGAATTTTCCAGCATAATGATAAGACCTACTGTGGTATGTTTCAATTTGTCCACTAACGTTAAGCCTTTGCCACACATGGAGTCAAGGTAAAAATCATACTCCTCTTTCGAGTAAATTTCCTTTCGTAAATGAATCAGATTTGCAGTCAGTTTTTCCTCAGCTTCACCTAAGACCTGCAATGCTTGGTGGTAGTTCCCTACATTGTAGTAAAGGCAAGAAAGTAAAATAGATCCACTTATCGCATCGGATTCACCTCCAATCGAAATATGTTCACGATGCTTTTCCAGTGACTGAGGTCTTTCACCTCCAGAACCCTCCGTCATATCTGGCAGCGGAAGCATTTGGGCAATCTCTTGGTGTACGGAAGACCGCAGTTTATTGATCACACCCAGTACAAACCCATCAGTTTCCGTTCTGTACAAATTATCTAGATCTCTTGCCGCTGAATAGGCAAGTTCGATATCATCAAATGGATAAATGTGCAAAACTCTGAAACAGAGAAAATCCAAATTCGCTTCTCTTTCAGAATGCGTGACAAATTCTGACTGAAAAAGAAATGAATCGCAGTGTTGAAGTGCAAAGTAGCCCTCAGATTTGTACTTTTGCAACAAAGACAAAAGGATATCCTTATTGTCTTCACATATTCTGCCTCTGAACATGTTATTTTCAGGTATAAAATAATTAGGACAGTTGCAATTCGTAACCCACAAGATCATCCTTTCAAGGCAAAGCTCGTAACAGCCAAGAACATTCTCTACATTCCAAACTTGTTCATCGTTGTTTGTCTCATCGATCAGCCAAAACAGACAAGTTTTTAGGAAGTACGAGCAAAGCAAATCCTTGACAGAGTTGTTTTGCTCCAATCCTTCCTTTAGCATTATTTTCAACAATGCATAGCACAGCATTTGAGCATGATTCATTCTTAAAATAATGTTTTTTTCGGCGACAGCAAACGATATTCTCCACAGTATACTCCGTTTCTCAGAATTCCTTGGTCCAACAGGAACCATAAGACAGCCATCAGCCAACATATCACTCAGAAAGTCTTCCTGTAGCCACTTTGACTGCCGATTTTCAAATCTCTTGATAACAAACTCTGGCAAAAAGGGACAGTGGATGCAAAGAGCGATGTCACGTTCACCGTCATTAAGGCAAGGACCATGGTTTTCTTGACCACTTTCTCTGAACTGCTCTCTGAACAGCGAAGACGATAATACACTCGCCTTCTGCACATAGCTGTTGACTGATGCATCAAGCAATGGGCAAATCATGGCAAATCCTGGGAAGTCCTGGTCAAAATCAACCAGAACAACTGTTTCGTCTTTTTTAGGTACAAAGGCAACATCAGAAGGCACTGCTGTGACGTATTTAAGAACAAGGGTAATATCTTCATCACTGCCCTTGATGTCCAGCCCTTCAGCAAGGCTTCCACTTGAGATAGACACCGAATCTATATCACCATAACCATTAACTAGATTCATTATATGAAACATACTCTGCCTACGCTTGATATCTTCAAATGTACCAACAACCTGAATGAGCTTCACAGTCATTTCACTTGGAGATATGACATTGCTCTGGTTCTCTGTATGTGGATTGCAAAGTTTCACCAAACTGTTTTTCTTATCGTTAGGTTCCATCTGAAATGTTATAAAGTAAAATTTGTTTATAAGTGAGAATAACTTTAAATGAGAGATAAGAGAAAATCCAGTCTTTATTTAGGTTAAAGGAGGTGGCACTAGCAAAATCGGCGGAGTCACCAATATTATGAGGGCGAATCAAAGGGGGCATCATTTTTCTTATGTTTTGTATTTTTCTGTATCCTTGAATATCTTGCCAGTCGAAGGCTTTTATGGGAATAATGTGCTTCTTTTTCCCAAAATTCTCCTTTGATAAATGTGCAGTTAGGAAATGAAACATGGCACACCAAATTTTGTGTACATGGCTTTTGTGCTTCTTTACAAATTTGAGACGAGCTGGGCTTTACTTGGCAGACTGAGCAGATCGTGTTTTTTTTTTTGCCACCTCAGGGGCTCATTAATTTTAAACTTTCTGGACTTGGCTTGCTAATTATGTGACAGCTTTCTCGTCGAGTCTCCTATTTTGTATCTATGAAAACTATTAAAGCTGCTTTCTTCAGGACTTTTTGTCTTCCCCTTCGTTTCTTGCCTTCAAAAGCTTCATTTCTGCATGATCATTTTACCACCTAACATTCGGATTTTACCAGATTTTTAGCAGTTTCTACAACAGATAAGCCAGTACATAGAAGTGTACACGCTTATGCTCACACTTAGCTGAACGTTTTTTGCGTTAAGGGGGTTTATCTCTGGGCAAATGATTTTAGGTAGCCCGCAAGACATTGAGTTCAATCCTAATTTTGCGAAAAATCGCGACATTCGCATGATTACGTGACACGGCCCGTCACGTCAGTGTTACCGATAGATACGTTTTAAACAATTTACTTAAAGGCAGATTAAAAGCCAATTCGAAATTGAATCTTTCAGTAACTCCCTATTATTCTCATTGATTGCAGCATTTTCTTCAGATACAACGTACAGGGTATTTCAAAAGTTTGTTCCGATTTTTTATTCGCTTAAATTTCACTAATTATTTTTAAAAAAACCTTTTTTAAAACTTGGTATGTTATTCATTATTCATTTAACATTGAATAACTAAAATATTAGTAACCAGAATGTCTTCCTGTATGTTTTCTGACATTTTCTAAGCGGTGAGGTATAGAATGTACGAGCTCCCAAAGCGTGTCCAAAGTCACATTCCTCCAGGCGAAGCGTAGTCACTGTCTTAACTCGTCCAGTGTTTTAGGGGCTGGATCTTTGTATGTTGCCTCGTCCACGATACTCAGGTGGTCTCTAGGGGTTCACATCACGTGAGTTTGCCGGCCGGTCCTCCTTTCGTATAAAGTTGGCAAATCCTTCTGACACCACGCTTGCATGAAGTGTGCACCTCCTTTTTCTCTTCAAGGCTTTCCAACTTTTTTTGCCAACTTATCCCCACACCGTTGTGCTCGGAACTTTGATCGATAATGCGAAATTGATTTTTTTTACCTTTCCGTTTTGTGGAATTGTTACCCATATACTTGCAGCTTTTTCGATAATATTTCTCGCACATTTTGTGGAAAAACGGCCATCCACTACTTGGTTTGTCTTCTAAGGTCTTCACTTTTGACCACTTGTTCGGTCATCGTTTACACTTTGTAGCCACGAGAGACTACGAGTTTTTTCCTGTTCTGTGTTTTCTCATGTTTTGCGTTGCGTAAAGTTAGTTTAATTTAGTACCTTTGTTATCACGCTTGGAGTAGTCTTTTGTTAGCCATTTTTCATATGCATAATCTTTCTGTAATTCTAGTCTCGGCGTTGCGTTATGTAATCGCTATTGTCAATTTTTGTACGTTCATTAGGTTTATTGTTTTCAGTCCAGTTTAGTATAAAGTTTTATTTTTTGGTCTATGTAAATCAGTCGCCTAGTTGTATCCGGAGGTGCCGTACAGATCTTGTAAGTATAGTTTTTCCCGTATTTTTTGCTCGTTTCTTAGTCATTTGTTGTACTTTAAGTTATTTTTTGGAAGGTTTTCGGTCCGCGTTTCATTAATTCTGTATTTTCCTTTTTTTTGCTGTAATTGTTTTAGTGAATCGAGAAGTAAAAAGTCGAATTTCAAACTGTACGAGAGTGTTCTCTACACACTTCTTCAACATTTTGGCAATTTTTTTGACTGAATGGCCAGAAAATAATTTAAATAGATGCCTGCGCTCTAGCACAAACAGTGTAGGCCTTCATTTTCATGAAGGTATAGAGAAAATAAAAGAAAACGATAAAAATACAAAAATAGAAAACCTACAATATGGGCAGGAAAAGTATGGCGGGAAAAACCTCGCGTACGTGTTACAGTTGGGGGAAAAATTGAAAAAAATTATAATTTCTTCAAATTTTAGTTTGAAATTGCTTTAAACGGTTATTTAGATAAATTTCCTGCCCGAATCAGTTTAAATCTGCCTAAAGAAGTATTGAATACTTTTCTCAAAATAAAATTTACAATCGGAACGAACTTTTGAAACACCCTGTATAGCTTCTCCGGGATAGCGTCACGCACGTTCATGTTCAGTTTCCGACTGGCGATTTCCCTCAAAAAATGGTCTATAAAAAGAAAAATATCTAGAAACTAAAACTGTTTACTAAATGATTTTTTTGCATTGCGGGATATTTACGAATTAAGGTGGCTCGATACAGTTTTTCAGGGTAAATACCTCCCAAGTTTGAGCGTAAACTACGTCGCCATAAGCAAAGATTGACACCACAGTTGAAACTCTGTAATGATCAGGATTGCAATGACATCGGAGTTCTCATAGCAACGAAATGACGCCATTACCTATTTTACTTGCAGCAGTATTTCTCGGCATTCAGGGAACTGTTCTTCCAAAATCGTTTACCTCCTCGATGTTACGTTCGTGAAGTTTAAGCGAAATCTGTAAGAGCGTTATCGAGATATTTTGGGAAGAATTTTTTATGGTTAGAAATACGGTAAAAAATGGACAATCTTGATGTTCGACCGTTATCTGTACTAAACGAAGCGCTTTTGACAAGCAATTTCACTTCATAGTAGTTTTAATCTTTTTAAAAACGCATGAAAAAGATCATGGAGATACCTCCAACCGATTGCTAGAAAGAAGGATTTGATTAGTATGTATCGGCTCGCTCTTGTTAGCGGTAATGTAAACATTTCGGTCTACTTTAACAAATTAGCAATTAATTTTAAAACCACTCGATAAATGTTTTAGTAAATTTAAGAATCTTGAGATTAACCGTCCTTTTACTTGACCTCTTAGTTTCAAGATTATTGATATATTGTAAGCCAGTAAAATAAGGGCTTGAATTTGCTAATATTTTGTCAGAAATTTTGTGTTTACAAGTGAGAGCCTCTCATCATTCAGGGTATCAGGGACCTTAAGCAAGGACGACGACGACGGCAGTGAAAACGTCGCTAAAAAAATGAATTTGCGTTCTTTCAAACTTAATCGCGTCTATTTGGACCCTCTAAATATGTCAAATACGGGCGACTTTTCCTGGAGTTGAATTCTTAAGGATTTTATTCAAGTTCAAAAAGAGGAAGGAAAATTCGTCGTGGCTTGTCCACGTCCTCCACAAAACGGCAAATTAGGAGTTTTCACGTCGTAGTCGTGCAGAGGACGTCAAAGAAATGTACTAAAAAGCATGATGCACGTGCTGAGCTGTTGTTTTGATCATTAAACCTATTGTTTTTTGAAGTCGTCGTTGTGGTCGTCGTCGTAGTTGCTTAAGCTCCCTATTGTCTCCAAAATTCATATTTTGGTGCACAACAATGGCTAGCAGTTTTTGCATATGTCAAATGCATTGTTAGTTACTGCTGTTCACGTGAAAATAAAACTTTGACTGGAATGTCTTGATTTTTCGCAATATTAGGGTTGAACTCGAGGTCTTGGGGGATACTTAAAATCGTTTGCCCAGAGATTTGTTCCGATTTTCTGATAGATTGGGGCCTACTTAACCCTTAGAAAGTCAATCTGCGAAATTCTAAGTCATAGCGCATTGCAAAAATTTGCATTATTTTATCCCTATAATTTTGAACGCTAGAAATTGTTAATAGGGCCTATTTTCAACAATACCTTTGTGGCCACAAAATTATTACAGATTTCACAAATGTATCCTCTTCTAAGAAAGAAAGGGTCACAAAAACTATTAGTGTTCTTTAAAAGGCTTCCAAATCGTTGTGGTTTGACGTACGAGCTAATGAAATTTGACGTGTAAAATTTCGCTTTACCGGAAGTAGATTTTCTTCTCCGAGCAGGCAAAATTGTTTTTCTCCAATTTTAATAGAAGAACGCGTTATTTGGGAAACTAACTACAGCACGTTTCATTACTCATTAAAGGTTATCGATGAGCCAAAAATGAGCGAAATTCGAATTTTGAACTTGTGCCACAAAAAGTCGATTTTTGTCGATATTTACAGACGGTCGCTCTTGACTACTCATAACCCATCAAACTGCATTCAGCGACCTTTAAATCATCAAACAAACATATCAGAGTTACCATTCTGTAAACTGCCGTTTATATATGAGCCATGGGGGGAGGGGGAGGGCTTATACATTTTTGTAAGGGTTTTAGGAAGGCTTATAGGTGGAGGGGCTTATATCTGGGTTATATCCGCGCCTGAAGATGGGCCTGTCTGAAAGCTATTAAATGAAATGGTTTGGTATTTTATTGCTATTTATATATGTAACAAATAGAACATTACATGGTCGCTTGGAGATACGAAATTTCTTTTCTCATGTTGAAAAATATTTCACAAGTGAGCGCAGCGAACGAATGAAATATTATTCATCACTTTCATATCTCCGCGTGGCCATCTCATACCCTCTATTTATTAACAAAGGCTAATTATTGTAGAGTTAAACTGTTCTTATCGTCTATCTTACCCTATCTGTGTCCCTTTACGACCTTTTAACATAAGCTTTTAACAAGACTCGACGTGAAAGTCGCGTGATTCGACCAAAACACACTGCTTGTTAACTTCAAACATTAGAAAGCTTTGGAGGAAGTGAGCTTATGTCGATGACCAGCCGCGATGACTCAGTTCGTAAGGCTCATGTCCATAGTGTACAACCTTTTTCGTCTGGCACTCTATGAACTTTGTGGAACAGCTGGATCATAAGACCATTTAAAAAAGTCTTCGCCTGTTCCTTCGTTCGAATGGCTCTGTCGACCACAGGCTGAAAAGGAATGATTGAAATGCGTTTCAAAGAAATAATGACGATTAATCTCAATTGGTAAATTAGTGACCATATGAATATCTTACCCAAGGAAGTTGTTCAGCATTGCAGTTTCAGAAACGTTGACGATTCTCTACAATTTGGGTAACAGACCAGTTCGATGTATCATCAAAATTCCTGCTTGGTTCCGACACTTGGGGAGTAAAACAAATCATCTTGAGCCTTAGGGATGAATAATACATTGCTTTTGTGCTTTCATTTTATTCCTCCAATCCAAACTTCCAGCTGTCGTTCTACGGACGTTTTGGGCAGGCTTACACGACCACGTAGCCACTTGTGACCAGGCCTTCACAGGGAGTTTTTAAGAGGAGAGTGTATGGAGCTTTGAGGCGGGAAGGGAAAGACAGAAAAAGAGGAAGAAAGGAACGAAACTGGTTTCTTTCCCATCCTCGGAGACCCAGGGGCAGATAGTGGGGACGAGGAAAAGTCTAAACGGGCGGAAAAATATATGGCACGAAGAAAAGTAAAGAACGACGAGAAGAGCCCCTGGGGACAATGTCTTACCAGACCAGTTCCAAACGCTCGTCGCCCTTCTGGCTTCTGATTGGTGCCAGAAAACTTCTGTTTTTCTGGCACCAATCAGAAGCCAGAAGGGCGGCGACCGTTTGGAACTGGTCTGGTAAGACATTGTCCCCAGGGGCTCTTCTCGTCGTTCTTTACTTTTCTTCGTGCCATATATTTTTCCGCCCGTTTAGACTTTTCCTCGTCCCCACTATATATCTGCCCCTGGGTCTCCGAGGATGGTTTCTTTCCCTTCGCTTTCTCCCCTTTTTGCTACTCTCTCCTCCGTTTCCCCCAGAAACGCCTGATATTCAGGATAGACCCCAACAAACACAGCAATAAGATAGGAGTACGAATACGAATAATCTGTCTGTTCGCTTCTAGAGCCATTTGGAAGCCGTTTTATCGAGTTTTAGATTTCGAGTTATACTTACAATAAGAAATAAGCACAACTCGAAATCCAAAACTCGATAAAACGCCGGCTTCCAAAAGGCTCTAGAAACGATCGAACAGACAGTAAAACGCACAAAACAAACACAAGTTCAATCATTTTTATTGCGAATTCTTTTAAAAGAAATATAATTGAAATGTCTTAGATCGTATTTGTTTATTTCCATACATTCTGTATAAAATTAGTCTTTTTTTCTCCTACGTATAAGGGTGTAAGATTTTTTCCAGCATTATACTCCACGAGAGATTTTATTTTTCAGTGGAGCATATTTTTTCCTCTCAAAATCAGTCTGCAGGATATTTTTTTCTGAAATTATTTTTACTCATACCTTCCCACCCCTCAAAAGTCAAATGGTCGACCCCTTAGTTTTAGCGTTACTCAGGCACGAACGGCGAAAGCGACAGGTGAAACTTTCGCAGGCTACAAAATGGTAACTTCAAATAATTATGCATGCTTCTCTGAGTTGTTATAAAAAAAGTTTTTTCAGTCTACTTTTAACTGACGAAGATGTCACAGGCGAAATATGTACTACAAAGTCAAAAATCGCAATATTTGTAATGTAATGATGGCAAACTTGCGTGCTTTGTAGCTGGCGCAATTTACATAAATACTGTAGTCACTTTGTCCTCCAGCTGCCAGATACAGCACTAAAGTAATAATAAACTTTTGACAGTAAATGACACCCTTTGTCTATTGTTTACCCATGTTTACCAATCAACAAGCCACTCTAATCCGTCCCTTCAGTTGACAATGCGTCTCTCATTGTACACTGCATAGAAAGTATATTAAGTATTCACCGGCAAAGTGGCTTATTATCATTTCCTTCTCAACGGGAAAGTTGTGTACCTTAACGACCAAGCAAAGCTAACAGCGTTTGCCGTAATTGCCATTCAGCAGAAGCTAGCCGACTGAGATCAGACAGAAGCCCGAGATTGTGCACGCCTTTCAACTGAAGATGGGTTTCACGGAGTTAACAAACCCGCACAAAGCCAGCAACTTGCCAGGGTTTGTACACTCGTCGTTAATTAGTTATTTTATCGTAGTTTGGGGCAAGCACTTGACACGAAGAGGGCCATTCAGATCGATGACACTTTTTGATAGTAGAATGTTAAAAGTACAACAACTTAAAAACGGGGCCTTCTTAACCTCGACAAAAAGTGTAAACAGCCTTTTAATTCGGGCTCAGAAAAAAAGGCTGCAATGGGATAACAGTTAAATTAAAATGCAGAAAGTTAACTGGAAATGTAGGCTTTGCTGCTGATCAATTATTGATAACAAAGGTATACGCGTGTTTTCATTTTACAAATTCACATGCCTCCCATTCTGAAACAAGCGAAAAGAAGTGGCTCACAGGAAACAGTGAAATTGGGGCTTTCTACTATTCCTTTCAAGAATAAAAGGTCTTTTTCTACCGAGACTAATTGGTTAAGGGACTTGGTCAAACTTAAAATCGCTGTTTTACCCCAGTGGTTGTTTCTCTGCAAGTTAATCTAGAAAAAACAGGCTTTTTAAAGCAATGTGGCCACTGCCGTGCAGTTTTTGTTCCCAGCTGTACACATTCTTTTTCCCCGTGTATGATATTTGTACAAGATGTAATCCACGCTCTCTCTTTTACTCTTTCTTACTCGGCCGTCTAACTTTTCTCGTCAAAAAGGTTTCCGTTGGTAGCAGCATGGAATAACTTGTTTTTTGTTGTTGTTCTTGCAAGTTGTAAAAGCCACAGCGTTTCTTGAATGCATATGCATTATGTTCTTCCTTATCAACAGGTATAGAGGTTATTGCCCTCAGCTGAAATATGAATGTGGTCACACATACGGAATCGCTACAGATAAACTCACTTCAGTAAGAGAAACTTCACTAAAATACAAATATTGCTTTTGCTTAAGTTTACTGAACTTAACCAAACAATACCGAGAACAGTTCTTGAACTTTTGCACCATGCATATGCCCGCTTTTGTTTAGTTGTCAACGTGGAAAGTACACAAAAGACAGCACAAAAGAGATTCAATTCAGAAATTTTGAAAAGTTTCTTAAAATAAAGCATGCATAAATAAAAGTGGGAAAATTTGGGCGAGACAACGCTATCTTTATCCCAAAGTATATGTACTTAATTCATTCTCGGCGTAAAAAAAAAATCCTAATTTCAGAATCAAATGACATGTGCAAACACCCTTTTAGCACATGCAAAGTCCATTCAACCTCTCTTTTAACGGTATTGTTCTCAGCTTTTAATGTTACTTTCTGAATAAGCATAATTTGTCAAGTTTGTTGTTGTAGAAACTAATATGGTGTTTATTGCTCCACAGAGACACATGCGTAATGAGAAGCTTGTCCCTACGACATTACAAGATCCAAAGGAAAGAGAACCATACCTGCCGACACCGAATGGCGACAACAAGCTCACGGCAGGAATGGTCCCGTATTATACTGGTCAGTAATAGAAGCCAAATAATTATATAGTCCTCATTTTCTCCAGCTTGAGTCAACTTTAACCCTCTATGAGAAACAGCAACTAAAGTTAATACTGGCCGGTCGCCGACCGGCCATCTACTTGAAAATTGAATTGGGAGTTTTTGCTAAGGCTCATCACTACCTTGCATATTTTGTTTTTACAATTTGATTAATCAGGCTGGAGAGTCCTGATTAATAGCGAAATTCTCTTTACTGCTGCACTGGTTTTGACAAATGGCAAGCGTATTCTTTTGTCGTAAGCTAGGGACAGAATGGTAAATCCGAGGCTTTGCGAGACATGGGCGGATACTGGTTAAAAATCCGAGATCGACACTTTTACATGTTTAGTTTACAGTGATGAGCAAATTAAAGCCCACTGTTATTGGTCGCTTCAGAAGTGGAAAGTAAAAGCGAAATTTTCCGCGTAAACGGCTTACAGAATAGGAAGAAGGTTCGTTAAGGGTGTATTTCAGTGTGGACTGCTGAAGAGTCGTAATCGCTGTTTACATGTACAGCCGGCGGAATCAGTCGCGCGAGCTACTTAGACACGACACCGTTTTCTCACGGAGTTACAAATTTACACGGTTGCAAGCGTTTTAAATAAAAACACAGCATAGACTGCTGTTTCACAACCTTTATCTGTAAATGAGCTACTTTCGCGATTAATATAAACTGAAAACTGAAAACACAATGAGACTATCGTGACCTCCTTTGTCTCTTTTCTTTAAAGAATATAAAAAACTTCCCACGATTTTTTCTAACTTTTTTCATGGACAAGCAAAGAAGAATCCATCGATCTGCTGGAAAGAGCGCCTTTAAATTAATAAAGTTGGCAAGTTTGAAAGTGATTCGTTGAAAGCTCATGAAGATAAAGCTCCTCAAAGTCGCGTTTGTATGCGGCGGGGCACAAACTTGGCAGTTGCCCCCCACCATACCGAACAATCGCCGAAGTTTGCCATTTCCTGTAGACTGGACTTTCCGGCAATGAAGTTTCAATTTTTAATTTATTTTTTTTTTTTTTGCGTTTTTTGAGCTATTTTACTGTTAACAGTACATCGAACGTACAAACAACTCCGTTGTGCCATTGTAATAACTGAGCTTAAGCAATAATGTGATTAGTGGCAAGTAAACCAATCAGGTCGAATGTTACAATGTTATCAACATCTTTTTCGCGCGTTTTGTGTTATCGCAAATTCGTGACGATGGAATGGAGTATTTTTGCACAAATGACGCCATGTCCTGTGCGTTATCATGTCATCTATCATCCCTTCCCTATCATTTTCAATATTTGAAGAAGTCGGATCGAGGTTGACAGCACTGAATATATGAGCTTGTCTTTAATGATGTTTACTGAAGGCTCACAAACTAGCAAACTTCGTCATTAAAAAGTAATAATTTACTTGAAATACAAGATATGTTTTCAAAATCAACAACGACCCCTACGACGATTAGAGTTAAGCAAACACAATTATCATCCAAAATTACTAAATTTGATCCTTTAGTAAACTCTCGGCTCTCTTCAACAGTCAATTATGAGATTCAGTCCATGTTTCTCTTTGAGTACGCTTTAACTTTGGAGTCCACCAAGAAATTATCGCTGTCGAGTGATCATTTTGATGAAGCTTCCGCATCAGTACTTTCACAGAATGTTATTAGTTTGTTTTCAGAGTGAATATATTTACAAAATGTGCCTCGTAACTCAGCACATGATATGTCACCTAGTTTTATTTGTGAACAGCCTGCACGACAAGGAGAAAGGGGAATATTTTATCTAATAACGTAACGTAAGGGATTTAGCTTGTCCAGTTATCAACTAACCTATAGACTGGGCCTCAAATTTATCGACAACTGGTAAACTACTTGGTATTGTATTCCTATGGCCCCGAGATCGCTTCAGTGACATAGCCAATCAAAAGCCATAGCAAGAGCGCTCGCAAGTAATTTTCCGCGCTTTAAGCCCACTATACCTGATTGGTTCATTTAAAGGCCCATGTTCACCCAAACGGCTTGCGCGCTAGTGTTTTTGTTTTGAAAAGATTCTTTTGTAAAATGCAGTGTTTTGATTGGCTTCCACTTTTGAGGAGCGTTGCGTGACCATACTAAAAACGACTGCGAGGGAGATTAGCTTTTTTGAAGCTTGACCGAAGCTTAACAGAGACAGTATCAAAGAGGCCAGTAAGACTTTAATTCTTTTCCAAATGGAGGAAGATATATCGCCGACTTCGTTAAATGTCACCTGAGAAAGCAGTTCAAAATTTAAACTGGTAGTGAATCAAGGGCACCCAATGAGAATTTAGTTCAAAACCACTTAAATATAGCATTGTTAAACGTATTTTAGTATTTAGACGGTAGATATAGGCATATTTTTATCCCCTAAAAATTTTTCATCTGTTCGGATTTCCTAGCTGAAAGTCTAGTGATCAGAAAATGTTAGGGATCAAAACTTACCTTTTCGAAAATTTCAGCCAAAAAAAAGGCTTCCGAAAATTATAGGTGACCTTTTTAGGGTAAAAATCCGTTAAAAATAGGCAATTATACCATTTTTTAGATGTTCGTAAATCCTAGGAGAGGCAGGCAAGCAAGAAATTTTACAACAAATGTCCCGAAAATTCTAGATCTCAAATCGTCTTCCGAACAGATATTTTCCCGAAAATTGTCGTTGGGTGCCCCTGAGTGAATGCGTATGGATGCTTTGTCGAGTCCGATGAACGCAATGAAGGTCATAAAATTACGAAATGTCTAAGCACCAGGTGAGATTTTCCTGAAGCCCGTTTCGACTGTGAAATGTTTTGATTCCTCAATCTATTATTGTGTGTTAATTCTTAGAAGGCTTAGGTATGTGTTCTCGAAAGAATTAGCGATTTGTTTACAATTAAACATCAACATTCGATGTAGAAGGAACTCGGCAAACACGCTGTCTGTAGAATTTGCAGCCAAGAGCTTCTTTCCCATCTCTCCAGAAATTAAAAAAACGGATCCACGGAGACGAATGTACTTCGGCGACCCCAGTCGATGTGGTCTTCCAACCGTACGTTTCGGTGGCGCCGCCATCGAAAGTACTGCAGTGAAACAAACACTCACAGAAACAAAAAGGCTCGATACCAGACCAAAATATCCAGAAAGATGTAAAGAAAAATACCAAAAGCACCTGTTTAGACTTTCTTTTAAACCAAATTTTGCGAACTGTGGAAGATTAACAAGGATTGACTCTACACACTGAAGGCAGCGATTTTCAACTACGCGAAATGTTTTTTTTCTTGAGTACAGGGCGCGCAATGCATCTAGGGTGAACATGGGCCTTTAAAAAATAAGTGGATTTACATATAGACGAGGGTGTATCAATTTAAAATTTTTTGTCGACACCTAACTTAAGTTTTTTTATTTTTCTCAAAACTTTCTGATTTTTCTCGCTCATACAAACTTTTGCCGGAAATGCCAGATACAGTAGAAAACTATCAAAAGGTTTATTAAATTAGCAGCGTACTGGCGACTTGTTAAACTTGCAACAGTGATAAAAACAATCTTGCTTGCAGGTTCTTTCCTTAGCTCTTTAAAATTTCTCTCGTTTGACTGCGAAGAATGATTATTCAAAGTATTTTAGTTTAGATTTTCGACACTCGACAACATTACGCATTATAAAACCCCGTCAACATGATCATAACTGGGCATTAATAAAAATTTGGTCGTCGTATTAAGCTTTGTAGTGTTTAGGTAACAAATATAGTATAGTTCCGACTATCCAGTCAATCGGTTGAAAAACACATATGTCTTTCGAGTGCTCAAAAACGTAGTCCCGACCTTCAGGCTATATACGTTCCATTTGGAACAGGATCTTCCAGTTCCATTTGAAGAGCAGTGACACCACATAAAAACGTTATTTTAGAGACTTTCAAGAAAAAAAGACAAGGCGGTGAAGCCTTGTAAGTGCGTTGCTTACAGAAAGCGCTCGTCGCAGCTTGGGACGTTTCGCCAGGAGCGAGGAGAAACAGGTGTTTTCGCAGACTGAAAGGTGCGGGGAAGAAAGAATAGCTCAAACTGAATCGATTTCTGATAAGTCTAAATTCTCTTCTTTTGTTCTTTTTCCCTTTCTTCATTTTCAGGATATGTTCCCACCATGCGATTTTTGTATGGATCCCGTTACAAAGAAGCTACGGAGCAAGCAGTTAGCAACTTCATGAAGAAGGATCAGACTCACCGAGCGGAACAGGACCATTTGAAGAAAACTGTGTACAGCCATTCAAAACTGAAGCCTGTACCGAGTTACAAAGAACCCAGCATGTATCCCGATCTTAGGCCAAAATACGCCAAAGGTTACTTCCCCAGTAAGTGGACTACAAACATGGGCGTTAAATCTACATGAGTCAATTTAGTTCCAGCTTTAGAGTCTGTGGATAAAATCACAAAATATAGCCTTTCAAATGAAACCTCTTTAGCAGGATTTTCACGTATTATTTGCTTTAGTAAAATCCAACTAGTGGTCTATTATCAATGCTGCGTTCTGATTGGTTGAGCTACTACTAGGCTATATGTTATAGCCCACTTAAGTAGCGAAAAGCGCCGGCTTTTTGGCGGCAAAAAAGGATTAAAGTCTAGCTTTAACTAGCTAAAATTGTTTTGTCTTGATATTTTTGACCTACTAGTTGGATTTTACTAAAACAATTATTCCTCTCGCCCTCATGGCCTCTGAGTCAATAGCCCATGAGGCCCTCGGTCTCATGGGTTATTTACTCATACTCACTGAGCCCATTCAGGATCGAGGAATGATTGTTTTAAATACAACTTTGCAAAAAGACATATTTCAGAGCGTTGTACAAAGCACCAGGAGCTCACAAACCGAAGCGAGTGCATTCGAAGTATGAGATATCAAAATGGAAAACTAAATGTCATTAAAAGGCAATTGAAAAAATATCATTTTTAGGTCTGTAGGTTTTGCTGACTAGTTTGTGGAATTTAAAAGATATTCAAAATCTGCGGAAAATCGTTCTAAAAATAAACTGGTCAGTGAAAACGCCGTGACACGAGCTCATGGAAGTTGCTCGCTCCAGGTTATGGTCTCCGGAAAGCACTGGATCGCTACTCCATGTAGGGTAATCCGAATTCCGGAATCCGGAATCCCACCAACGATTGGAATCGGGAATCTAAGTTCCACTCATGACAAAGAATCTGGGATCCGGAATTCAGTCTTCTCACTGCAAAAGGGACAATAAATCAGTGATTTGATTTGATTTGATTTGATTTCGGAAGGGTGGAATCCAGTGTCCAAGGCTGTCTACTCTTGGATAACGCTACATATATAGGGCGAACTGAAAAGAAGTAATACCACCGACTGTCACCGCCGGGCTTGCTGCTGACAGTGTATTAAACATACTGAATTGCGCAAAATGAAACGTTTGCAAATAATCACTACGATGGGTAGTCAGTCTGCTACACAGCCGTTTTTAGTGTCGTCACGCATCGTATAGTCTGCTGTGTAGCAGACTATACGATGGAAGGCAAAATACAGAGCTACCGCGAGTGCAATAGATCGGGATCAATAGATCGGGTTCAGATTCCAAGAATGAACATGAGACCGTTATTTTTTTATCCGCTTCTCTCTAATGAAACAGTGAACAGGCATGTGCTCGAATGTATATCAGAGAAATTTGCCTACACCAATTCCATTCACAGACATAACCTGCGGAGCTCGCAACACAATCTCTCCGTTTCGAGAACATACACTGGGGCATTTAAGAGTTTCTTGTATAGGGATGCTGTATGTCTTATGGAATAGTCTGTCGGACGAGGCTAAGCAGGCCACTAGTTTAACGAATTTTCTTAACTTAATTAATTAGTGGAGGCTAGGTAGGCTTCTAGTTCAATTAATTTTTCGTACTCTAATTTTAAAATCAGATAATTTTTATGATTGTAATCACATAGGTTTAAGTATTATAAACTATTATGTGTATTGCGAAAGTGCACGGCTCCTTGGGAGAGCACTTTTTAGTGAAAAGGATTCCGTGGTTATATAAAGTTATTGATTTGATTTGATTTGATATTTTTAGCACAATAGAGCATTAGCCTTCGAATACAGCTGTCTCTACTTGCTCCTCCCCGCTAGGGATGGCTTCATTTATTAGCAGGCTATTGAGCATAACCTAAAATCCCTTGTTGCCATGACAGGTGATCACCGGGAATTCTGCGAGCCACCAGTACCAGGTTACACTGGCTATGTACCTCGGAGGCGAGAACATGACCTGGGAACTAGATACGCCACATGGACCAGGGGCGGCTTTACAGACTCGCTAGACATGCGCAATAAGCAGGAAAGCCTGGCCACGCAGGTTATTGACGTCACAAGGTAACAATAATTGCATGCAGATATAAATTACATTTGATTAGATATGAGCAAAAATTTACTCTAGGTTTCATTTCTTGTGAAGCTGTCGAAAAGAACCTGAAAGCCTTACAATCTTTCAAAATACTGGTGATCGAAATATGGTCTTATGGGCACATTGCTATCTCTTTCTTCCAGAATGCCCGTGTCAACGGTAAAAACGCTCATTGTAGAGCATGGAACACTCTACAAGGAAATCGGAATGAAGCCAAAATATACCGGATACATACCACGTAAGTGAATAGTTATTAATAAGCCGTAGCTTATTTCCTAAATCAGCATGTAAATGTGATGTAACGTCCCATGGATTATAGGCTCCTGGTAACATTCAATAGAAATTACTTAGCGAACAACTTGGAACCCGCTCAAATTAATGTGTTCTTGATTTGCGGCAGTTTGGTCTCATGCCAATTGATCAAAACTGAGTCTTAAAAACAAGTAACAGCAGCGCCTCTGTGGATTTGGACTAACAAAATTCGATTGAGGAAAGTTGAAAACAGCATTTTGCAGAATAATTGCGTCGCTGGAGGTTTTTATAGGGCGCGGTGACGGAAATTCATTTCATTGCGGCAGACAGCGGGGCCTGCCAGATACGTAGGCTAATCCGGGAATAACGTCAGGCCCTATCGCGCAGTATGCAATCTTTACTTGGTCAAAGCGACACAGAAAAACGGGCGGAAGCAGTTTCAAAACAAAATGCGGTGTTTTCACCCGATTTTGTCATTCTCGAAACCCGTTCCTGCCCCTGAAGAACATGGACCTTAAGGACAAAAAGAGATGATTATCTTACCATATAGACTAGTGAAAAAAGAAAAGGAAAATTTACTTAAATTACCCGCAAGAATACGATTTAGGAGACGTGTTAGGTGGATCTGGAAAACTGTTCTTACCTTCGGGAAATTTCTACTATGACCCTTCTTCCCTTGTTACATTAGGGCGCTTTAGCAACGACAACGGCGACGGCAACGAGAACGGAAACAAAGCAATAGGCTTATTAAGCAAAACAACAACTTTGCACGTGCCGCACGCTTTTCTGTACATTTCGTTGCCGTCACTGCACGACTACGACGTGAAAATGCCTAATTTCACGTTTTATGGAGGACGTAAACAAGCGCTGACGATTTTTTCTTTCTCTTCTTAAACTTGAGAACGGTCCCCAAAGAAATCAACTCTAGGGAAATTCGCCTTCATTTGACATTTTCAGCGAATTGGAATGGACGCGACAAAGTTTGAAAAAGTGACGTTAAAGCTCCCTAATAAACGCCTACCGCGACAGATATGACAGTATAACCAAGCCGTGAACTTAAAAAATGAGTCATTATCAACTCTTATGGAATTTATTCAGTCCCGGTGTACTTTATCATTGATTTTAAATTTCTATTTTAGGGGAGTAATGTGTTCTGATTTGAATTGACAAAATGTTAATTACAGTTGCTTAAATTCGTTGTTTTGTTACTTTTCTTTTTCTTTCAGAGCGTCGTTTTAGATTCGGCAACACGTATGGCGACACGACCCGTTCTTTACCAGTCTGCGTGGACACTCAAGGATATTCAAATGGCAATTACATCACAACGCCTGTCATGTAATTACATCCAGGTTCTTTTTCAAATATTGCGCTCCCACTCTTCTCTCTGCAATCAAAATGACGACAGTTATCTGCAATGTTGAATGCAAAGATGAGAAACATCACAAAACCATCAGGATATCAATTAATATTTTTCAGCTTTCAGTTTTCTCCTGGTCAGATTTGGCTGTGACACACCTAAAAAATTATAACCGCAGATTTTCCGAAAATTACCCTTTGAACAGACACAAGCGCAAATGCCCACTATTGTACACTTGTCGACAAGTTGTGTACCGAAAGACGATAGAATTCCCGTTTGAATTTTAGTTACAAATCCGTAGTTTGCATTTTAAGAACCGCGCATCATAAGTGTTTACGTAGGTCCTCTTTGGGGTAAGCCAGCACGAAATAGTCTATCTCAAAGGGTTTCTTAATCACTGGCCTAGAGGCCGCCTCAAGCTTCACGTTTTTCTCGAATCAATAGGCGAAACCTTGCTCACGTCATTGTTTACATTTTTCCTCATTAGCATACGACTTAACTCCTAAAAGCCGTGGCCGTTTATACGAACTAAATTTAAAAGATGAAAGAGCTAATTTGTTTTGAGAAATTTGGGCAATTTTCAGCTTTTCGCAAGCAATATTGAAGAAAATGTCAGCCATAAAAAAAACTGCGAAATTGCTGGGTGGCAAAAACGTTAATAAGCCATTCATTCTTTGTAAAATTTCGAGTTTTTAAAAGAGAATTTCTCCGAAAATATTGGGTACGTCGGGCTCAAAATTTCAGAGATAATTGAAATTTTTATACTCTTTCAATATTCAGAGGGTTTATTTTTTTTAGCTCCATCAGATGACTGCTGTCCCATCAGATAATGAAGAGCATAATGTTTATGAGGCAAAAAATGTGAACAAACATTCGCCTATAAAGTTTCCAGTTTTTTTCCTTTTTTCCTTGTCTGGCGAACTGGGTACGAGAAAACCTCCCAAGACCACATGAACCAAAACAACTTTACATGAACGGCTTATCATAACGCAATTGCAATACTTAAGGTAGGATACTTATAAGTGCAGCTGCAATTAGTTATTTAATAGTAGATCATTCCATCTTAATTTAACACAAACAATTTAAATGCTTTAAAAATCGGGGGTAGAAGCGGAATCATTTGAATCTTGATATTCATGATTCCTGCCGTTTTTGCCTCGATGATTCATGATTCCGACAAGGATTTTCTTCCAGATTCATTATTCACGAAGACTTGACTTAATGATTTTCTCAGTGGCAACTTAGTCTCGTTTTGTATAGTTTCTTAAGCGTTCAAACTTCTGCTTCATCCAGACTCGGTATCATCATTTGTTTGGTCTAGGTATGGAGTTTGTTTTTGTAACTGAAAGTTAAGCACCAGCTTACTGGAGAAACAAACAGACTATCAGGCCCGATTCCACGAATTATATAGGGGGGGCCCGGGGGGCATGTTCCCCCGGGAAAATTTTGGAAAACTGTACTCTAGGAAACGCCATATCCTGCATTCCCTGGATCGAACGCAACTAATTTATACGTGTATTTTGTTGAGCTTTTCTCTGAGTCTCATTATTCATGATTCCCGAGCCGAAGTGCAAAGATTAATGATTCCCAAGTTTTTAAAACAAAGATTCAAGATTCTTATAAGATATTTTGTAAGCATAATTCATGATTCGTGATTCCGCTTCCACCCCCGATTAAAAAGTAGACATAAAATGATATTTATATTTACATGGAATATTTTTGGACTTTCATAAATTTTTCGATCGACCTCAATTTTTGTTGAAGGAGACACAATTGCTTTGTAAACAAAAAATGTTGGCGAAAACGAACATAGTTTCAAAATAAGCAACATAGAACATGCTTTATCAATGTAAAATATTTTTATAGTTATATACACAGCTGAAACGTTATTTTTCACCTAATCACCAAAGCACAAATGGCGTATTTTTTCTTCAACAGTAACCAAGAAAACCACCGTAGTTACTCTAATAAGCACCGCGGTGCTTCAAGTTTTCTACTTTTCCAAAAAACACGGTGCTGTATGTTTTTTTTTTTTTGTTTGTTTGTTCGTTTTACTAGTTCAAAATGGATACGAACATCGGTCAGCAAAAGAAACATGACAAAGGATAGTTTTGAAGGCCTAATTTTTCTTCTAAGAAGTCAGAGGCAGCGTTGGAAAAATTAAAAACAATGAAAATCAACAAGCGTTGCTGGAATGTTGCAGCGCTTATTTTGGGGCTGTGAGTTTGCCCTTATTAGATAGCGGCGCTTGTTAGAGTAGATAACGTTTCTTATTCCACAGTATTCAAGGTTACACTAGCCTGTTCAGAGTGGAGACGGCTCAAAAAACGAACGCCACTCTCTACCATCTGAACGCCTCTAAAACAAGCTTAGGTTGCAGAAGTAAACGCCAATTAATTCATTTGCGTAATAAGATTTCATTGTATTTTGAGTGAAAGAAATTAAACTGATTACACTGTTTGAGAGCTTACTTGAGATTTCTCAAATACTCCAGCTTCGTTCGTTAATGACCAGTGCCTGCAAGAAATATGGGGAGTCTGGGAGCTAAATTACTCCAGGGGGTCATTACTGGATAGTTCATTTACTGCGCGAGACAACTTTCATTCTATTTTATAGATTTCCGTGTACACAAAGGTTCGCAAAATCCGACACGGAAGATGATATTTTAGGCTCTTTGGTTCTCTCTTCCAAAGCATATTAACAAGTTAAATTCTCTTCTTTGGCCGGTTAAGTGATTTCCCTTGGCTAATTTCATTGGCCAAGAATTTTCTGACGCGAAAGACGAATCTATCTAAAAATAACTCTACGAGTTCGAGTTTTCTATGAGTCTATGGTTAACGAGGCGCGTATCGCCGAGTTGAATTGTTGAAAGTAGTATAGTAACCTTGTCATTAATTCAATTGAGAGTGAGCTAATTAGTAAAAGTAAAAGAGTGTTTGTCACTTGCAAATGAAATAACCAATAAATCCTAATATCTATAAAGATGCATGCTTCAAATGTTTGTGAGTTAAACACTGACGCATTGGACTTTTTTTAAAATCAGGGTTTCACATGCTTTTTGCGAATATGGCAGAATTATTGAAGAAGTGGGCGTTGCTAGTGCATAGATATAGTACTGATAAAAGTTTGGTGGTGAAGAAAAGACAGTCACCAGGAACAGAGCAAGAAATCGAGCCAAGCAAGGGACAGGTTCATGCTCATTAATTAAATTACTATTTTCAATTTATTATTAATTCTATCGGATAATAATCCCACTCACATGTATCTCAGCGATCTCAGAGTGTATTTCAAAGTAGAAGTGTATTTCAGAGAACCCTGAAGTATCCTGGAGGAGTACTAAAATTGCAGAAAAAAAATAGTGGATTATGCCAACACTACCAACGTTGAATTTATTGTTGACCCGAAGGTTTTATTCTATGGTTGATTAATTTACAGCTATTTGCAAATATTTAAGTTGATCAAGTGCAAGTGACCGCCAGGGGAGTGTGCAGATTGGTGCTTTGACAACATTATGACATGATCACATTGCTTGCATAGACGATACAGCATGTCCCGACAGAAAAACAGCATTTTGATAAATGAGCATGCGCAGAACCGTGAATCTGTCCCCAATCTCGACCCAGAGCTCTTCTGCGCATGTAGAGGAGAGAGATCAAGAGCTCTGGGGAACCCTGGAGCAAGGATTGTCTCTAATTGGTTTCAGCAAAAAACAATAAAAGTGTTTCTGATTGGTCTATTCAAGTTTGAGCGAGAGCGGTTGAACGTAAACGTGCGGCGTGTCTGGCATGTGAGCGGGTTTTTCCCTAGACATGTTGAAGTAAACACGGCCGGCCGATTCTTGATATCAGCGATTCCAAAACAACATTTGAACGACTAATTAGGCAGAATTACTGGATTTTCCAATTTTCAAATAAAATAGCTTAGCTACATATCGAAAATTGAACCGTGAACCAGAAAAAGATTTGAATGCGAAAAAATAAAATAAGAATATAATAATACGACTAGATATTTATAGTTCTCTTCTTTTCCCACGATATCACATTTCAAAGCAGCTTCGCTGAAGTGTTAATGTTCATGAACAAACATAAATAAAAGGACGCTAAATTCATATTTTGGAAAGTTTTATTGGAATTTCGATACGTTTATTTTAACAAGCCATTCGGGTTTCACTTACCCCCTCGTGAAGTAGTCCACAGAAATATTAATCAACTGCCAAGCATACGCAAACTTCAAGTCTCAAATCTGTGATTGGGAAAGTTTAACGGTAATTTCTCAGCAGCTACCACGAGAGCCTTGGATACCTGAAAATTCTTCACGGCCGTTAACTGAATTTCTTCAGTTCTAATACCGAAGCAACAAAACACTTAGCGATGAAGCAGATATAAGCAAACCGTTTGGGCTGGATCAAAGAGCATGCGCTGTGAGGCCCAAATGGCCAGATTTTGGCTACTCCGGCGCAGAGTTTCCCAGAGCTTACGGGCGCATTCCCAAACCCGTAAGCACTGGGGTCGAGAATGATCTGTCCCTTTAAGCCCCTTTAAGCCTTCAGCTGTACAGTTGAATATTGATGTAACGGACCTCTATAATAACGAAAGTCCTCCTTAATGAACAGTACCCTTCATCCCAGTCATCGTAAAATGTTTGGTAAATTAAGAACCTCAATATAACATTTTTTCCTGGTCCTCTAGGCCTTACTTAGTTATATCGAGAATCGACAGCAAGTGGTATCCGGCTAAATAAGCTAAAGAATCTGTGCTGCCATCAAATACGCCCTCATCACACTCACCCCAGTTCTCGCGCTAAAAAGGAGTCTTGCATTTTCAGGCTTCTTACAAAGAAGACAACGGAGAAACGGTTTGTAAAGGAATTTTTTTATGGAAAAGGCAGCCAGCATTTAAGCCTGTTCCATACGTTCAGATGGTGGGGAGCTGACTCGTCCCCAGTCGTCTCTCTCTGTCTCTCCTTAGTGGCGCGAGGGGTGTGATGGCAAGGACGAAAGCGAGGGAGAGAGACCTTTTCCCTTTCCATCACCCTCTGCTCCCGCTGGGCGCGTTATGCGAAGACGACTGGGGACGAGTCAGGGTGGAGAGCGAGTTAAATCGTTCGCTCAATACTATCTGAACGCCCGCGCAACAGACTAACAGCATTTGTGCCTGATTATTACCAATAAAACTTGCTTAACTGTATATGTTAATACGCTCTTCTCACGTATGGTAATATGCCCGTCCAACCTCGTTTACGAGTAAAAATTCTTTTGAAATTCAAATACGAAGACATCGTCTGATTAGCATTTCAAAAGAACTTGTACTCAAAAACGAGGTTGGACGGGCATATTACCATGTGTGAGAAGAGCGTATTATTCATTAAGATAAATGGAAAGACTTTTCATCGATCTCTCATGATATCTTAACTTTATTCATCTTAAATAACCAACTGCTACGTTTAAAAATAAATAAATATTATGACGCACTTTGTGCCAATTACATAAAAAAAAATCAACACTTAATCATCAGGTCGAATCAGAAGTATTTCTTCAAGAGCAGATTACGTCATTAGGTTTGAAACAAATTCTAAAGTAGTTTGTTTTGCCAGCTTCCAGTTAAAATTGCTCACAATTAGAGTTTAAAAAAAAAACCTGTGTAGTTTTTCTGTGTTTATTAGCTATTATTTTCGTCGTCTCTATTGTGCTGACTTCTTTGTTTTAAGTCAATCGTGATTACTAAAGATTCTTACACCCGAGGATGAGGCTTAAAAAACAGTTTTTGTCAGTTATTTTAGTTATCCTAATCGATACTTTTTTATTCCGTACCTTCAAGAATTTAGCCTGCGTAAAAGGTGATTCAAGGGGAGGGGAAAGACTCGCGAAAACATGAGGGCGCGCGAAGAAAGAGGAAATTGCCTGCGTTTTCTTTCCTTCTCCCTCGCGCGCGTGCACTTTATGTCCTCGCGTACCGCCTTACTTCCCCTTCAAGCGCCCTCCTGGCAGGCTAATAAGGAATACAGCCAATCAGAGAGTTAAGAATCCGTTTCACATTCTGCGTGTTACACAGGCTGTATACAACGTTAGTTTTGTGAATCAATCTATTGAATAGGGAAAAGATGCTGATAAAAAAAAGTGTATAACCCAAAAAGTGACTTTCGTCCAGTTTACCCGCGATGTAATGGTTTATTCGTTTACATCTTAGGCATGATGTATCCGATGTTTTCTCGTGGTATACCGTGAATATATTTCCCACTCGTGACTTGACTTTCCAGAATTCCTGACCTATCTTTGTCAGATCAATATATTAGCCTGAAGGATCGTGTGTCGTATAAGAAAAGAAATGAAGTCTGCCAAGTCACCTGTAGGAGGTTTCAAGGTGCAACGCAAGAATGTGTTGCATGTGTTTTTCATTATGCCTAGTCGGTACGTATGCCAATTCTCCCAATATTTTATATGAATTTCTTTTTGAGTTATGAAATTAACTTCTTATTACGTCTGGTTAAAAACAAAGATCACATGCAGAGGTTTCATGTACGATATCATTGATGATCTATAAATAACGTCATGTGATCACCAGTCCATGAATCAGCAGTGAAACATGAAAGACTCAATGTTTATCCTATTCTGTTTCTAGTGGCAACAGCCACTAATGTCAAACGAAAAGTCTTCCCTGCCACTGTTGAAACTAGACAAAAGAAGAACTGGTAGATTGATTATGGACATTCATGAGTTAAATAAGATATTCTTTCGTACTGGAAACGTCCGAGGCCTTCAAACTATTAAATATACGCTCTCTGCCATCTTAAAACCTTAATTGAGAAAAATATTTCAAAGGCCCTCATAAGTAAATACGAAAAAGCTTAATATATAGACTAACCGCTCTTGGGTTTTTCCCACCAACATATAAGTTGTATATGTTTCAACTTGGAGTTGGCGTTTTTGATTCGTTATTGTCTCTAAGTATTTTAGATTTGCTATTGCTTCTTTACTTCAGGGAGTTTGTTTAAATACACCGTTTCCTATCTGCCTCGTACCTAGACGTCTCCCTCTATCAATGAAAATGTGCGCGCAAAGGAAGGCGGGAAGGAGACAACGGGCGAGACGTGCTTTGCCTGCTGTCTGTAGCCTTCCCATGGTCCCTCGCGGTCCATCACCAGTCGCTCGCCTCTACCTTGCGAAAAACGAAGCGCCTGAGGAGGAGGCTGGTTTCCCATCCAGTTCTTTCACTGAGTTGGACCACAGTGTTCACGCCAAGGGACTAGACAAACAAACCCACTCTGATTCTAACACTCTGTAAATTGGTTGCAGCGAATTCTTCTGTCTTCCTTGAACACTTAAAACAAGGCATGATCCTTGATGAGACGACTACTAATTCTTCTAAGTCTTATTCAAGACAGCAAATTAGGTTCCTCGTGTAGAATTCTCATTTTCTCGTAACTCCTCTTTGGGGACAAAGACGGCCAAGTAGGAAGCTATAAAACATGAAAAGACAAAATAAAAAAATTCATGGAGGACCTTGCAAGCTCATTGACTTTTAGCAATGTGATTTATCCACGAATCACAGTATTTTTTTGCTCTAAATTGCACTTCACCATTGCTTTCCATCACAAAATAAGGCAAAAGCACTTTCGGTTCTACTCAGTGTTTTACAAACTGGCTGTTGGATCAAAAACATAATCAGAATAATGGAACTGACTAGAATCATAGTACATGATTTGGGCAATTAAATTGTGGTATTTCATTCCGCAAGCTATGCCAAATGCCATTCCGCAAACTCATTCCGCCTTTTAACCTCACCGCATGATTTTAGTCAAACAGCCATGATCCATACATAAGGTTTGAGGCGTACGGTTTCGTTAGTAAACAGAGAGCTTTAGATTCTGAGACGCCTACGAGTACGAGATGTTCTCAATACTTCGTATCGCTCACGCGTGAACCAGGGTCATTTTGGCGGGAAAACGTGATAGCCGTCGTCAGTCTACTACGAGTTTTAGCGAGAATGTCATAGTGGCGGGAACAAGTTAGCTAATGAATGAAGATTTATCATTTTGCTATCGGAAGAGGGCTTAAACTCCTTCAGAATAAATAACCGTAATAACTTTTTTGGTGAAAAAAAAAGTAAAATGAAGCATTCTGGGGTGCCTTTTTTTTATAACACGCGCAAAAACGATAGATCTCTTTCTCGTACTCCTTCTCAAAGCTATCTAATGATAAATGAATAGTACGATGATTAAAGAATACAGACCCACCTATTTCATCTCTAGAATGATGAACTGTGCCGCCTGCATCCCGGCCTTTGATCTGTCTACTCTTCTAAATTTTCCGTTTTCTTTAATTGCTAGATACCCCGTGTCGTTAATTTGTCGTGGATATGTTAGCGGTCTGTAAGTTGTGAAGCTATTTTCTTCAAATAGCTCCAGGAACAAAGAGTCGTTGGTTTTTTTTCTCTGAAATGACAGAAATAATCTGGATTAGAGTGTTAGCGCCAGTAGGGGAGTGGGATTAGCCTGCGAAAACAGCCGTTTCTCTTCGCTCCTCGCCGCTGGGGACGTTCCGCGAGGAGGAACGTCTGCGACTCAGCGGCAGAAATTCCATACTGATCACGTAAATCAACGTTTACATAATAAATCCGGTAAACATGGGGTTCCAAATGCAAATTTGTTCAATTTCACGTTTCTCCTGCAAACGAGCTCCAAGAAAACTCAAATGCTTCTTCTAGAGAAGAATATATATTCGACAAATATTGACTGTTCTGTTATAGATTCATTGCGTTTACATTTGACCTTTTGTCTTTTGCCTGTCATTCGTAAACAATAGCTAAAACAATGTAACTACTCCGTCATCCAATCAGCGCTTGTGACCGGATTCCGGACAAATTTTTCATCATATCATCAGTTTGGAATTTCTGCCGCTGAGTCGCAGACGTTCCTCCTGGCGAAACGTCCCCAGTGGCGAGGAGCGAGGAGAAACGGCTGTTTTCGCAGGCTAGAGTGGGATAAATTTGAAGTGAAGTTGAAACCTTTCACTCTTCGGTGGATTTATGGTGAGGTAATTTGTTATTCTGACTTTGGAATCTGTGGATGAAATAGTACGGTGTTATCATTCAGATAAAACCTTTTTAATCAGACATTTTACATCATAGTACTACGACCCATTCATACTCGATATTTTGTCGATAACGTGAGCTATGATTGGCCCATTCAATGTTGAGTGGCACTAGCTGGAATCGTTGCACTGTAAAACTGATACAGTGATCTAACTAGATGTTAAAAAAGTCTCAAAAAAACTTACTGTTCCTATAAATTTTCCTCTTCTTTTGCCTCTATCCTCATAAGCGAGGTAACAGCCACAATGCAGTCCTTTAAATCTTTTTAGGGTTTTGTTGTATGTTTGGATTTCTAAAATAGCTAAAGAATAAAACAAAAAATGTTATTGATAAGTTCAAACAGACATGAAAGAAGCTGTACTTCCCTTATAGAAGAATTGGTTAAAACACGTCCTCTGCTCAATAAGGCAGGCACGGAATATATCGCGTTCCTGGTTCCGCTAGTTCCAAGTGCACGGGCGTAGGATCAATAATCGAGTGCATCCTCTTTCTAACAACAAATGCCAGAGGAAACTCCCTGTGATGGCCTATACGGGGAAGCCCCGCCCAAAGGGGTACGTTATTCAGGATTTCGGGCTACTATAAAAGGGTGGGGATTTCTCAAGCAGAAGTTTATGAAAGGGTAGAGAAATATTTAATTGAGGAGTTCAAAAGGGTCTCTTACTAAAACATTTGGAACCGATGCACCTTATAGTTGTACCAATTTGATTTGTTAAACACTACATAAAATGAAAAGAAGACCTATTGTTACTGGTATGTGAAAGGGGCATCATGTTTCAATGGATTAGGTATGCGGAAGGAGTTTCTTTTCTACCCAAGGTATATATAGAGGATATTACATGGCCGCGCGGGGATACGAATTTTATCTTCGAGTGCTGAAAGTATTCATTTTCGAAACAGCAAAATAGTGCAATTTAAGTGGTCACCTATCGGAAAATGGCTGTCACAAAAAATGTTATGAAACTCGGATATAAAGTAATAAAGGAGAAACAAAGACAATAATACTTAATGTATTTTCTTTTATTAATGTTAATAACCATGGGGACATCAATATCCTCACACGTGAAACATAAAAATAGTATCTTCACTGCGCGCGATGAAGATATGATTTTTTTAGTAAAAGGGAAAATCCTGGTATTTCATCAGTATCTATATAATAAAAAAGAGTACGGGGCTGAACCTGAGGGCGGAGCCTTTGGTGAGTAGCTCCCTACGGCAAACGAAGGTACTCGGACGCACAAAACGGCTGGTAATCGAGGCTCGCACAGCCGCAGTCCAGTATTTATTGAGTGCAATGTCTTCTCGTGGCACAGAATGTAAAGGCCTGAATTGGTTTAAGACCAACATAACTGATATTGTTACTTGTATGAGGCTTTGTCTGATGTGAATAATTCTTCAGATTACACTCAGCCTCGTTCAACAATTTCCGAATCTTTCGATATTAACTCAGGTTCGAAAATGCGTAATATGACAAGGCAATGCTTCTACAGTCACCTCTTACATAACAGACAACCCTCGGTTCACGACAAAGTGGTCAAAGTGGTCGCTTACGGGAGGTAGTTGTCTACGGGAAAACTCAAGAACATAAGCTCAAAATGAACTGATTAACGTAATTATGTAAATTTATTATCTTACAAGCTAAAACCTTGGCAAAAAGACAACTGGCAATAATGTTTCGCATCGAATAGCGCTTAGAGCTGTTGAAGCATTGCACATAACATTTTGCATGAATGTTACAATCCACCTGTCATTAAAGATGTGAATATTGTTCATCGTGGTGTCAGATAGGAATGAACGTTTATTCGTTTGTCTCACGATAGAATCGCTTTGAGATATTGATCGCGACGTTTCGACTGCAATACTGCTAGTCTTCATCAGGCGATGAGGTCGATTGTTTACGTGTAGCTATTTATGCACGTTGGTTCGCTGTGATTGGTGTATTTCGATCATTATTATTCCGATTAGCAGATGATGTTCCCTCACGGGTCCGCTTTGTAGTTGAACGGCTGTTATGCTTTCTGATCGTAGGCATCCATGCTTCAGGAATTTCGATTCCGTTGTCTCTATTGATGTTATTAGAATGAAGTCTTATTTGGATAGCCTCTTTGACCCTACGATATTTTTACAATCATACATGATTATGCCGCCGAGTGGTCGCTTATGGGAAACAGAAAACAAGAGAATAAGTCAAATTCCTGGCCTAAAAAGTGGTCGCGGTCGTTTGAGAAATATAAGTAGTGGTCGCTTACGAGAAAGTTTGTGAAACAGTATTTGACTGAGAAATAACACGATTATTTTCTAAGTAGGGGCTAATACGAGAGGCGGTCGCTATGAAAGGAGTTGACTGTAAAAGTAAAGCAATCGCAAAATTCTCTCTCAACTGCACTGACTATTTTTCGTAAAATCACTCACTTACTGTAAATTGATGAATTGTTCAGTGTTGTATGAATGGTTCCGTTGGCTAGAATTTCCAAGAAATAGCTGGTCCTTGAGAGTAACTGGCCACGTACTCTATTGGTCGGATCATCCCCAACTGCATGAAGGCGAGTTACGGATTTCGCCACACGCGATCTTGACTGTCGGTCCTTTGACGATTTATCGTTGATGGGTATCCCTTGGATAAAGTTCAATGATGTACAAAAAAAGAAGAGGTACAAACAAAAAGACTGTTGACAGAACAGACAAATGGTTTGTTAGTCTAAATAGCCTTTGCACAGGCTAAAGCATGGAAGACTCTCATGTGTTATTAAAGGTCATGTTATGGGAAGTTCCACATTTTTTGGTCACAGTTGAGCTTAAGGTGATTCCCTGGTTTTGCACTGCGCATCTTTTACTGCGCATAACAAGATGGCCGCCGTAAAAAGAGCATGTGAAGTAACATTATTAAAATGAAGTTGACTGAAGAGAAACGCTATTGGAATTTTTGCTTGCATTTGTTTCTTGCCGAGGTCAGACTCAATGTGTTGGGAAGGTGCATAATGTAAGCAGTATGCGTGTTGCTGAGTTCGACTTCCTCACAGAGAACCTCGATAGTGGATGTTTAACTTGTGCTTACTCACTTTGATTTTCAAAGAAGCGCTTTCTTTATCACATTGTGTCCTAAATGTGATATCTCTATGTACATTCTGAAAAAACGGATTTTTTTAATACTTTCTTCCCCTTATGACATACATTTAATTTTGAAACTCACCCAGTCCTCTCTCAAAAATCGGAGAAAATGCATTTGGCGCGCACTTTCTGCAGCTCTACCGCAAAAACGAGTACGGTGACCCCCATTTTTTATTTCATGATTTTAATAAGGACAGTGCTTCCTTTCGATGAGAAAAAAATTGGCACAAATCTATGTTCAGCTTTTTGGCAATTTTACTAAATTGTACGGATTGAGCTATCACGGGTCGTAAAGCGCGTGTCTAATTTAGTTCTACTTTGGAGCGTAAAGTAAAAACAAGGGCATTAAAAGGCATTTTTCTGGTACGTAACTGGATAAACAATACATTAAAGTCAAATTCTGTGCGATACCACATGCATCATCGAAAAAATCTCTCTTTTTTGTCTAGTTTTGGGCTGCGCGCGGTTTTTTCCACAGGGTCCTAAATAACCGTATTTGTCAGCATTGTGACGTCAAAATGAGCACGGTGACCCCCACTTTTTATTACTTTTTTATCATCTTCTTCACTTGTTACATCAGTGTACCAAGTTTCATCTATAATCTATGTTACGTTCTTTTACTAGGGAATCACCTTAAATCCTATCTTAGTGTTCATAGTTTGGAATTCTAAAAGAAAGTTATCAGATGCTCTTATCATCGAATGTCACGCGAGCCACGCTTGTTTCCGTTTGAGTTGATTATTGTTGACTCACTGACTGTTTAAGTAATGTAATAGCCAGGATAGGTTAAATTAGGCACGTGGAGTTTAGAGATCCGTTCGGAGTTCTCTTTTGTTGGAGTAGCCTTTCATCTGTTGGAGTAGTCTTTTTCTTTCATTTTATCGTTTCTTTACGCATCGCTAGGAGTTGGACAGCGTAAGTGATTGTGATTTTCAATGTTTTATTCGTTTTATTTGTTAGTTTTCGAATTCGAGCCGTATTTTTATTGTAATTTTCGCTCTTGTTGTAGTTTTTCCACCACGTGCCATAAAATTCAATGTAATGAATCTACGAATAAAGAGTCGAGTTAATTCTACAATTGTGGCACTGAGGTAGTAACGGCGTCTCTCGAACGATCCACTACATTGTAACTGGGGATCGCGACATCAAATGGAAAATATATAAAACTGTTGTTTCCTTAGCTTCTATGTACCAGTCAGCTGTATCTTTTAGCAATACTAGGTTGTCAATTAACGGATTTTCATGAACAGAACACGTTTATTGGTTTCAATCCAAATCCTACTCTCAGGTTCCGCTCCTTTAATGCACCTCGGTGTTGGTTTATACTTATAGTGTGACAAAAAAAGTCATGCGATGCAAGAGTTTCGACAACTTCTCATCAATACGTGCTAAACAACTTTACGGAAAGGCTTTTGTTAAATTAGTTTGCTTCAACCCTGTGGTGTAAAGGTCAGTCGCCGAGTGGGCTTTGTTTCTCAAACATCTGGTTTACTGATTGAATTCAGTATTGCGTGAATGAGAAAATTTTGATAAGGAGATAGTAAAATTAATGATCTTTGATTTTAGCAGGATTTTACGTAAAACGATAGTTTGTCTATTTAAACAAACTTCCAGCATTTAAGAGAATTGTTGAAAATCACTGGAGATGATCTATAGAACGATCAGAACACTAATTCCGTTACACAGCGTAAACAGTAAAGAAAAATCATATCTATCATCTTTTGGTTGTCTTCCGGGAAGTTTCATAGCCAGATGCCGTAGACTTTCCGTTCTTTCACTCGAAGACTGTCTTTTATTCAGTTCTGACCGTCAGATGAATTGACCTAATAAACAAGCGACAATAAAAAGAAGAAAATATTATTTTGTTTCGAATTCATGCTAGAAACTTTTCACCAGTTCTTTCAAGTAGCACTCTTGGGCTGCCTGTGGTGAAACTGCACGACAACTGTTTTGTGCGAGACAATTCTTGTTCACTGAATCAATATCAGAGCATTTAAACCATCTTAGTGAGATCATTAGGCGCCAAACTTGAGGAAATGTGTTTGTTTGCCATTGTTTTAAGTCAAATCACTTATTATTAATTGAGTTTTAAAAGCCTCATAAATTAAAGGCAAATGAACCTGTTAAATCGACCGCAGACAAATATGTACTTAAGCTGGCAAAGTCTCAGTTAACTGAACAGAAACCCTTTCAAAATAAACTTGCAAAAAGCACATCACTGGTGCCTTCTGAGGAAAAAATTGAGAACATTGCGTATAACAACAAAAGAATTAGTACCTACTTCCGGGCATAAATCAATACATTTCGATCAAACTGCGTAAGAGATTAGTTTTTAGAAAGTTGACGTCGTTCGTCAAATTTTTGAGTAATTAACAGTATTTAAGGGAAGTTCTTAAGGGAAACACGTCACAATATTATAAGTGCAAAGTATTATAAGATGGGCCCTTGACGTTTTGTTAAGTCGCACGAAACTGAATATAACTCAGCATAAATAGCTTTGAAGTTCCTTAATGCTTCTTCTAGATGAGTGTTATTTAAAACGAGTCTACACATTGTTATATTTCTTAAATCATACAAGCCAAATCTGATGATAGTGCAGGACGGAACGCCCCTTCACGCGTGAATGAAAAACTGGAATCACGCGGAGAGAAAATGGAGTGGGTAAGACTGTGAATATTTAAAACGAAATTTAAAATTCTGAAGCAATTTTGCACATATAGCAATTCTACGTGGCTCATCTTTGAAGGCTATCTGGCTACACAAGTTAAGTGAGGCAAACGCCGTTCTCGACAAATATGCTACCTAAGCTGGAAACTGGCAAAACGAAGATGTGAAACTAATTGTTTAAAGTTTGCACTTTTCAACAACTTTCCCGTGTATACTAATAACGTTGTTAAAAGGTCTTTACAAAATTGTCTTGGTCTGTAACTACAAACAAACAATTTTTTAAGGAATACTGTTGAACTGAGACCAAAAGACAAAAAAAATGACCTCTAATATTAGACCGAAAGGCACTCTCACAAATATATTCCTCAATGTCTCAAAAAATGTCTTTTAGTAAGCGAGTAGGACAAAAAATGTTCAACTAAATGAGAATAAAAGTACAAACTAGCATTTAAAAAAGCATTTACCAGCACAAAATTAATCCAAAAGATAGTTTTAAAACACTAACAAGCAAACATACCAGAAACATTTTATATCTCCCTGTTTCCATAATGTTGGCCTTCGCTTAAGCTTTGTCCGATTATGGCCCTGAACAATCCCAGCTCAGCCGTCTTTAAACATGATCGTTTATAATGTAATTTCCTGATTTCTAACATAAAACCGGCGGATTAATGACATTGGAAGATCAACAACAAAAATTGGCCCTCTCACTTGAAACTTGGCGGCCACATGGGTTGAAGAATTATAAGAAGCCCCAGCTCAGTTTTAATTCAAATACGTTTCCTCTCCGGTTATTGGTTCCCCATATTCATAACAGGATTTTTGATTTTTAATTTCATAGTTCACATACTTTAGGTGGGCGTTTTAGTCTATAAAAGGATGGCTGAGCGATTTTTTTGTCATGTACAATATTGCACACGATGCATGATTTTATTTGATGATTGTACAATTTTACTGTGCTACTGTATGTGTTTGTATCAACATAAACGCCCATATTAGACCTCTTGGTCAGTATATTTTTACTTCTCTATTGTATAAATAAATTGGAGGAGGATTGAACGGTGGCCCCCAAAAAAGGGTAGGACCGAAAACAGAACGGAAAACCATAGTGTAATTCCGCTTTAATTTACTCTTTCCTGGAAGTCCAAGTTCAAGTGTGGAAAAACTCAGCCGAATCCCATTAGTGTGAAATATTTGTTAACACAGCAAAGTAGAAAAAATAGCTCGGCAACTTTGGTTAAATTTCTATGAATGCCAAGTGAAGAATTTCCGTGGATGCCGAATGAAAAAGCTTTCAGTTTTCGGGTTAAAATGTTATGCAGTAAAGAGGACCAAAGCTCAAGCAGACTCCATTGGCAGCGTGCAAAGAAAGTCGTGTCCGACAGCCCGGGGCTAGTGGATTTTGCGATCGGGCTAGTGAATTCTGTGCTTAACTTGCCCGACGGGCAAGCGAAGATTTTTCTTAGAATTAAAATTACAAAAGTACTGTTAGACAAATGTTTTACATGTAAATTCCTAATAAATTCCTGCGGACCGTGAAAAATTTTTTTCGGGCTAGTAGATGTTGGTTACAGCTTGCCCGAAGGGCAAGCTGTAAAATTAATTTTCTTTGCAGCCTGATTGGTCACATTTTACGGATTTTTGGCTCACCCTTGATTAGTAAGAACCTGAAACACGCAAGAGTGACGTAAAACAAGTTTAAGAAAACGAAGAAGTTAGCACAAAAGAGCTCAGAAAACAAAGAAAAGCTCTACAGGTTTTAAACCGATCACAATTCGGGTCATCTCATCCATAAAGTTACTGTCTAATCAGTGGAAGCCTAAATCGGTTTGCTGGCACGGGCCATGATTACATAACCAAGTAATATTTACTTCCCAATTATTTTATTTTCAATGATTGCATCACAAAAATACTTCCAGAGGTTTCCACCGATACTCATCCTGACCATGTCAGTGTGTCTCCAGGCAGAGACTACACGACCCGATATTTACGGGCCTTAGTGACGAAGATTGTCAGGTCAACCCATTAGAGAGCTCTTCATCACACTTATCTCGTCAAGCCTTCATTTAACTCGCACTCGCTCTATTTTAGGCAAACTTACAAATGAAACAAGTGGACAAGATCAGATAAACCATTTCACTGTCTTTTAAGACTGTGATTTTGTCATAAGCTTACAAAATGTTAAGAAGTTTAATATGTATTAAACCCAGACCTCGGTCCCTTATGACTGAATATACTTTTTTCGAGTCGCCTGCACAAATTTGCTACTGACATTGTCCCCGGCACACTTTAACTATTCACGGCTGTTTCGCAGGGCTCATTGCCATTAGTGTTTATTCACATTATGAAAGCTGGAATTTTTTCAACTTTCTTATATCGTCACGCTAAGTATTGATGAAGTCACGAGATCTCCTTGTTATTTTGATCATTTTCCTACATCACTTCGGTATTTAATGACAGCAGACAGACACGAGTGTCTCCTGGTCTGTAAGTGGTACTTAACCTGAAATTAAGTGTTCGTCAGTTCAAATTCCTTAGCGATATATTGAATGATGGCAAAACATTATTTATTTTACGAACCTAAACATTTACGCAAGGATATATTTATCTTCAAATCATTCTAATCCTGTCTTTTTAAGCAAGCTTACCGAAATTCGTCATCCATGTCGCCTGTATCTTAACAACTTTCTCCCAATCTTGGAGTTTTCTTGGCCCCTTTTACAAAATATGAGTTATAAATAACCCAGACGACCTGTTTAGCTGGCTGAACCGTATCAATGTTCGTGATCATGATGATGTTCTGAGGTGCATAAATGTTTCATTAACTGACCTTTTTGTGAGTGTAAAATTTTGCAACGAGTATTTACATATAGGTTAAACATGGCCAAATCAGCAAAACGAGAAAAAAGCAATGCCTAGTCTTCTTGTATTTGATTGATTTTTGCTTATCTTTGCTGAATGCAAAGTGGAAGAATTAAGAAGCTCCACTGATCTATCAAAAACTAGTCGTAACCTCACTGCGGGAAGCACGCAACGGCTTTGAGCAAATATCAGAAATGTCCTTGAAACTCAATCTCATTTTCAATTGAGATCTCAAGATTTCAACGTTTAAATCCCAGCGTAGTGAGAGTCCTTAAATTGTTTTAACAAAGTACAAGGTGCTAAGAGCAATGATCATGAATTCGACAGGAATCGACCGGACACGAGTCTCAATTAGCCGCTCAGCCAGGTACTGGCTCAGCTACATTTTCCACGCTTAAAGTAGTAGGCTGGATCATTCACACTTCTGGTTTTATCGCCTACTTCTCATGTTTATGAAAACTTTGTTTACAAAACAATTGCACAAGTTCCTGCTCAGAAAGCACTTGATTTACGCCTTTTCCACTTGAAGATTTTATCAAAATAATTTAGTCTCGTAGAAGAGCCGAACAGAAAATGTTCTGTGATAATTGTAAACTAGACACTCCAAAAATCAACCCAACAATTATACGCCTGTGACGTAAAATACAAACTGTATTTTATTTTTTTCTTTAGTGCACCTGATAACACATGGTGGTTCAATTAATTTTCTGTTTTTCCGATTAAACTTAATCCTCCGTTCGAGAGTTTTCCCACGAAGTCTTTGACTGAAAACGGAAGTGACGTCAATAAATGGCAAATTACACGTACTTAGAGTGGAAAACCGCTTGTTTGGAAGTACGACTCATGGTGACTCAATTAAACCGGCAATCGTCACGTCTGCAACCCGCAAATATAAATTCTCATTGCTCAATAGCGACTGCTGATTTACGGGCCTCCTCATTACTTTCAACCTGACAAACAAAAGACCTATACCATTTCATTTCCGTACCTACAACTTCAGTCAAAAAGTAAAACTGAAGCTGATTAGGTAAAAGTACAATCCAACAAAGGTACTGAAATATTTTTGTTACGATAAAATTAAAATTCATTCTCGGGAAATGACGCCATCGAGCTTTCCGTGAGGTTCAATCGCCTAATAAACGCAACTTCCCATAGGTTAAAGCGCTATTTAAAAAAGCGTCAAGTCTGACCTACAAACCGGAAAATAACACTTCCTATTTTCTTTAGGTAAGACTTGGCAAATCAAAATGTGTAAAGTATACATAAAGCTATTAAAAGGGTGACTTACAAAAAGCCGGAAACGAAAATTACCAGATAACCACAAAGTAAAAACCACTACGTCAATCCTGGAGAAAGAAGAAAAAGATCTGTCTACCCGAAATATCCTTAGGCAATTTCTTAAAAATTACGCGGCAAAATTTAACAAACAAATTGGTCACGTTAAAAGACAATGACAGTACCAACAACCTAACAATGAATTTAACGGTGGAGTGAAAAATACAGCCAATCAAAAGGTTGGAAATCCTTTTCACCATATTTGGCAGTATCCCACGGTTCTCAGGTAGATAAGTACTGTATTTACTTCGCATACTAAGGACTATTTGTTAAATATAACTCAATAGATATTTCCTGTTGACTAAAAGTTTGGCATGAGTTTGGCATAGCTGAAAAAGGAAAAAGGCCTTACTTTTGGATTTTCCGTTGTAATACATGTACATATACGTGCCAATGTTCTTACGGATTTAACTTCTCTGGAATGTTTTAACACTCCCTTTCAAAGTTTTATGATAGACAGGTCAAGTGAAGGGGCTTTCTACCCCTGGAAATTTTTCTCTTTTGTTGCATCAGCTTTTTTCAATGTTATTGTCATTATTTTCATTGTTTATAAATCAACTTACCAATTTTGATACTTGTCTTTTATTGTTCTTAATGGCTTGAAATAATGAATCATGGTCCAGCTTGAAAGAAAATAGAAAAAGAAGATCGTATCTATCGACCGCCCTTCCTATAATTGGTCTCTCAATTTTTGCGAGTCAGTAAAATTCATGACATTACTTATGGTTCGATATACAAGAAAATATCCTGCTAGCAGAGTCGCTTCGATTTAGCAGGGTAACAAAAAATAGTCTTGCGACAGAAATCTGATGAAAAAGAAAAAATTTTCTGAGGACAAAAATCACGGGCAGAAGATGAAGCTTTTATCGTGGTTACTCAGGGTTACTTGAGTAGGCGTTTGATAGAAAACCCTCCGCTTTCGACTTAGTCACCCCGGTCACACCTTAGATAAAGACGGCTAAGTTACGTTTAAGTGCATTTAATATAGTGGGGGTGTAAAAACAAAAACCGCCAACCTACAGTTTGCGTAAGAATTTCTGCCGCCCTCGAATTTTTAGCTTGTAAATTGGGTAGACTTTAAAATACAGAACATTATCGGTTACAATTTACAGTCACTCTAGCTATGGAAACGTTTTGTCGTACGTGCCGGATCACTGAATTGTTTTTCATTTTTTTGAGCCTTACTCCGACAAAGAGCTTTTCGGAAGTGTCCTTTTTAAATTAGCTAACTAAAACTCTTTACTGTGCTTCTTCGAATGACTGTGTAGATCTAAGACAAGACTTAAAATTTTGAGCGGACGTGATACCTTAAATAACGGTTAACAAGATCGCCCTTTGTTATTTATGATGTCGAGTATTTCTCAGTTTTAGATAATTATGACCAAAATAACGCGAATGCTTTGCCGTGACAAGCCTTCACCTACGCAGTGAAGGCATGTGAATGAAGCCGTCCCAATTCCTAAAAGGCTAGCCCCTTTTCGCAAAAAATGTACTACGAGACTACTACAGTTTGATAGAGAGAGGCATTTATATAAAGTTCCTGCATTACCTACCAAATGTTTCTCGTAAAATGAAAGAACCAGTACTCACTTTTTCAGTTCTCTTTTCTATCGGCTCATTACCGTGCTAGTTAATAGCCAAAAAAGTGTTTTGATGTTTAACATATGTTAAAGAAGCGGTCTGTCCGCTCGTCCGTCTATGTCTGTCTGTCAATCTGTCTGTCTGTTTATCTATCTGTCTGCCTGTGTCTTTCTGCCTGTCTGTAAATATGTCTGTCTGTCTGTCTATACAGCTGTACATGCCTGTGTCTGCCTGTGTCTTTCTGTCTGTCTATATGTCTGTCAGACTGCCTGTGTCTGTCTATCTATCTATCTATCTGTCTGTCTATAGATACGTCTGCCTGACTGTCTGTCCATCTGTCTGCCCAGGCTGTGTCTTTCTGTCTGTCTATCCATATGTATGTCTGTCTGTCCGCCTGTGTCTGCATGTTTGTCTGCCCGCCCGACCGCCTGTCCGTCCTTCCAGCTGTCTGTCTCTCTGTCTTTCGTCTCGTGGTGATTTCAATCGGCTCCTTGTTACAGAATATCAATCATATCAACTTTATCGAGCACGGTAACGTTTCGGGTATCGGTTTAACCGGTTCACAATGCATATCGAAAGACACAGTCGTTTTCTTCAAACAGAAAGGTTTTGAAATATTTCCAGAAATACATAAAAACTTAATAAGGGGACGTATTTACAGAATTTTAAATTGAAAAATGGTCAGCGTGGATAACACTCACCCAAGATTTTAAACTGATTTAATTTATTAGTTCATACTCGGGAGTTAGTGGTCGCGGCGCGCAATACATTTTAACGGCACTGCGGTTGTCTAGTTCATTTTGTTGATAATAATAATAAATCTCAATTACGCGACCTTGTTCCCTATGGAACTTGAGAAATTACTTGTGAGTGACAACCAGCTGCGTGTCAAACAAATACAGTCTCCCAAATATTATAGCAAACGTTGCAAGCAACAAAAATTGAATTTGCGATCCTTTTTTTAAAAACGTTTCTTCAGGTTTGCCCATCCGTGCCTTAATTCTTTTGTATTCACTGTGTTGTTAATACCTTCTTTTCATGTTTTAGCGGTTTTTTTAAAGTTTTGTTTTAATTTGGTGGCAAATCTTTGAAGCACAAGTGACTTATTCAACAGTTCCAGACAGCATTTAAACCTTCACCTAGGCGGTGCGAGCGGTATTTCTGTTTTTTTAATTACCTCTCTTCGCACTTTGCCTGTCCGAGTGTTTTTCCTAAAAAGTGCTGGACAAGAACAATATCCCCTTGTATTGAACTTCGTAACAGTACGTTTATCCAGAAAGGTTATTCCTCGCGTGGCCCTCAAAAAAGGAAAGCCATTCCAATCATTCCTCTAGAAGCTTCTCGTTGGATAATAGTGATTTTTTTTCTATTTTTCCCTAACGCGCGGCGGGAAGTTCCTTGCCCGATTCAAAGATCTCGGTAATACAGCATCTAGAAGTAGTTTAGTACATTCCAGGAAATCCGAATGAAAAATATAGACAGAAGCTTTACCGTTAGGATCTAGAATTCTTATAAGACATAACTAGGAGATAATCGGTTCTTTAGTATCATTACTATTATTACTTGTCCTGGTTTAGCGATCACAGTACATGCAGCTATGACTATGTGACTATGCCTGTGATTCAAGGGTTTACGACATATTAAGGAGACCTTTTGGTGTTCCAAAACCGAATGAAACGGAGGCCATCTTGGTGTACTCCAAGAATTGACCTGTTTCGTTCTCTTTTTTCCTTTTTTTTTTTACGTAAAAGCTTTCTTTAATTCTACGAAATTAGTTTCTGACCAAGTGGGTAAAGACGATCTGTTATTTAGAAGCCGAAAGCTTAAGACATGAATTTTGACGTTCAGCGGAAATAAGGAGTCAAACGTAATATTTGTATATCTTGAGCCACCTAAAAATCGATGGGAAAAAATAGAAACGAAAAGGTTCCACTATTTTACTCAGTTCTCCTTAATGTTAGCACATTTAGCAAAGTAAGGCGCGCTTGGTGAATGAAGGCGTAAACGAAAAATATTATTGTTCATCAGCTGCGCTTGATTTGCCTGTCTTAGATGATCTCTTTAGTTATGAGACATCACGCCAAATTTGTTTTTTCTTGCGTTCCTCATGCAACTATCATTTATATAGTGTAAACAAACATTAACCGCAAAATCAACGTCGCCGGGTTGCGTTTTGTTAAGATCGCGTGATGTATCATTTTTTATAAGTCTATGTATACCATGTGGTGAATTGACTTCAAATTTCATTCCAGATTGTTTTTTATTCTTGTTGCATATTCACCTTTCAGAAAAGGTGAACTGGAGCGAAGGCACTGCAAGGATGCCATAATTATTATAGATGATTTCTATAGTACTGGCCTTCGTACCAGGCGCCGAAAGTGGAGGAGCAAGGAGAGAAAAAGGGACAATGCATGATTCCCTTTTTCGCTCCTCTTTCTCCGGTCCCCTTTTTTCGCCTACAATAGTACAATCGAGGACCTCCTTTCTTTACCAGAAGCTGTGTAACAATAAAAATTAAATCCAGCAAGACCAGGGGCCTGTTTCTCCAAAGTCCCGATAACGTTTCGGTCCCGAAAAGCTGTTTCGCCTTTGTCAAGTCTGCATTCAAGATTAAGGTTCCAATAATTTTGAAAATGATCTAACAAAACTATTAGTTCACGAAGCACAGTTGACAGGTTTGTGAGCAAGGAACTGTGCTAAAATTCAACAGGTTTTGACTTTAAAAATTTGTCTTCGGGCCCGAAAATGTTCCAAGACGAGAAACGGGCTCCTGAAGCCGTGGAGGCTCCTAATTGATTACCCTATAATCATGTCGGTCAGGCGAATAAATGCACTGAACCGCCAAAAGTAAAGGCATCGTATGTAACATCAATTATAAGCCTTGTAAACTCGTTAGAAGTTCATAGTCCTGTATGAACAAGGATCCGTTTTTACAATGTAAACCGAAAAAGGGGTAATAAAAGAAATTTCTTCAGTATATTGAGAATCTTCCCAGTTTAAAACTTAGGAGCAAGAAAAGTCAGAAATTAAACCAAAACGAATCACAGGCCGGTTATCCCAAGTTGAAAACTACGACTAAATGATTGAACATATTTTAATCCTTTTTTTGCCAGATATTCATGTCATCTGTAGAGGCTGAACTGAAGGAAAATTAGGCAAGATCGTTTACACTAAATACTGAACAGCTAATCGAGACTGTTTGTTGCCTCCGATCCTCCCAGTCATTACTGATTATGTTCGGAATGAAAAGGGAGATTTACCTGAAAAAAGGTTTCGAATTCAGGAGCTATACAAAGTGTTGAAACGTTGGCGTGCGCAACTTGACTAAGTTTATTTAACTTAAGCTCATTTAGTCCATCATGCACAAACACACTTAACTGACCTTCTTATATTAATCTCGATTAATCTCTGTGGTGGACCAAACGTTATAACAAGGACGCTATAATCACACCTCTGACACGTCCGTCCCAGAATTACACCTAAAGAGCTTCGATCAGATCTACAATTTCGACAAGATTATAAATAGATGCCTGTAGTCCTAGTCTCATCAACAGTTTATAGCTGTAATTGTAGTATTTTACACATTTCAACGCATCAAAAAACGATCATGGAAGTGTATATATTCAGTCGATTGAAGGATTTTTACACGGAAGAATAAAAGAAAACAAAGATTGTTCGAGCAGGGTATTCTACTAAATTCTTCTCTGTTTGTGAACTTAGTCCTGATGTAGTCTTGTGGGCGGGTCAACTTTCTTGGGTGCGAAGTAAATGAGTCGTCAAAACTCCATTCCGTGCACGCTTAACTGACTATACTAAGTACTATCCGACTGAGAAAATTGGTTTGTCCCCAACTGTAATAAAAAAATAATAATCTTATCCTAGCTTTTCCTTTTGAAAATGAAATGTGAGGTCATGCAAAGTACGGGTCAAATAAAGCAACGCAGACAATGGGTATTAATTAGGTTGGTGAAAATGCCACAGTAAAATATTGACTCAGATACAACTGAGTTAGTCTTAAGTAACAAACTTGCGTGCATGGAAGACTACATGAATTTTTCAATTTCCATTTCACACTCGAGCAGCACATGCTAAGTACTAAGGCGGGAACGAACCTGGCCGCCTGTTTCTAAAAATAATTTAAGTCAGAAAAGTGAAAAAAATATATTCACTCGAGTGCGCATTGCAATCATTTTACTAAGGGGCACCCAACGACCATTTTTGGAAAATATCGGTTTGGAAGACGATTTGAGATCTAGAATTTTCGGAACATTTGCTGTTAAATTTCTTGCTTGCCTGCCTCTCCTAGGGTTTTCGAACCCCCTCAAAAATGGTATAACTGCCCATTTTTGACGTATTTTTACCCTAAAAAGGTCACCTAGAATTTTCGGGAGCCTTTTTTCTGGCTGAAATTCTCGAAAAGGTAAGTTTTGTTCCCTATAATTTTCGGATCACTAGACTTTCAGCTAGGAAATCCTAACAGATGAAACATTTTTAGGGGATAAAAATATGCCTATATCTAAAGTTTAAATACTAAAATACGTTCAACAACGCTATGTTTAAGTGGTTTTGAGCTATATTCTCGTTGGGGGCCCCTGTTTACTTACCACAGGCTCCATCACATACTTCTAAGGACATATGACCGTCAGCACATAAACTGAAAAGTCGGATATTTTCATAAATTCTAAGAGACGGTACGGTTCAGATACGTTAAACAATAATGAGAAATCTTACTACCGTCTTTTCTCATCCGGATCATAATTTGTGAAGACATCGAAGCTGAGAGTCACTTAAAAGTCAAAGAACCCGGCTATAAAAGATGATGGCTTAAAAGGATCCAAGTGTACGTAAGAAACAATATTGTTAAAAGCCTTTCTTTGCAAGAACTAATTACTTGCTCAAAAGACTGTGAAGGTATTTTATGTACACTAAATTTAGCCTTGAAATGACGAGACCTGTGATTTTGAGTTAAGAATATGTCTACTCACTAATTCAAAGGTCTGTGATGAAGGAACGCCCGATCGGGTCCAAACTACATCTTTTCAGTGACTTTCCGTTTCCCGACGCCTAGACCAGTTCATAACTACAACATTACATTTTATAAAAAAAACATACCGAAAAGAGGAAGTTTGTAGCTCAGTAAGTTTTGTTTATATCCTGGCCCTGCCGACTAGGCCTTCTACAAGTTCCGATTGCATGGTGATTTTTGTTGATACTCGTGGTGAGCAACGAGCTCGAGTCACTTTCTTTCCTGTTGAATACAAAGCGTCGGTTTGAATTTCAAGTTCCGCCAAAAGACTTCAAGAGTTTCACTTTCTACTGCAGTGGTCTCTTGAAAAAAATTCAAAATGGCGATGTCTCCCACGATTGTGGTATGCTATCCATCGACTATTTTAAAATATACTTCAATAGTAACGAAGCGCTCTACTCAGTTCATCCGCTCCACTAACAACTTGAATCAAGCTTTGATTTAGTTCCCCGCAAAAAGTATAGTAAAGCATTAGTTAATTGTCTTCGACTTTTGTGCAAATGTCTTAAGGCATTGTGTTCTTAATTGTTCTTAATTGCCATCCATCGCATGACTTCCACGGTCACCCAATTTGCAGACAAGTCTGCGCGGTATAAAATTCAGTTAAAAAAACATCAGCAACTTCTAACAATTAAAGCACTAGACGGCGTAGAAATCGTTTTCCTAGTTGCTCATTTAGTAGTCGTCTCGTTCGAAATTGTTAATGTTCCTTTTTAGCCAAAATGAGCTACAAGTTACACTAATTAGTAGTCGTTTAATTACTGAGATCTGAATTGAGTCACTAGAGAAGTATAGGTTTTACTTTGCAACGATAATTAAAAAACGAAAAAACAGGTGGGAACGAGCGCTTTAAACCCACGTTTTTGTACTCAAAGCGAAAGAGATTTGACCTGTTTCAAAGGCAAAAGGGTGCGACTCCATATCGGCCATCTTACACAACTGCTAAGTTAAAAAACGTACCTTTAAGAGAAACTTTTCACTGACTAAACACACTTTGGGAATCATGTCGTCGATTAGAAGTCTCCTTCTTCAGTATATCGTGTGACAGGATCGGCACTTGAATCCTACTACTTCCAACAAAACCCACCGACACCAAATTCCATCAGCTCTTTTCAATGACAAAAACAACTCTTGACCGATTTTCATAGGCTGCTGTATATTCCGAAACGGCTCAAGTGCCTCCTAATGAAACAGTTCGACTCTGACCGACAGACACTCGTCCTACATCTCTATAGACAGAATTTTTAGAATGTTATTTTAATTTTGCGCCTCTTCAGATCTTACCCAGGCGTGTCCGCAAAGCTCCGGGGGCCTCGGCGTGTTTAAATCCTTCTTTCCAGCGGGTTGTGCTTTTGAAACACTGACTCTTGGAGCAGCGTAAAACAAAGTAAGCATGTCATGCTGGGTCTTAAACCCTCTAACACAACGCAGAAAAAACCGCAAGTGCATAACTCTTCCATTGCACTGCCTTTGTGTCAGACGACCTACTTTGCATGTCGGCGCACTTTGTAATATTGGTTTATGCTTGAATTGCGGAAATTTCTGACTCTGTTAGAACCCCACGCGATGGAATCACTAAGAACACCTAACAGGATAAACGTCGAATACTGTCGTAGAACAACGTCTTTTGACTGCTATGGGGTGGGTTTTAGCGAAAACTGTTGAAAAAAAGCCCAATTCGTTTTCAAAAATGGCCAGTTCTAACTTTTGGTAAGAACCTTAAGATGGCTAAGTTCATAAAATGTCCTAAAGAAAACTAAGCTCACAATAAAGTGTAACTTATTCTATTTAATATTTGGAGTGTGTCAGGCATTTAAAAGGATTCAGTTTTCAAAAGCTCTTTCCATACGCCCTTCGGGCTTTTAACAAGTTGATCGATCCTGATAAATTAACTTGCACCGAGTTTTGTACAGGAAACAGCCACTTAACGTTTAATTCCTTAAATTAAGCGAATTCGCGTCGGATTTAGTAAATAATAACCACTGAGAAAAATCAAATAATTGCGACGCTGATACCACTTGCCGGTGATTCCCTGATGCAGATCTTTCGGCTCTATCATTCACAGTCACTGCTAGTCCACCTTGGGGGTGACTATACCATGAATGCTGATCAGATAAATGTTTGTTTTACAAAGCGGTGATCTGAAAGTGGAAGCAAGAGACTACCTCATAGTCTCTTGGTGGAAGTCAATATTCTTCTTCTTGTTTTATTTTCTGACCTACGTGAAAGGGAAAGTATTTTTATTGGAAGTCACGATATCTCTTCGGCATCAGGAAGTCTTAAGTTCTCTTTTGTGCCTAGCCTCTTTTGTTAGAAGGATTTTCCATAAATCAAGCCCTAAAAGAAGCTTTGTTTGTTTACTTTTAATGTAAGACTTGTTAAGATATCGCTGCAAGGTTTCTAAGAACTCATACTCCTCGTGCCACTTAGTCTCAGTGTCATCGGCAAAAAGTTCAGGGCTTTTTTTATTCAATCGTGTGAAAAGCGCGAAAAATGTTTGCAGTTAAAAGAAGGAAAGACAGAGAAAAAAAAGTAAAAAAATGTTAGCCTGTATCAGTGTAGATAACCACTTAATTTTTAAAGCTAGGATAAATGTTTTGCGGTTACTTTTCAAAGTAACCAAAGTAAACAACGATAATGAAGATCAAAGACAAACACATTTGACTTTAATCAAAAAGTCTTCCAAAAATTACTGATTTGTCTAAATACTAGGCTTTCCGGCTTCAAGCGGACCACGTGCAATTTGAACCGCTGAGAAAGGCAGCGCCTTCAAAAATATTGTTTCTCAAGCAGCTGTAATTAGAGATGCCGCCATAATAACTGTAATGCGACAAAGAATTGGTCGAAAGACTCTATGACGGGTACCGTGCTTGAATAGAAGGTTCCATTATGAGCGGAAATTATACGTTAAATAGCCGGGTCAACATAAACGCCCGTCTACTATTTATAGTGTCTTATAAAAGAGACAAAATTATTTTTAGTAGTTGTTTTTACTGACATATGTATATAAGTAAAGAACGAAGACTTCTCTTTCAAGTCAACTTAAAAACAGTTGAAGCTCTCCTTGGGACCACTTTCGTAAGCGACCAGCTCTAGTTACGACCACCTTTGTTAACGAAAAGCTCTCGTAATCGACCCCTCCCGTAAACGACCGCGACCAATTTTGGGATTACCCTACTGGGCGTTTCCTTTGTTTTTAAGCTCTCGTAAGCGACCACTCAGAGTCTTTCATTTAAATCAACCCTTTAATGCATATGAAACTGCGCACTGCGCTAATGGTTCGTTGATAAAGATCTTGTACAGTGTAGCATTGTATTTGTCAAGGTTCAACAAAGTTCAGATATTTCAGATATAAAGACACTCATTGAACATTTAGCTTCTCTTGTTTTTTCTTTACGAATTATTACTGAAATAATGAGTCTCTGAAGCTCTCGTAAGAGACCACCATTGTTTTACCATGCGGTGGCTTACGAGAGCTCATTCTCTTAAGCAACCAGCTCTAGTTAAGACCACTTTTTCGAATTCCCGAGGTCGTCGCTTGCGAAAGCTTCGACTGTATAAATACCGGTAGTGCTCCTCTATAGAAACAACTAGGGGGTGGGGTGGCGGGCTCATCGTCCGCTAATACTGAGTTATTAGCGGATAAAATGTGTAGATTGTTTTCATTTTAAATTGTTTGGCTGTGGAGACAAAAAGTGACCGGAAAATTTCTTCCGCAAATAACTGACTGTTGGAAAAATGTCCGAACCGAAAGGATTTTTTCTTGATTGGCTTTGTTAAATAAAGTTAAGTTGCAAGTGCTAGTTTTAAATCAAAACAGTACCTCTAAGGGGCACAAGAATTTACTAGACTGTTCCCACAACATGAGCGTTCGGTACTTAATGTCTTTACCAAATTTTACCGATACGCCCCCTCGTTATTTCTTTCCTACACAAGCTAAAAGAACAAAACGTTTTACGACAAATCCCCGCATGGACTTTCTAAAAGATACTGCCCATCATATGGCCCAAGAGACGAACTCTTGGCCGCTTCGAGACTTAAAAAGCTAGAGACTCTTGAGTTGGACTTTTGGAAAGTCTAGTTCCGGCATATAATCATTATTCACATGAATCCTTCGCCAAGTTGGTTTAAGTTGCTTAAACAATTAATGGGTGCAGTGCCCTCAAAGCGATCATATATAACCTTTCCTCCCACTGAGATTTGCGCTTTGTTTTAATGTGTGCTTATATCATTAGGTAAACTAAGTCACTTCACACTTCCGGCTAAGAACTAGATCTCCTAATAATTTAAAGAAAAAGATTGAAAATTTTTATTTAGCGGCAATAGATTAATAGATCCAAAGATGCCCGCTAGTGATTTTAGAACGGGAAATTGTCCCCTTTCATTGTTGAGCTGTCTGGTCTGGTCTGGAAGCCTTGTAAAGAGCTAGCTTTAGCCTGTGAGAATAGCAACTATATTTACTCATTTTTGCTTCATTTTTTATCATATTTTTGTTTTCATCCAACCAAGTGTTAGAAAAAAATCCGAGTGTTTCATTGTCCTCCTTAAAACAAATTTGTTCTTCGCGTAGATTTGTTAAAATTTTCGTCGCACGTGGATAACTAGGAGGAATGGAATCTAGGGTGGTCCATATCTATTATTGGATGAGGATGATTAATAAAATGACAAGAGGATTTTAGAAAACCAATATAAACGTGACAACGGGCGAGAATAAAAACAGATCACAGTCAACTTCACTAAAAAACAGAAGTGTGTATCTGCATAGACCAATGGTCATTCCTGCTAGTCAGAGATAGCTAGCCATCGTAAAATTCCGAAAATTAGGCTCTCCGTGTATAAGCCCTCCAAAAATAAGCCCCCCAAAACGGTAACGCAAAAAACACTCAGTTAAATCTCCCCTCCAAATATAAGCCCACCGGGGGCTTGTACTTGGAAAATTGCCCTCAAATAAGTAGTAAAACAAAGCAAAACGGTAAATTTACTTCCAACCATAAGGCTAGCCTAATTGATTTTGAAACGCAAACTTTCCTCCATAGGAAAGCCCCTCAAAAAGGGCCTTTGAAAAATATAAGCCCCGGGGCTTATTTTCGGAATTTTACGGTATTTCTGTGTAGTTCATTTTCAGTGAAATAACGAGCTGATGGATGTTGAGATGCGGGTGGGGATGACGTGGGCCATAAGACCATTTTAAATACTCCCTTAGCTGGGTTTTAACCCACTAAATGCGGCTTAGCTATTACTCAAATGCACCCGCCTCTGTCTACGAACCGGCTCCCTTGCACTGACAAGTCTCCATTTCACCGACGCTCCCGGATCACATCGGAACTCTGTGCAAAGATTATGTGGCAACTTTGTGGCCTGCGTTACAGCTACGAATAACCAGACAGTCAACACGCGACCGCAAGACTCAATCAACTAAGGGCAATTTGGCAAGTCTTCTACTATTGTTCTACCCTACATCGTTTGTAACAGGGTACAGCCCACACCATAAAAAATAAACTTTCTTGCTCGCTTCCCCATGAAAGAGCTGAGTTTACATTCTCTCAAAGACATTGTAAACTATGGTACCTATTTTCTGTTTTTGTCACAAACTACCCCTCAAGCCATAAAAGCAAGCATCGTCGGAGTATTTCTTTTAAAAATATCAAAAGTTTCCTCATCCATGTATCTTTGTTTATCTTCACGTGGAATTGTAGCTGAAGATATTCATCAATGCATTCATGTGTATGCCTCATATGCCAAACAATGTTTATCTTCAACAAAAGATCTCTTTAAAAGAAAAAAATTGTCAGATCCACTCATCAGATCAATAGAAAGCTTCAATACGTGGTGTTAATGCCCGGAGGGGGGACTCCCATATGAAACAGACGGGGATGCTCGTCGGAAATTTTGGATTTAACCCCTAAAGGAGACCATCTGGTACCCTGCTAGCAGAGGCTTTTCCCCTGTGTTTCTCAGCGTTGTACTGCCATTCTCTTCGCGGTTTTGGCTGCTCGCGTTTTGTTTTGGTTGTTTCTGTGCCAAGGAAAAGATCTCTGCAGACAGCCGTTTGGAATTCTTGTTGAGCATGCGTATTAGATTCCTCCAAGATCTAGGAGGTAATCACATGACTAAACCGGTTGTGGAACCGGTTTTATCGAGTCGCGCATCTTTTTTGTACTGTAGTTTGCTGTGCAAAAGTGAGCCCGCTATATCAACATGGCGAGTGCGAGTCTTTCTCGTGAAAGTTTCAACGACGCTGTTGAAAAGGCTTTAGAAGCCCTTAAAGATAGTTCAATCGACTCTTTGACTAAATGTCAATCCAAAGCTTTGTTTAATGTATTGAATGGCGAAGATACATTCGTCAGTTTACCAACGGGTCATGGGAAATCGTTGATATATCAACTAGCTTCATCGGTCTCCAAGCATCTTGGCCTCCTCAGTGAAGGGCCGATTGTACTCATTATTTCCCCGCTGAACGCTCTGATAGATGATCAGATAGTCTCAGTTACCAAGCTAGGAATTACAGCCTGTAAGCTCGATGCCTTATCTCTTGAAGATACTGTCAGTTTGGCTGGTCATGAAATCCTCTTCACCAGCCCAGAACTGCTAGAAACCGGAGGTGCGAGAAAGTGAAACTGACGGGCAAACTCCGACGGCGGCATCCTATTACCGACACGTGACCCAGAAATTCCATGGTAACCGCATTTTTATCTCGCGCATGCTCAACAGGAATCCCAAACGGCTGTCTGCAGAGGTCTTTTCCTCGGCACAGAAACAACCAAAACAAAACGCGAGCAGCCAAAACCGCGAAGAGAATGGCAGTACAACGCTGAGAAACACAAGGGAAAAGCCTCTGCTAGCAGGGTAACCATCTGGGCGTGGCTCAAGCATTTTGTGACCCCTAAAGGAGACCAATCTGGGCGTGGCTTAAGCAAATTTTGACCCCTAAAAGAGACCGCTTAATGACACATAAATACGACATGCAATGATGAGTTTTAATGATATAAAGACATAATCATTGAATGCTTTTATCTAAAAGTAGTTTTTAAAAGCATTGTCATAAAACAAGTTAAAATTTGACTTCTGTTTCTCTTCGCGTAATTCTGTGTTTCTTCGCGGTACCCTAAACGAGACCTTGGCGGCATAAAATATTGGCGCCTCGCCCGGAACACCCTAAGCGAGACGAAAATCCAAAATTTACACCCCTAAGCGAGACGACGAGCATCCCCGTCTGTTTCATATGGGAGTGCGCCCCCCCCCCCCCCCGGGGGTTAATGTCTTCGAGTTGTTGTTGTTGTTCTTCACTTGTTAAGGAGCTTAAGCGACGGCTTAAGAGCCAATGTCTGTAATTTTCGAAAATCGGTTGACAGTCGTGAATTTTTGAATTTCTTCATATTTTGCCCAAATATTCTCTATAGTACACTAATTTCAAAAATCACGTTAAAACTTGTAACGGCTGTTTATTTTTTCCAGAATCGGGCAAAGTTTGAAAAACGCTAAATCGGCGCTCTTTCGAGTATGAAATTAGTGAAAATTGAGCCTTTTCTTCGCGCTCGTACATAAAAACGGAATAATATCTCTAAATGAAATCAGGTCACAAAACAGACACACACTTTTACTTTGTAATTCAGCAATTAACTTTAAATAAACCGTTTAAATGTGACTGTGCCGGCCGCAAGAAGAAACACTGTTTCAGCACTTTTCAAAAATGGCAAATTTGACCTAACTTCACCATCGTAAAACCTACTTGGTACATGGAATTTCAATATGAAACAGGAACTGTATTGAAGCATATCGTTTGCTGTTGTTTGTGTTAAAATATTTCTGGCGGCATTCCAAATGCGCTCCGTCGAGAGACCAAAAACTGAAGGGTATTTTGACACCAGGAAAGCGCGTGCAACAAGCAAGTTTCGACCCTCGGAATATTAATCTTCTATCGCAAACATACGTTACTTCGACATTTAAACCCTAGTCAGAGCTGTAACGGTTTCAGATTATATTTCGGCGTTTCTGTTTGGTTTAACATGATTCCTTTCAACTGATTTTTGCGATAAACCATAATGAAGAGTCACGAATATGCAGTTCAAATCACAGTTAGTAGAGGGGAATATTGTCGAAATACTCGCTCACTATAGCTTTAGTCGTATTGAAACCTTAAAATCAGAAACGTTTTTTACTTACCTGAACTTAAATGCTAGATGGGGTCACAGTACAGCAAACTAAATTCTGCACCACGGTAGAATCAACGTTAAGTTTGTATTTCGTTTCAATCTGTCAACACGAGGGAAGATGACATTCCGGAAGTGCGTGACGCGTAACGCGCAGGAAAAGAACTTCCTGGCATAAGTGTTTTACGGTGCAAGTCTTTGTTTTATGTTCGTATAGCATCTCGCACATATTCCATCTTGGTTGGTGGCACCTGTGGCCCCAGTAATGCTGAAGACGCTGTATGTATTGCGATTATAGAAAAGATGTCGTGAGTCGCTTGTTATGCTCCCGACTTGATAGTCACATGAGTATGTACGGCAATGATAAAAGTAAGGATGTCTGCATTCACATTAGGTGTCATTGTTTGATCCACAAAATTGGCGCATGAAAATAAGAGTTTTTCCTCACCGCCGCTAAATGTTTGGTTCCGGGTGGCGGTGCAACAAGTCACGAGATACCGTTTCAGAACGGCCTACTGCATGCTGCACATAAAGGGGTCCATAAAGGCACATTGATTGATGACTCTGTATGGCCTGAAGAAAATGATATACGCAGACGTTTTCTGAGCGACGAAGTTGCAGCTTTTACACTCCTTTTTCTTTTCGAAAATAGACGAGCATGCGAGCGCGAGAGAGAGAGCCCCTTGCGCTAGTGGTCAATAAATACCCTGCGGTTTTTATTTTCATGCGCGAAATCGACCATCTCCAAAAAGGAAATAGATCGACGATCCCTAAAGAAAAATCAGAGAGTCTGTGAACAGGCTTCGAAGGTGCTTGCTATTATTTTAGTGAACATTACAAAAGGTCTCAGGTGACTATGTTAACGTCACGAAAAGTCCACTTATAGCTTTTTTAAGTTTAGGGCAGGAGGAGGAGATGGGTGTTTTGGTTGGCATTGGGTTCTTCATTAGGATCAACCCTACAAATACAAAATACAAAAATTCATGTCTTTATCACTACATTTAGAGCTATCAGACTTTGTTTGATCCACAAAATTGGCGCATGAAAATGAAAGTTTTTCCTCACCACCGCTAAATGTTTGGTTCCGGGTGGCGGAGCACAAATCATGTTGTACAGTTCCAGAACAGCCTACTGGCTGCTGATTTAAAAGGGGTCCTTAAAGGCACATTAATTGATGACTGTGTGCGGCTTGAAGATAATGACATACGCAGACTTTTTCTGAGCGACGAACGTGCAACCTTTACACTTCTTTTTCTTTTCGAAAATGCCCACGGACTTCTTCTCTCCTCGCTCCTCGCCGCTAGGCGGTCGTTTTTGCCTGAGAGATGCCACCACGAAGGAGTTTAGCACACAAATCACTGCGGGTGCAGACCTAGTGAAAAGAGCATTCTGCATCTGAAATTTTAAATCGAAATGAAAGGCTATATTTTCAGCGTTTTCTTGTCTTTTCTCCGAAACGTATTTGGCTAAAAGATAGTAACTAAAATGGCTGAAGCATTTTAAAGTATTTTTCATTTACGCGAAGGATTTTGACGTTATGAAAAAGAACTTGTCAGTGAGTTGGTTTCCTTTCTAGTCTGCGAACAAGTGCCTGGGAGTGGTGGCGGACAGCAGAGCCAGGGGACTATTCCTTGTTTTGGGTGGAAGCTAGCATGTACGTATACATTCTGGTTTAATAGCTCGTTTTGCACGCGTCCTATGCGGCTAAAAATAGCTCTGCACGCATGAGATCTCGTCGGGGTCTTCCATACTGGGTCAGATAATGTACAATTTGTCAACAGCAGGTTGAGGTCTCGCCAGAAAATGCCCTTTCTGCAGAGGAACAAAGCAAATTCTACTTTCAGTAATTTAAACATGTTTAAAATACTTGTATTTCACTCATCAAATGTGTCCATTGCCATTGTCGATTCAGTATGGTTTTTCAGGAATGTTCTTTTGCGGAGCATTGGCCAATTTTCTTTAAACAGTTTTACTCTACCTTCATGTTGCATATGTATGGCGTACGTGTACCTAAATCCCTCAATTCATACTGAGGTGATCGATAGAGAAGTCTCATATAGATAGAGAAGGCTCAGAAGGCTAAGTGCAAATAAAAGAAAACTAGTGTGAAAAGTTTTGCAGACTCGGCTTACTCTATTTGTTTTCTTTCTCGGTTTGAGTTTCGGCCGCCTGTACATCCTAAAATCAAGTTTAGTTCGACATGTTTTGGGGAATATAAAATATAAAACTAAAAAAAAAGAAATTAATTCTCATTTTATTTTTTCTTGTACACTCGTGCGATGATTTATCCTGTCTGTACAGTTGCGTGACCAGACTCAAATCACACACGGGCTTTCATGCACGCAACACAGCGTTTAGTTTGAGTTAAAAAACGACGGAAGATTTCAGTAAACTGCGGCCACTTGCAGTTGAAAAGACTGCGGAAAGTAAATTCTTGTAGATCTCGTATCCCATTCAAAGCTAGCACGCCGTTTCTAGCGGCTTTATTTTAAGTGCAGAAACTCCCGGTCAATATTTACACTACAAGAACTTAACAGCGTTGTCTTTTTCAGCTACTTGCGTGCAATCAAATGCAGTGTTAATCTACTTAGTTCTTTTTTTATAACTATCAAATTGAAAAGCATTCTTCAAAAGATTTTAAGAGCTTCCCTTAATGTGCCCCTTATAAAAGAAGCTAAGTTTGCAAAAACTCCTGTGTACCTACCTTGCGGCTAGTTTGTTTAGCTTTGTTTCAGCGTTCCAACGTGCGAAACTGCCCTGCACGTTTCGGTGTCTCAGCGACGCACTTTTGTAATGCCGCCAAAAAATTTTTAACACAAGAAACGGCAAAGGATGTGCTTTAAAACAATGTTTGTTTCATGTTGAAATTCTATGTACCAATTGGGTTTTTTTGATGGTGAAGTTAGGTCAAATTTGCCATTTTTGAAAAGAGCCGAAATCGTGTTTCTTTTTGCGGCCGACACAGTCACATTTAAACAGCTTATCTAAAGATAATTGCTGAATTATAAAGTACAAGTCTGTGTTTGTTTTGTGACTTGATTTCATTTAGAGATATCATCCCGTTTTTATGTACGAGCGCGAAGAAAATGCTTACTCCTCGCTAATTTCATACTCGAAAGAGCGCCGATTTAGCGTTTTTCAAACTTTGCCCGATTCTGGAAAAAATAAAAAGCCGTTACAAGTTTTAATGTGATTTTTGTTATTAGTGTACTATAGAGATTATTTGGGTAAAATATGAAAAAATTCAAAAATTCACGACTGTCAACCGATTTTCGAAAATTACAGACATTGGCTCTTAAGAGATCATGACGACTGATAACAGAACGACGTGAAAATTCTAATGTGATCTAATGCGACAATGGAGGACGTGAACACGTGGCCACGAATTTCCCGGCCTTCTCTATTTGAACTTGAATTTGGCAGACCTCAAGCATTCAATAGGTGCATTTTCATTACCACGTCTTTCGACTGGGAAGGAAGTATTTCGGATTCCAAACACCTTGCTCGGCCAAAATGGCGGACATTGAACTCATCTGAATGGTTTTTTGTTTTGGTTTTGCTTTGTTTTTTAATAAACTGAAACAACTCTTTCCCTCAAACATACTGCCGAATTTGATATGAAATTAATTTTGTTTATTATTACTATTTTTTTAATGTTATTGTATTTTTAATCAGGAGCCGATTACTAATAATAATTACTAGTAATCGACACCTGTTCAAATGCATTTTATTTATTCATTCATTTTTTAAACTAAAAAAAAAAAATCCAGAAAATGGTGGTCCGCGAGGTGGTCTGATGGACCGGTCCATGGCCCGGCCCATGGGATAGCCCAGGTTTTGTATGCAACGTTTTCGTTCCATGTACGTTTATTAGGTAATCTGGATTTCGGATAACCTGCGATCAGGCGTTTTCTTGTGTTTTTGTTCTGTTTTGCTTTGAATCCTGGAGTTTGGAATCTGTAATCCAGCCGCAAGCAATCCAGAATCCTGCTAGCAATTGGAATCTCGAATCCACATCTGGAATCCAGATGGCAATTACCTTTAATAGTGTCGCGAGGGCACGTAAACCCAAAAATGCTACAATTTTGTTTGATATGAGTAGAATGTATACCGAAAGTACTTCATAAATCTTTTATCTTTCTTTCGATATAAGCGCATTTTGACCCGAGAAATTACCTCCGAAAGTTCACTTCGTCCCCCATTTTGATTCCGTCATCTTTGTTGTGACGTCACGAGTGGAATCTCTGCCCACCGGAAGTCAAAAACATCTTTGGGACCTTTGCAAGCACGTGTGTTGTCTAGTATATTTTTAGTTTTGACAATGGTAAAGCGGTGTGTCGTTGGATCTTGTAATAACTCGAACAAAACCGGGCACTCTACTTATTTTTTTCCAAAAGAAGAAAGAATTCGGCGCAAGTGGATTAAATTCGTCCAAGTTAAACGTGCAGACTTCTTATCGCCAACAGAACACTCCATAATCTGTGGCGCTCATTTTGCACCCGAATGTTTCGAGGATGATGGGATGGTAAAAATGGGGCTCAAAGATAAAAGAAGCAATTTGAAAAGCGATTCGGTCCCACAATTCAGCCCCAGCGACCCGAAGCATTGCCCGAAGCGCGTAAGCCGGATTATGGAGAGCGAAGAAAAAGAAATACCGGCGACTGCGAGTCAAACTCCTAGCAAAAGGTCACGAACAAGTAGAGCTGTGACAAGTTATCAGTTTCTAGGGTAAGTAAGCCAATGTAATTTATTAAGAAGGATTTTTTTCATCGGGTCAGTATTAACCGTTCCCCCTTCCTTAAGTATATTCAACTTTTTTTCACAGTTACTTGCCGATAACAAACGTGCCTCCGTCACTACGAACGCCGTCACGTCAGCCTCTGAGTCTATGCGCGTCGACATTGAAACAAGTGCTTGCTCTGAGGATGTAACATCTCCCAGGTTTAAAAAGATAGCAGTTTAATGTGATATTCTGAACGAAACATCTTTAGATAAAGGTAGGTTACGCTTAGACATAATCTTACCTCGCTTTTATCTTGCCCCCTAACCGATTATCGAATGTAGAATCTCCATCCAACAGATACACAAGGAGAACCCTTGAGAGAAGATTTTCAAGTGCAGTGCGACCTTATTACAGCTCCTTTAAGCACTAGTGCACCAGAATGCAGGCCTGTTAAAATTCTAGGAGGACGCAGCGAGGACGATGACAAAGATTTTGATTATGTTCCACTGACTGATTTGTCTCTTGAGGAAGCCGAGGATGATATTGAAGAATATGAGGGGAGTCCGTCAAAGGCTTTGTTGTTGTTGTTGTTCATCTTCTCGTTGAACTGTGAGAGTTTCGTAACGATAGGGACGCGGAGCTTCTGAAGTTTCAGTTACATAGCTGTCATATAAATTTACGTCGTAAAAATCACTTTCGTTGGATGAAATCTGCTCTGAACTATCCGAACTCTCACTTATCGCTCGAGCCGCCGTGATGATCAAGTTGTGAAATAGACTGGTTCCACTCGTTAGTCACAGGTAATTTAATATTGTTAACCGGAAGATAATAATGCCATAGAAAACGCCGTCGTTTCGCCTTAGGAACATCGCATTGGCAAAAAATAATAGCAAAAATCGTTTTTAGAATACTTTTTTACATATAACGGGATAAACTTGTATTTTTGGGTTTACATGCCAGTCCTGGGTGTTGACGTCTCTTCAAAATCACAGGTGAAGAGTGCAAAAAGTCCACTTCCGGTTGACGTGCTTGAACCGGTTTTCCCTGTCTAAGCGCCTGCTCTTCCTGTTTAGCCTGGTCAGCGTATTACCTTATTTGCATAATGGCGGTAGTTCTAATCCCGCGATCGTATAACAAACTGTTTTCGCGTTTCACCATTTTGATCTCGAGAAACCTGCACTGCAGCTACAAAGAAATCGTCGAGAACAATACGTTCTCTTTGGACGCTATCTCGTACAGGAAATTTCACAAAATGTCCGCCTTTTCCACTTCATCTGAGAAAAGTTGGTCTCTCGATTTGAGTGGAATTTTTCCTCCGATAGTAACGCCATTTCAAGAGAACGAAGATATCAGCTACGACAAACTGACAGAGAATTTCAACAAATGGAAAGATATTCCATTTAGAGGTGAGATAATAAATATGTAATTTCCGTGATCGGCGTTGTGTTGTCGTTATTAAAATATATGTGTTACCAGTTATAATAACAAACCACTGAAATTTTCAATCACACTAGCACTTTCTTTTAAAATTTTCCATTTGCGATGTTAAGTCGCATTTATGACTGATCAATGATTAATAGCTGGCTTGGAGAATAGAAGGAGACGGTGCTTTTAATATTATAAATTGGTAATTATGATAAAACTTTGTATAATTATTTAGATAGCTACAGACAGCTATGGTCAGTGCCCAGGGGGAGTGTGAGTGTGTGTGTGTTGGGGGGGGGGGGGGGGGGGTTGGTTTGGGGGTACTCCGGATTTCAAGTGACGGGGATTATCGAGGGGTTTTTCGGGTCCCAGGGTTTTTTGGGGTAGGAAAATTTGGCAGGTATTTTTTTGGGTAGCTTGATTTAAGAAAAGATTTTTTGGGTATTCCAAACAATCTGTAGACTGCCCTGCAGATGTAATGCTTGTACTGCCCACCTGCAGATGAAATTCTTCCCATAAATTTTACATATAAACCTCTCACCTTCCAAAAGCCTCCCACTCCCACAGCTCTCTCATCCTCCATTGACTTCCCACCCCTTATTATACATGTATGTCTGTTTTTTTGCAAAGCTAAATTCCCACTCCCACAGTCCTCTCACTACCCACCAACCTACCACAAGCCATAGAGCTGCTTACCTTTGATGGAATACTCCCATAAACCTTCCTTTTTCACATACCTCCTATACCTCATTAACTTCCCTTCCCCTATGAGGTTTTTTTTTTTTGCAAAATAACTTCTCAACTCCAGCAATCCTTCCCACCCCCACAGTACAGATGTCTTCCCACCTCCCATAGGACTGCTTACCTTTCATGGCCTTCGTTTTTGAACAGACCACCTACTCCCCACCAAATTCGCACGTCACCCCGACATATAAGATGTCTCATTGTGCAATATTATATGTCTCACCTACCATAATAAAGAGGTTGAGCATCATGTTTACATGTACTTCCAACAGTAAACACGAATTTGTACCATGTGACCAAGTTCCCCTTTACTTCTCGTTTATTCTTCATTTCTTCTACACGTAAATAATAGTTTCATGCAATTTTTTATCCATAAGAATTGTTTTGAGCTATTTTTATCTGCTTACACTGTATTTTCTATTTTTAGAAATTCTCAAATAATTTGAGAATTTCTATTATTATTTGAATCTGTCGTTTGCTGTTTTTCGTATATGTGAGGCTTAAACTCTCTATTAACCTTCCCATTCACTCACAAAAGACTGCTCACTGTCGTGGACTAAACACCTCTAATAGGCCTTCCCTCCCCCACAGACCATCCAAGACTTCTCAGTCCTCCCAAAGATCCCTACCTTCCACAAACAAGCTACTTAATATAAATAGTTAACAATGTTATTCCACGAATGCACGTTGGATATGAGATGATAGATAGCCCACAAGGCACATAGTGCCAAGTTGGCTATAATCATCTCATATCCAACTCATATCCTTCCATATTCATCACCATACTCATATTCATCTCATATCCATTCTCATATATTATTGTTTTATTAAAAGCACCCACAAAATATCGAGAATTCTTCCCGACTTTATTTGTAAAAACAACCGATTTTTAGCTTGTTTTAATTTTGAGCAAACGCATACAGTTACAATATTTGGAGAGCATGGTATGGTGGCTCTTATACCATGATGGCTAAGCCAATCAGAGCTCTAGAATTGCATTATCCAATGATTCAGTTTTTAATAATATTTATTAGTTGCCAGTTTACTGATGCAGAATTTTGCATTTTTGTAGGCTATGTTGTTCAAGGCTCCAATGGTGAATATGCATATATGAAAGCTGAAGAGAAAATTGCCTTGGTGCAGAAGGTGAGAGAGCTTGCTACAAAAGACAAACTTATTCTAGCAGGATCAGGTTGTGAGGGTGAGTATGGTACTAGTGATCTTTAGATTTGACTTTTGGTAGGTAACTGGGTACGAGTGTAACATTAATTTCAAACCATTTACCATCATCTGTTGCTTATAAGCCCCCCCCCCCCCCCCCACACACACACACACACACACACACACACACCAATAATAGGCCCATCTACCTGTGGAGACAGCCAGATTTCCTGTAGCTTGCCGATGCATGTTCTGTGTTCTAAATTAAGTTCAAAAAAGTAGCTGCACTGAAGCTAACCTACTTAGCTTCAATAACCAAGACTAATGGCCTGTGTCTGTTATACCTCTATCCACTTAGAGAGGGATGGTTATACAGCAGGGCTGTCACTAAGCAGTGGCAGATCCAATGGAGGCCCCCTATTTTTAGACCAAACTGAGGGTGGAAGAGCTAAAAAACATTTTTTTTAGACCAGGCCCCCCTTATGACATGGTTTGGATGACCCCCCCCCCCCCCCCCCTTTCTTATCTGAAGGTCTGGATCTGCCACTTGAAAGAAGGAGAGCCTGGAATTTTCCCTGGCTATTAGGGGCATGACCCCTGGCTACTTATAAGAATCCATAGGAAAATAGAGAAATTCCCAGCGGATCAATTCCCTTCCCCACTACTAATTGCATAATTATGTAATCCAGAAACTTGAAATCTTAGTGACAGTGTTGATCATCTCTGTTGCTATGACAGCATGAATGGACTTTACAGATGGTATGATAATATACCATCCTCTAATATACACTCTGTTTTAAATATTCTTTAGCCACAAGAGACACCATAGAGATGACCAATAAAATGGCAGAAGCTGGTGCAGATGCAGCACTTGTGATGACACCCTGTTTCTACAAGAATGGCATGACATCAGAGGCTCTTGAGAAACACTTCACAAAAGTGAGTTTAGTCTGAACATCAGATATTTGGGGGGGGGGGGGGGGGCAAAGGGAGAAAAAAGGGTGACATGGGGAAGAGAGCTTGGTCTTCAAATCTACCTGCCCCTCACCCCTAAAGGTGGATTCCCACTGTTGTATTGTTTTTAAGTGCATATGCACACGAAATTTACATGTGTAAAAAAACAGAATTAACGCAATGATGAAAGGCTGCATGTAAATGTACAAGTTTGGCAAGGTTCAACTTTAACGTAATTTTTATTACACATTCATGACACATTGTCCCAATTTTATTAATGCGTGTAAAATTTACATGCATATACTCATGAAAATTATACACTCTGTTTTAAGTAAGACAATCAATGACTCTTCAGGGGTCTTGAATGTGGCCTATTATATGTTCTCAGTAAGAATGGCCTAAAGGAAAAGTGAATGCAGACAAAGGATGGGTGCCAGTACTGGGTAGCCTGCATGGCTGGTAAGAGGAGAGTTGCAAAAGTTGGGAAGAGACACTTTGTTACACATGCCAACAAAGAATTCTGCCCGCTACGCTGGCTAGGTAATTGGGAAAGAGAGATTTTCATTGGTTTTATCTTATGGCTGTTTTCTGTTTTTAGAGGATTTTTTGCTCCTTTAGTTTGTTACTTGTGTAGCAGAATTATCCACATCCAACCTGTGAATCTGCTGTTCAAACTAGCTGAAGTAAATTGTTTCCTAAGCTGTAGAGTGAAATCGTGGCTTTCACCTTTATTGTACTGTTTAATATACTTTGTCTAATGCTGCAGTTGTATTAATGAATGGTTATTTATTCATACTGTTTGACAGGTTGCTGATAATTCTCCAATTCCTGTTATCTTGTACAGTGTTCCAGCAAATACTGGAATTGATTTGCCTGCAGAATGCATAATTAAACTGTCTGCACATCCTAATATTATTGGACTCAAAGATAGTGGTGGTGATGTATGCAAATCGTAAATTACATTGCACTATTATTGTGTTCTAATGCGAAATGCATTTGTTAAAGAGAGCAATCTTCAATATTGAGACCAAAACCAACCAACTTACAATAAATTTTTATCTGCTCTGAAAATCAAACCCATCATATTTTGAAACTTGAAGGTGTATTAGGTATGTGCAGCCCCAGAAGCTCTAGATTTCTTGCTGTTTTTTCTAAAATTGAATATAAAATTTGCTCTTTGGAATAGTTATGTTTTTGCCATTTCTTTCACTCATTTATATGTAATTTACTTTGTTATTTTTCTATTATTCTTGAGAACAACAGTTACGGTCGATCCGCCCCTGTGAATGTGTGAACTGATTCGAGTGTTATAGCTGGGTTAAGGGTGTAGGGTGTGCGAAGCGATGAAGGGCAAAAGAACTTGGGGCAGTTGGAGAAACCCTCCCAAGTAATCATTACCTTACTGCTTATAAAAAAATCTGATGGATTTGCGTTGCGGCTTTATTCCCCCAGCTTTTAGCCTGTTCCAAGCTCCGACATGGTCGGATGGCTTGGGCCCGCCATAGATAGTCGGGGCCGGCAAATTGAGAAAGTGCGAACACAAAAATAAAACGGGAGGAAACTGGGGAGAGGAAAAGCGGCTCTCCCTTCCTTTTTCCCGCCACTGTCCCCTTTTCCCAGATCACGCGAAATCACGCGCTCATATTTTCGCGTTCTTTTCATTTACGCGTCATCCCTACTGTCACCTTCCCCAAACAATGATAATTATGTCAAAGAGAAAATATTCTGGTGGGGGGGCTCACTTAGATAACCCTACCCCCACCCCTCTCTCCCCCTTCTCCCTTACTGGTTGTCCTGTTTCTTCCAGTTCGTGTTATGAAGATACAAGTGCTGTGACTTGAATTGATAGCGCGACATTTCGTTTGTTAAGAATAGGGCCCAAAATTTCAATCAGTCAAAAAGTTAAGTATGGCAACGAAAAACCAAAGTTATCACAAAATTGCCTTGAAAATCAAGTAACAAATTTTCAAGAGGAACTGAGTGGCCAAAGTCACTTGCTTTGATGGCTCACGGGCAGGTTAGTAAAGTGTGTGTGACGATAAATTAAACAGAATGAATACACCGCACGCTAAGCCTAAATTGGACAATTTCCCTCGAAGCAATTTCTCTGGGAAAAAAATGTTTTTTAATTCTTTCTTTCTTTTTTTTTTTCAGATCACCAAGATCGGTTATGTAATACACAAGACTGCATCAAGGAATTTTCAAGTTTTAGCTGGTTCCGCTAGCTTTCTTTTCCCCTCTTATTGTCTAGGTAAGTCTCAACAACACATTCAGAAGTAAGTCAAACACGGGACTTACCTAAACTGCTTCAGGGCACAGATGTGACTTTTGAATGCGGTACATTTTTCTTTGTACTAGTAAGCTTGCCAGTAGAGCTTACCCAACGACAACAGCAACGGCTGTGAAATCGTCGCTGAATTCGCTCTCTTTTAACTTCATCGCTGTTATTCCAACTGGCTTAATTTCTTAGATATTGGCGGTAAAAAATTCGTGGAATTGAATTCTCAGAGACGATAACCGAAGTCAGAATACGAGAGAAAAAGTTGACGTCGTGTGCTTCCGCTCTACATAACTCGTTTCGTTTTGAAATTTTGCCTCGTCATGTTTGCATCGAACGAAAAAAAGCACCATAAAGTGTGATGCACGTGCAGAGCCATGGGCACCCTATTCTCACCACTTCTCAATTGACCACTCCAGAAAATACCATAACATATCATAATATTCTTTGTTTGTCACCCCAAAATTTTGCATAAGCATTGTTTTCAGATTCTCTTGGGGCCTCTTTAACTCCCAACAGAAACTGAAGACAATGCTCATGCAAAATTTTGGGGTGACAAACAAAGAGTATTATGGTATGTTATCATGGTATTTTCTGGAGTGGTCAATGGCCCACGTTTGATGTGTTAAAATTCTAACATGACTCCGAGGTTTTCTGGTCATTTTGCCATATTTGGTTTGGTTTTCATGTGCTCAAGTCTCTTTTGGGAATTGCGACACAATGAAGTCTTGAAAATTTTGCAATTTTGTCCCTAAAGCCTCGGAGTCATGTTAGGGGTGTTTACATGACATCGGGGCGACTTTCGCCCCGGCGTGAGTTCACCCGGTTGTCGCACCGGGGCGAGAATTTCAGTCCGGTACGAGATTTCGCAACGGTATCATGTAAACGCGAAACGTCTACCCGTTCCGGTGGGAAATCGGTCTACCAGTAGACTGGAACGAGTAGCTCATGCATAATGTTTGCGATTTTGAATCACACGTGTATTTTAACAACATGAAGTGTTCCTTCAAATAACGAGATATGAAATGACCCAGTCATCATGTAAACGCGATACGAAATCAAAAAGTCATCCCGGTATGAAACTCGCGCCGGTGCGAGTTTTCTCATGTAAACACCCCCTTAGAATTTTTATATATCAAACATGAGCTGTTAGGTCAATTAATATTATATTTATTCTTTCTTTTTGTTCTTGACTGTTGTTTGCTAGATGCACTGCATTTTTTGTGTAACTGCTTTAACTGTGTTTAGGTGCTGTCGGTGGCGTATGCGCCTTGGCAAATGTTGTGGGAAGACAAGTTTGCCAACTTCATGAATTGTCCAAACAGGGCAAAATGGAAGACGCTAAGCTTCTGCAGCACAAGTTAATCCAGCCAAACACAGCGGTAAGCGCTTGAATGCGATTCTTAGGGCACTTTCCCTTTGTCAGAAGTGCTCGGCCAGGCCACTCCCAGCCAGATCAGTCAAATCCTAAATAGTGTGCAAAAAGGAGATATGTTTTTTTTTATCAAAACTGTTGGAAAAAGCCTATTTCATTGTTAAAATGAATAGTTTGGCCATTATCTGGCCAGCCAGTTTTGACTTTTAGACTTTTTGGAAAGCGCCCTTAAAGAGAAGACACTTTGTGGAGTCATACTTTGGTCTGTGAAACATCTAAAATACGTGTACCCCCCCTCCCCTCCCTCCGTCTTTACAATGTCACCTAACAAAATATTCATGTTTCTAATAAACCCCCCCCCCCCCCCCCCCTAGCGGAAATGCTAAAATACAAAAACTAGTAGCAAAAACACGTATTTGAATGCTTTGAAAAAGGAAAGGGGAAGAGGGTAGAAAGTAAATACTCTAGGATGTAATTAATTAATAACTTATTAGCCATATATGGTTAGGAATTTTTGTTGTGTGTAACTTTTATTAGTTATTTGGAAATAGTTGAGATACTATTTATTGTACAAGACTCCAAACAAAAACATGTCTGTCTGTCTGTCTGTCTGTCTGTCTGTCTGCGCCCTCTTCACTAGCTCATCTCTTGCCAGAAGCAGACCTGTATTCTACCCATTGACACTCTTAGGCTAGACAGTTCAGATTACATAAACCGCTGGTTAAACCTGCATCGGCTTTGTCAGTGACCCTACTCCGGATTTAACCTGGGAAGGGGTTAGGAATAAGGGCGCGAGACCACACGCGCGCCCAAATTCCCCCTTCCCCTTCCCCTTTTAACGCCGGCCACGCAGGCTACGCCGGACTCTAGAGCACCGTTGCTTCACCTAATCACGTTGGTTACCGCAATGGTTCGAATAAGCGCCCTTCATGCCATACCCACCTCCTCCCCTTGTAAGCGTTTCCTTCTGACACTTTCGAGTGTGTTTACGTCGGTTACAAAAAGATGTTTTGTCTAATCGCTAGAACAATGCCGATTTACTAAGGCCTCGTCCAACCGTATGCGGATAGTTTTGAAAACGGATAACAGAGATTTCGAAAAAATACGTGTCTACACGTAGCGCATTCGAATCGTTTTCGCTCCCCGGCGTCCGCACCAAAACCACTAAAAGGATGGAAATATGTGGAAATATGATTTCAAATAGCAGACCTTGTAGGACGCGCACTGTATAATGTACGAAACCTTCCTTTATAGGCCGGCGTTTTCTAAAAAGTCCACTCCGGGGACCATTGTCGAAAACCTGCGTTTTTGGTGCGCGAAAAAGCCGGTTACATCTGGACGGAAGGCTAAAACGGCGAAAAAAAATATCCGTTTTCAAAAGTATCCCGATACGTGAGGACGAGGCCCTAAAGTCGCCTTCTTCAGTGTAAGTTTCTCAACCGATCTGTTCATGCGAGAGTATACCCTTCACCTTGGTAGTGGCTTGACTGGTGGTCTTAATATAGCTATCGATGTCCAATAGATTGGTTGCTTTCCTTTTGTTTTAACTACATCACCGTATTATTACGAAGGGCTAGCACACGATACCTTAGCCAATAAGACTCTTCGGTAGCCCGCGGTGTTTGTAGGGAATGTTTTTTGTTACAGTTCTCCTGTTTTGTTTCTTTCTTTCTAGGTGACCAAAACATTTGGCGTTCCTGGATTGAAGAAATCAATGGAATTTTTCGGTTATTATGGTGGACCGACTAGATCTCCACTTCTTCCACTCAAGGACGCTCAAATAGCTCAGCTTAGAGGGATTTTCAAACCTTTTGAAGGTTTCCAAGGTTAAAAAACTCACCGTATCTATGACATCCAAACGAAATCAATCATAAAGTATTTTGTATTATACTCGCGCAAATAGTGTTTGTGCTCGAAATCTCTGCTTTCGACTTATTTTTTTATGAAAATGAAAAACGTTGAAAGATAAAGAGGAACAGGGCTTGAGATGAAATTTTCTATAGCACAAGGTAGTAAACATTCGATAGTTGAAATTCCATACAGAATTTTGCGATGAAACGGCGTGCTAAGGAGGAAAACTTTTCTCCAAGAACATTTCTGTTGGTAAAGAGTTGATGAGATGTGAGCAAGTTGGGATATGAAGTGTTTAAGTTAGGGGCCGAATTTTTAGTTTCAGTTTTTTGACAAATGAACTGAAGAGTGCGATTTCCATACTAAGACTTGAATAGTCCTGGAACAACCTTGATGCGTGCGACCATAGTTTAGTAAGAGTACGTGAGGCAAGGTTCAAAGAAAGGCGGTTTCAACTGAAGCTTGTTGCTAGCCCGAGAATCATTTTAACTAGCCTGAGAAAAAATTTAAACGAGCGGGATTAAGAACTAAATAATAATAAATATTATTTACTAATTGATTTTTTATGAATATATTAAGAATTTGAACAATTGGTCGTACAGTACTTTTGATATCTGACTCCTCCAAAAATTCTTCTCTTGTTAAGGAAAGGACTCCCTAGCCCGATCGCAAAATCCACTGGTCCCGGGTTATCGGGCACCACTCTCTTTGCATTGTTCTAACGTGAGGGCGGCTTGTATCTATGAATGTGCCTAAGAAAATCTAGTTGATGACTGTATTTAGTGAATAAACTTGCCATACATATACATAGAAATTAGGGCTATAAAGCCAAACTAACATTTTTGTACCGAATTGTGTAGCATTAAAATGTCATAAATCACAAGAAACGATCAAACATTTAGTCAATCGAAGAAAACGTCACAATATGAAGACAGATTGCGTTATTATGTAACTAGCATTCCCGTTTCCATAGAAGCCATTGAAATTCTAACAAAGGTACTGTACAAAGCACTCCCTCAAACAAAGTACTTACGTATTAAACGTAATTATTCAGTTCTTTGAAAACTATCTCGCAGCATAATTGCCGTAAAAGTGACAAATGCTTTTGCACGAAAGGATTGCAAATCAAATTAGAACAGACCTTCGACGAAGATTAATCCTACAAAGGCAAAGAATTGTTTAAAGACTTGTCTTGTCCCTATTTAATTTCATCTGGGCTATCAGAAAAGAGCGAGGTTTTGTAGACGCCTATCACTGCAACGGTTTGGACACCATGTCGCGTGATCTACCAAGGCAGAACATCCCATCCATTGACAAGAAAACGAGAAAAGAAATAGATCGTCAACATACTCTACTCGCTGCAGAGTTCGATAAGAGAGCGTTGAAGGGGAATGCGAAGGTAGAGGACTGGAGACATCACAGGGAATTCACGGGACTGACAAAAAAAGAGAAAAGGGAGAGATTTCAGATAACACAACAAAGAAACGAGATGTTAGATGAGTTGAAAAAAGTTCGACGAAGCTATACAGGGCATTATGACGCGGCTAAATCGCCGATAGAAAATATTCAAAGCGCTTTAAGACATCAAAGCCAAACACCACTGAGAAGTTCAAGATTAGATGTACCTAGTGTATACCCTATACGAAAAACAAAATCAATGGAGAGTATGCCATTGAGGGCAAGGCCTGCAAGCCCGGCCTCGGCTGAACGTGAAGCACAGCGACCCAAAACTGTGCATTCAGTGAAGAAAACTTCCCCAAAAACTTCGAAGTGAGCAAAAGTAGGTGTGAACACGGGAGATTGATCACGTTGCAAGGACTTACATCGCCGCGCATTTGTGTAAGCAGTCCCGGAAATACATCCCTGCATTTGGTTTTCCAAAGAAATAGCTTGTTTTCGCTGAATGAAATGAAACCGCTTTGCCTATAAAGAAATCTAAAATCTCCCGAACAGCTCTTAAGCCTTTCATTCGAAATTATTTTCTAACTTCAAACTTAAGTAGAATAGTGAATAACCGATGAAAATATTCTTCCATAGCTTACATTTGGATGTTAAAGTGATGTTTTTTAATTCAGTAACTGTTTAGTAAAGACGTAAAGTTGTGACTCGGTTGTAAAAAGAGGTACAGCCTGTTATTGCTTTGATACAATTTAGAGAGGAAGATAGCGTCTTATGCTGTAGAAGATCTCTTCAAAGAAGTCGAAAGAAACTTAACATTTCAGTGTAAATTGACTAAGATGAAACAATGACAACAATGCAGACACAATTAGCTATACATATGTACAACAGTTCAAGTCGCACGGCTTTCATCTCATGGAGTGAAATATATTTTGTGTCGACTGATTCTTTGGAGTTTATTATCTGTTAACTGAGGTAGGAGTCTCATGAAACTTGGTTAATTTCTCCCAATCTATTAGTAAAATGAATCAAGAGAAAGGTTATGTGTTAATCTCTGTCAGACCACAAAAAGCATTTGCAAATAACAAAAGTAAACTTCAAGTTAATTGCCTCAGTAATAAAACAGCAGATTGAAGTTATTTAGCAAAATTGTTTTCGCCTATAGGGTGATAACAATAGCAAAATTACATTACATTTTTAGCACCCTATTAGAAAGAAATCCATATGAAGATATGAGTCCAAAGCATTTTCGAAAAGCCCATGTTTACACTCTAAGAAAGACTTCAAGTAGCGCTTTTTGATGTGATGCGTTTTTGTTTGTAGACAGATTTATTAAAAAAAAACGTTTATCTCTGGATGCCTCGATCGCTCTGTAGTTCGTGTAGCCCGGGGGGGGGGGGGGGGGGGGGAAGGCGGTACTGCCCTATATGGCCTATGCGGGATGATGTGCCGCTGGACAGGGTATGGTTTTTGAAAAAACAGGGTATGTAATTTCATGTGAGTCTGTTAACGAGGTATTACCTGCACGATTGATTTTGTTTGCTGGATGAATTTTGTTTGTACTCCAAGTGTACAAAAGCGGTGACTATAACGTGAAAACAAGATGGTGTACATTTTGTCCTTTGTCCTAAACAGGGTAATACAATTGAGGGTGTTGTCCTAAACAGGGTATGTACTTTAGGAATTATTTTGTCCTAAACAGGGTCAGGGTTTCAAATCCTCAGCGGCTCACCTACACCCAAATATTGGTCAAGTAACCCCCACCCCCACCCTCCGGGGACCAAACTTGCAACAGAACCGCCACCAGGAGAAAAGATGTTCGTTACTAGATTATTTGGAAAAAAATATATAGAATAAAAATAAGCAGAATGATGTCACCTAACAAAATATTCATGTTTCTAATAAACCCCCCTAGCGGAAATGCTAAAATACAAAAACTAATAGCAAAACATGTATTTGAATGCTTTGAAAAAGGAAAGGGGAAGGCGGTAGAAAGTAAATACTCTAGGACGTAATTTATTAACTTATTAGCCATATATGGTTAGGAATCTTTGTTGTGTGTAACTTTTATTAGTTATTTGGAAATAGTTGATATACTAGTTATTGTATAAGACTCCAAATAAAAATATGTCTGTCTGTCTGTCTGAACCGCCATCTTTCCCCGATAGTCTTGTTCAACTTTTCAGCAAACGCTTTGTATTAAAAAAAATCCATTGCTTTCCCTGTCGCTCGATAACACTAAACACTTAGGGCTAGTACACGTAGTTTAGCCAGTGTTAAACAAAACCGCGTTCTAAGCCATTTTCAATTTGCCCAATGCCGGTTTTATCTAAACACCATTTATTGTGAAAAGTTTTATGAAAGCATATAGAGAAGACCTTCTTAAAATAACCCACTAAGGTCCAAAGATTTGTTAAACCGCGGCTTAAGTACCTCAGTGAAGTTAGACTTCTTCTAAATAACCGACCCTTAATTTTTTTGTTCTGTATACGTAACATGAAACAGTTATATTTTAGGCATTTTAACATTAACAGTAAAAAACTCACTGTGACAGTAATTTTTTTCCAGAAAGAAATAAAAACGCCGATATTATTTTGTTGAGGATATCTGGGAGTTTTAGGCCATTTTCCAACAATCTCCGATTATGTCAGGCGATTTCCGAAAACTGCAGAAAATTTCCAGAGACTACCGAAGATGTCCGAAGAATGCCGATGAGAAATCAGAAACTTTTGGAGTTTTCACTTGTGAAAGATACATTTTTTAGTGTACAGATACGATTTTTTCTCTAAAAGCCCTCCAAAAACTAAAGAGAATTTCCTCTGGAAACAGTAAACATTAAAACAACGGCCAATTTAACAGCAACCACTAAAAATAATGGTTAAATAACACTAAATATTAAACCCCAGTTGTTCAGTAAAAAAGTGTAGCAGCTCTGCGAAACTTTGTTAGACACATACAATGGTTAATTTAAGTCAACTCAGGGCCAGTACAAACTTTCGTATCAAGTTTGGGTGTTTCATGGTGTGGTGGCCAGGTCCTATCATGCAAAAGATTAAACAGACACTGAACAATTCACACACCACAACACAATAGCGAACCAATAATGGTTTCCGCAACGACAAGAAACACCCAAACTTTCACATGCATGGTGCCATTTTTAAAATTATGCAAATTGCCATTTAGTGTAAATTTTGAACTTTGACCGCTATTGGGCGAGAAAGGATTTCAGTATCATGTCAGTATTTATTTATTTTATGTCAGTATTTCACTAACGGTTTGCATTGCATACACTCAAGAGGCCATTAATGAGTTTAAGCAGTGACGTTCTTGAGACATGCATGTTAACCGGAAGTGGACTTTTTACACTCTTGATCCGTGATTTTAGACAACTTTTTGGGCAAATCGTCCCTTTTAAGGTAATGACTCTCAGCAATACAAATTTGGTAGCGTCGAGGCAATTTAAAGAAAAAAGGCTCACTTTCGGTTGACGTCTGTCACTCAAAAACGTCGCTGCTTCAACTCCCTAATATGGCTCTTGATATACCAGAAAGGTTGGGGAGCATACGCGATCAAGCTAAGAGGGTTCGTTCGAGTGGCTAGTACCCAGACCTCGTCGTTTTTTCAGTCACGTCAAATTAAGCTGTGTGATCCTGGGGACGAGAATGAGAGAGGAGGAGAAAGGATTGCGCTTCTCGCCCGACAATAAACACAACACGTTAAAAACCGAACTGGTAACATTTATTTACTTTTAAGGTTAGTTTTATTTTGTATGACATGTCATATTTACAATGTCTGTTTACTTCGGTCAGAATATATTATAAAATAACGTTAACATTTTCCCAAACAAGCTGCAAAATACTAAGCAATAATGGCGGTGAAATCATGGCTATCTCTTAATAACTCACCACAATGGCGTGATCTATGGTATATCGACTGTATAAGAATTAGGACAGATGCCACAACAGTCCGAAACTAGAAAGACTACGTAAATTAGTTACAATGTGTTCGGGACAAAAATACGTCAAGCGTTTACAATTTGTCCTGAAAACTGCGATCAGTTAATTGAAAACTCAACTAATAAAGCTTATACCGGTGAAAAGTTTCCTAAAAAAAAACTGGAAATCGCAAAAATCCTCGTTTTCCATTCCAGACAAATTGGTGAGATAATTCCGGTACTTCTTCACCACACCGTCTGTGAAAATGTGTGCTTTGCGAACCTTCATCTTCGTTAGTTTTTAACAAATTACTCTCAAACTTGGCAACCTTACTGATTTTAAGACGTTATTTCCAGTTGCTTCGACGGATTTTCGCCAATTTGACTTTACAAAACTTAAAAAAAAACACCGTGAACGAGTCTATTACCGAAGAATGTTCACCCGAAACTTCTTGCAGTCTATTATGGCGGGTTTGTTTTAATAACTACAATGTTTTTCGTTGAAAAGTACGGAAACGCTGATGGACCGGCTCCTGGAATGCCACAGATTCGTTACCAGTCCCAGGCGACACGGAAGTGACCTATTCCTTTACAACTCATTTGCACAAGGAGCCACTGGGCACTAAACTGAAATTTATGTCCAAATAATCGATTCAGTTCAGTAACAAAAAAATAAATAGGGGCTTGCGATTATAACAGAACAATTCAACAGGACGAAATTATGTTAGAAGTACAAAACTATTGAATTTTTATCTTGGATCAAAAAAATAAGATTGCAATTTATTTTAAAACACCCTTTGCAAAGTAATTTCATCTCAGAGTCTTTTTTAAGGTAAATTCTGAACTTATGTTTTACAAACTCTTCATAACGATAAAGTGACGAATAGCCGTACATGATACTTAACAGCTTTACCACGTCTGTACTAACTTTACAATAAATACAACAAGAAAATATGATATATGCTTTATGCAGTGGTCAAAAGAAGCCCCCGAGCCAATAGCCCAGATTATTATTTATTCAAAATACTCCCGGCTTTTCTCATTGGCTCCATCCCCCCGTCTAATTCTTCGTACCCAACTGGCGCTTACCATATCTGGAAGATGCGAGTGATATACCATCGATCTGATGGTATATTTGATTGCAAACGAGGTTGATCGAGGGTATGTTCACCTGAAAACGAGGCTGCTTGGGCAATAGTGAATTTCTGACTAAAACTGAACGGAAGAAATGCAAGAACACGCGAAACATATTACTCGAGGGATGTTATCTATTTTTGAGCAGTATCAGCAAGAAACCGTGGCGGGAAATAGCCAAAAGTTTTGAAGAAAGTTTACGAGGAGGTAAGCTTGTTAAAAACTTCGAAATATTTTGAATGAATAATAAAACAATTATTGAATTCGGCTTTCGTTTGATGTGAAGAATGAATGCTGACCCCGGAGGCAGTTATCCACTCCTCGATCTGCATAATTCTTCACATCATACTCAGCCTAATTCAATAATTGTTAATTACAACGACCCTGAGTTCACAAGCACCTAACCCTTTAATCATAACTATAACAAAATTGTCAAATCTGATTGGCTATCAACTGCCCTGATTTCAGCCTTAATTGGACAGTTTAATAGGACAGTACGCGTCATGCCTAAGTAATTGCACAGCACGCGCCATCACGCGCACGCTTAAATGGCTTTTTTTTTTCACTGGTAGCAAAACAAAATTTCGATTTCTTGTGTTTTGATTTAAAAAATAGCCTATTATATCACAAATTTTGTTAATGTTATGATTAATTGGTAACAGAACTTCGTGTCGTCCAATTCGGTCTGTAATCATACTCGTGATTAAACAAATCGGACTCCCGTCCGATTTTGTTAATCACTCGTATGATTACAGACCGAATTGGACTCCACTCAGTCCTGTTACCATTACTAAGACCCATTTTCCAGGTACAAATTCGACGAGGTGATCTACATACACTTCCCTAACGAATTTGTTGAGAGAATTTGAAAAAAATATCAAAGCATTTTCCCACTGGTGATCATTTTTTATGATTCTCAAAACCTTTTGTCTTTATTATGTTAACAATGTTGGGAGAAAATTAATGTTGGTCACTCTTATGAATTAAGCTACGCGCAAATGGACGCAACAACTCCCAACATTGTTGGCCCGATAATGTTGGGAGTTGTTGCGTCCGTTTGCGAGTAGTTGAACGTTTGACTGGTTTCAAACTTTGCGCAACAACCCCCAACAACATGTAACAGGGTGCGCAAACGGACGCAACATGTAACATCCAACAATGTTGGGAGTTGTTGGCCAACAACGTTGCGTACAATTGCACGGGGCTTTAAAGGATAAACTTCCTGAAAGAGCCTGCGGAAGAGACAGTTTGAGACACCTGAGTTTGGGTGCATTAATCGAAGTGAAAATCGTGAAATGACACATCAAGTGATGCACATACTCTCTTTATACTTCAGCCTGAAAAAAACAGCCGACATTTCGCAACATCATCACTAGTTTCCTAGCCTGCGCGCAGACGAAATTAAACTCTGGTTAACTCCGTCTGCGAAACAGCGCCGAAATCCTTGTTCTGGACTTCCAGCTGTGTATCCAGATTTGAGTACGCGCCACGATTGGCCAGTTAAAAAAGGCCTTTGTTTTGTTTGTCGTAATCACCAATCAGGTTGAGGGGAAATTCGAAAAGCACTTCCGGTAATTCGTTGAGTCCGCTGGCGGTCCAGAACAAGGATCTCTGTGCTGCTTCGCAGACGGTACTAATCAGAGTTTAGTTATCGTCTGCACGCAGGCTACTAGTTTCCCCGCGAAATAACTACTACCCAGATCTGGGCAGTGCGTCTGATTAGTCGTTCCTCGAGGGAAATTTGCTTCCACCAATCAGAACCACCACCCTGATCTGGGCAGTGACACGTCATCAGTATGGAATTTCGTCATTCCGCGGGGACCAATCGCGAAATGTCGGCTGTTTTCTCAGGATATTTATACTTGGGATGCTTTGAATTAGCTGTCAGCTCTATTTCTGCCTTCTTTGTCCACCATTGCGGTAGTTCAATAGCTATATAAGCGGAGCTTTCGTGAAAAATCCGTTTTAATTGGAATATTCACGAAATCGGCGTGATACGAAAGCTGGTATTAAAGAATGAATCAATGTCAAATTTTTAAACTAATCTCTTCTAAAACAAACGAAAATACACAAAACAAAATGTCTTACAATACTCTAAATATACGTTATTTCACAGACCTCTACAAAAAAGAAGAAGAGTTTCGCACACTAATTTGTTGCTAGTCATAAGTCTTCGATAACCAAAACCAGAACTCCATCATCCCAGCTTGCTGGTCCTGCACAAAATCTATAAAAAAATTACCCCCAACCCCCTCGAAAATGGACGCGGTGCGTTTTTAGAAGCACTTGAGTTACACACCGAAGGCTATAAGAAGAATGTGTACAACCAAAAAAAATAATGGAACAGAGATGGAATCTTAGAACATTGACCGGGATATGTAAATTTCACTACAGGTTGCAATTAAACCGAAGTCTAATTCCTGGGGCGTTGGCACATTTCAATCGCTTATTTGAAACGTCACCAAGTCCAACTCCACGCGCGACGCTATTGTTTTTATTGCGATTACAACACCAAGAGAGAATAAACGTTATTCACTCTTTACAACACTGAATAAACGTCTGTGGACCTCTTCGGAAACCAATTTTCGATTAATTTCAAGTGTTTAATTGGTCTAAAAATAACTTTGGTGAAATTCACATATCCCAAGAGCTGGACTGGGCATTTCGTTCTCTTGATTATTCTCTCCTGGTACAACAAAGGAAAGGTTTTGTTGTCTCAAGCACAAATTGTAAATACATAATTCACTCGTTACTCAGCTCTGACTTGTTTACTGGAGTTACAGTCCTTTTGCCTTGTGTTAGAGTTTCGGGGAAATTCAACCGGGATGTTTAACCCTGCAACTGTGTCTCTACCGCCGATCTAAAAAATCAAGAACAAAATTGTTAGTCTGCAAATTCAGGTATTTCTACAAATCACTACAAATCACCCGTAATCGCGTATCCCGACTGGTTTCCCCGCGAACTTACGTCTGAAGAACCAACGCAGAAATTTTGTCCAGATCTGAGTGGGACTTCTGATTGGTCGTTCCCCCCCCCCCCCCCGGTAGATTTGCATCAACCAATAAGCAACAATGCTGCATTTTCCAGGTCTGGGCAGTCACATGTCATCAGTATGGAAATTCTGCGCTCGTTCCTCACACATCCTTTCGCGGGGAAACTAATGCTGTCGACTGTTTCCTCAGGATAGGTAGCCACGCTTTGCTAAAAAGACCTTCAGGTGTTGTGATGAGTGTTAGACATAAAGTGTTTGAAAGGTAAGCGTAAATGTTTTCTGGCTCAAAAATACTACCCAAAATTCTGCCCTTAAACTGGATATACAAATTGATCTAGACAAGGAAAACTATCGATAACTGCGAATTCAACACCTTATATTCTGAATTCATTATTTCAAAGTTTATCTCTATCATTTGTAACTTTAAATCCTCATGACTAATTGAAAGACGGACATATTCGCCTGTCATGAAGCTGTGTCTTAGATAAGCGATCTTCGCTGACGTTAAACGTCGTTGATGAATAACTGGAAAAACTACACAAAATGAACTAAACTGCAGCAAACAGTCTCTTTAACCCTTCCACGCGCCGAATTGGTGAAAGTCAAAAATAGACGAAAATTCGAAATTTCATTTGCAAAATGCTAATGAACAAATAGTACCACGTGAAAATGTCCTGCTGAAGAGGATTCATTTGAATGGTCACACCATAGGATTTCGTCCATAGACTCAAAAGTTAGAAATACATACTAAACAAATAGAACCATGAGAAAGTACTGCTGAAGAGGTTTCATTTGAATGATAGCACCATAGGATTTCGTCCAGATTCAAAAGTTACAACTATATACTAAATAAATAGTACCATGTGAAAGTACCGCTGAAGAGATTTCATTTGAATGGTAACACCATAGGATTTCTTCCACAGACTCAAAAGTTGAAACCACCTTACAAGACTCTATTATTCACCCTGAGAGTGAAAAGGTTGTAAGCTAATGTACATGAACCAGAAACTGCCCCTTATAAGCTCCCCTACTTAAAAGACCCCCAGTTGTAGTCCTAACTACTTGTAAACAAAAAAGGTACATCCGATTACAGGCCCCCCTCCAAATGTATCGAAATGAATTCACTTTATTGTGACGTTGTGAAGCTAAATTAAAAACCAGCAAATGCGAAACGTATTTTGAGCAGTACTGCTATTGGTTGTTTCGAAGCACTTTTTCTATTCCAGTTATAAGCTCCCCCGGGTAAGCCTTCCCCGACCCTCTACAAGCCCCCCTAAAACCCCAATGACTGCTTACTGTACCCTCTTACCGCAAACAAGACCTGGACTTCATGGTGAAGCTTGCTCTGTGAGTTATCCATGCCTCTTGACGAAGTTTGTAAATAAATAAATACGATCGCTTAGTGCGTGAAACCCGGGTTACAACTCCATTAACTTCTATCCTTTTCATTTGTATTTCGTTCTGCATATTTTTATGCATTGAGCACTCCTGGGATAAGTGAAGCTATATACGTAGACGTTTTTTGTTCCTTATAAATAGATAAATAGATAGATAGATAGATAGATAGATAGATAGATAGATAGATAGATAAACAAGATACTAACGGCCTGTCCTTTGTTTATGTCTGGCGGGACTGCTGGTCTGCGGTGGCGCTGTTCCAGGATTTCTTGTTGCCGCTGCACTCATTGACATAACAGGGGCCTTGCTAGCTGCAGCAGCCTGCTTCAGAGGCGTCCAGTCAAATGTGTAATCATATTGGTGGTTAAGCGTTCTAAAAAGAATTCTGTACAGTTGTCGGAGATACATGTAGTCGGGTGCTTCTTCGAACCGCAACCCTCTGCAGTAGTTTAAGTACATGGCAAACTCCGCGTGACATCCCTAAAGAAACAGTTTAACCATAAGCCATTTGGAGGCCTCCCGTGACATTCACCTCTTGTCTCGTCACACAACACTCCACGCCGAGAAACTTGTGGAGGAGCGTTGCATTACGAGACAAAAACGGCTGCTAAGGAAACTAGCGTGACATTCAATTACTGCTGCGTTGAATTGTACCATGGGACTGTTTTTTTTTTTAAGGGGGGGGGGGGGGGGGGCGAATTTTAACTTCGTCTTCCAAACTCGAAATGGACTCAACACGAGCGACAGCGTCCCATATAGTCTCCTACACAGCCGTTTTCGTCTCGTCACGCAACGCTCCTCCTCGAGAGGAGGAGGAGAGGATGAGCGTTGCGTGACGAGACAAAAACGACTCCGTGGTGATGATAACGAAATTCAATACAACACTGACCTAACAGTCTACTAAGCAACATCAGAGTATCCAACTGCGAGGCCATTTCAGAAGTTTATAGCCGTTTCAATATTTTTTTTCAACAACAACCAGATGAAAAAATATGAACGGCCAAAAAATGGCAGCTTTTCCGGCCACTTGGGCTTCCTGCCAACCTCCCTTTGGGGTAGTTCCTAGACAGTGTCACACAACGTGGAGGACTGTTTTTGGCCTTGCCTTTTAGCACTGTTTACTGCAACAAAAACCTTGCCCAGATAACTGGACAGTACGAGCCATCACGCGCGCCGTAATAGGACAGTTGCTTTGACAGAGTTACTCTTGGAAGGTCATTCCACAAATCCCGTATTAGACTTCCACTACGCTGGTCCCAGAGGTTTTTCTTGAAATGTTTCTTTGCGAATGAGAGAGCGAGCCACGAAGAAGCAACAACGAGTCGCGAGAAACTCCCACAGTCCTGTTACCATTACTATCTGAACTTGCAAACTATCAGAGAGGGATTTTGCGGCTTAACTATACGCAATACAGGGCAAATTTTCTAGGTATATTTGTTGGGGCGGCTCGGTAGCCTGATCGACGAGCCATCGAGCCACCAAGCCACGAATTGTTGGAAAGGGGATTGTGCGCATTATATGAAGATGTAGAATTTTACTTACTTTACAAAGAACGTCAACTGGTGTAGACATCTTTTTCTCGCTGATTTTCTCATACTTCTGTTTCTTTGTAGCAGCCTAAAATACATAGCCCATTTTTCAGACTTTTCTGCCGTGTACAAAATGTATACGCATTAACAAAGTACCACCAATACAGTAAAAAAAACCACCTGAAAATGACCCATTTTAGGAAAAACAAGACGCCGTGTTACCGTATATTTAGACGTCTTTTTACGTATACTAGGCGTGTGTTTTAAAGTGTATTAGGGATGTGTGAGTAGTGCAGTAGCGTTGTATATTTTAGGGGTTGGTTGAGATGCGTGAAGAAGGCGTGGAGTTATATTGGACGTGAATTCAGGTAAAATAATGGCTGTAGTTTGTTAATCACTGAAACTTGTTTCTCGTAGAATTTAATATGAAGTAATGAAAAATAATTATTTTGGGAGGCAAAAGGGTTTTTAGGTGCTGCAGTGAGGTAGTTGTTTTCGACAACTGAGAGCAAAAATATTGTCAAGCCAAACCTTTCACACCGTGTGTGCTGTGAGGGCGATTATTTTCCAAAGGAAAAATTTAAATTTTTTTAAAGTTTATTTCACTTGGTGTACCATGGTTTTCCAAAAGGTTTGTTTTCTGTTGCCGATTTGTTTGCCGTGCGTTATCTGTGGGTCGTATGTAACGAAGATGAATGCTGTGTTGTGACACGGAGCGCAGCTGGCTTGTTTACTTGGCTTGCTTACGTTTGCACGTATTGCGTGCCTATTGCAACTTTTTTCCCAAATAAATCCCATTCTGATAACCAATATTTAGCCGCATCCAAACAACCGTGACTGGGTGGCAAGAGTAGTTTTTCCCATACAAATCCTTCTAATTTTCGTCAGTTGTTGTAAACGCTACTTTTGAGATATACGGCTGGAAATTTTTAGATCACCTAATTGTAATATGCTCTTTCAGTTTGCTGCTACACCATTTTTCCAAAGCAAACTGTTTTCATGTTTACAAAAAGTTGATCACGTGACCAAATATTGCAAGAGGCCTATGGTCATGAGGCAATAACTGTTTGGAAAAAATTCACTTGCTTATGGTTTTGATAGTTTGTCAGTAACAGACACTTTCTTTAAGTGTAACAATTTTCAATAAAATGCACTTGACAAATACCCTGTTTACCTTGAGTCCTTGCCATGGAAGTTGCCCATTTGTAAAGTACATCAATACATATCCTAGCGACTCCATATCATCTCGCCGCCTGGTAAAAAGAATTAACATTTCACACAAAACTGCAGGGAAAGCACAGACAGGACCACAAAAAAAACAGCACTAGTCTTCATCCCAGACTATGTTCACACTATACCAAAAAGTTTTTTGTGCCGACATGAAAAGCTATCCGATATGTGATTCTCCACTTTAGAGATGGCTGCAGCATCGAAATCACCGTTGTTATGTGTCGCAGGGAAGCCTTATGTATATCTGGTATTGTTTTCGCGCCAGCACAAAAGTTATTCAGTATGGTGTGAACATAACCTCAGTCTGCTTTATTCTTCTTATGCTGACACAAACATGGCTGTCACTACCGTCGATTGCATCTACCCGTGAACGCACGCGCTCAATACATGTTTTCACGTGACGTCAAACTTCTGAGTTTCAGGCGTCAAACTTTGAAGTTTTCCCGCCCAAGAGAACAGAGTGAACCACGAGAACACCGACTCTACCGACTTTACCGTGGGAACTTCACATTTGGGCGGGAAAACTTCAAAGTTTGACGCCTGAAACTCAGAAGTTTGACGTCACGTGAAAACATGTTTTGAGCGCGTGCGTTCACGGGTAGATGCAATCGACGGTAATAAAGGGCTGGGGGCCGGGGGCCGGGGGACTGGGGACCAGGAACCAAGGATTCCCCTGGCTACCTGTACCATGAGCACGAACTTCAGCTACTTTGAAAGAAAACAAGAGCAGAAAAGAACACAAAAACTTGACATTTTAGTGACAGTGCTGAACAATAATATTACTATATGACTGTATAGAGTGGAGAAGTAGTTTCATCACATTGCCATGGAAGCAAAATTTCCGGACAACAACAAACTGAAACTTCTATTAAAAAGTGAATTTGGGCTGTTTCAAACTTCATTGATCTCATTCAATTTCATTTAATTTGTCAAAAGTTGGTGAGGACCATATCTAAGTTTGGAAAAAGAATATTTTTGTCATGTGTTCACCTACTTCATAAACCAGGCAAGTGAAATTAGGATTTATATTTCATGCCGCAGTCATGCAACGATGGCTAAGAAATGTACAAAAAAGCATGATACACATGCAAAGTTGTTGTTTTTCTTACTGTTTTTTTGCCGTTATCGTTGCCATTGCCGTCATCCTTGCTTAATCTCCTTGTTCTTGTGATCCAGAAATTTTGTAACTATGGTAACATGATGTCACACTTCTCCTCTAAATTTTAAAATTTGAAACTTACGATTGCTCAATTCCAAGGTGAGCATTTATGCTAGCATATCTTGCAGTGCCTGTCAGATTCTTATCTTCTCTGTATGTTATATGTGCTTTTGTTCTACTGTCACGGTACTTCTTTGCTAGACCAAAGTCGATGATGTAAACCTATAAAGGGCAAATAAAAGAAACAATGAAAAAAATCACATTAAGCAAAGGTCAACAAAAAGTGAGTGGATTTCTCTAAAGAATCAGTAATTGATTTTTCACAGTGATTTTACTATGCCTTCATCAGGTGGCCGAACTAAGAAAGTTGTTTTTTTGACAAGGCACAAAACTTAACATAATCCCTTAACTTGAATCCAGTCACTTGGGCAGTTTACCTCTTCTTAACTGGTTATGACCAGAATATGGATTTACAAGCTTTACACCGCATAAATAAGCAAGTACAAATCAATGTTGGTTTTTAAATTACTTGCTACAGTAACTGCACTTGTACAAAAAACCCATTGCTTATGCCTGCCCACTTTTTGTCCAAGGTAAAAAATGAGTTTTAGTTGTCATCATCATCACCTGGTCATTATTATTACACTGTTAACAGAATTTCTATTCCCTCAATGCAAAAAATTAATAGGGAGGAAAATGACAAACAATTATCAGAGTGGTAAGAATGCAAGGGAGTAGACATTGGAAGCTAAGGTCAGTCTGGAAACAGTGACATCTGTAAACAAACATGAGTCAATTTAATAAAACTATAATAGTGTAATTTACAAATGAAACTATTGTTTTTAGACACAAAAACAATGGGTTCACTTGTGAAAGTGCTATTAAATTGGCCCCAGATGTATATCAGTGTGCAAAGAAAGTAATGTCTAGTGGATTTTGCTATTGGGCTAGTGAATTCTGTTTTTAACTTGCCTAATGGGCAAGTGATCTTTTTTTAGGAATTCGAATAACAGAAGAACTGTAAGATCAATTCTGCTCTTCAAAAAGCTTTTGGCGCTAGTTCAAATGATGCCTGGGCTAGTAAATGTTAGCTTCAGCTTCCCAAAATGGCAGCTGTAAAAACGATTTTCTTTGCACCCTGTATATCAACATTTAATACTTTGATAGAGCATTATTACCTTGTTACAATTTTTACCAGTGCCCATGAGAAAGTTGTCAGGTTTTATGTCTCGATGAATGAAATTTTTATTGTGGAAATATTCAATGCGACCAATCATCTGAAAAAGGTAAATATTTTCTAGTTAGAAGAAACTTGAAGACCAACAGGAGAAATGTTGGGTGAAGCCTGCCCTAGCCCTCATGAGCAAGAAACACCATGAAGTATCCATAGTTGCTGCAAACTTGTAACCATGCAAAGCCACATCAAAGAGGCCATTTGCACAATGGCGTCATTTTACTACTACTACTATACTACCAGAATCCTTCTGCTTTTGCTTTCTTGAGCAAAGTGGGGCTCTTGCTATTTAATCCTCACTGGGATTACCAAATTTGAATATGAGAGAAAAATGAAATGAATTCTGATCTTACAATGTAGTACTTAGAAGACCTCATCGTAATTATAAGTTCCAGTTTGTCATATTTTCTCTGACCTACAGGGACCTGATTCACTCATTTTCCTACAAGTAACCCAAATCACAAAAATTCAGCGCCAATCAGCATACATGTATTTGAACAAAAACATATTGCCACTGACATTAAAACCCTTTGTTATAGAAGACTAATAGACTCTACATGTAATAGTGTTAACATGCCATCATTTGACTACAATGCTTTGTGGGGTGACTACAAAAAGATAGTATAGAGCCTGGACAAATGGTCCAAGATATTTACCAATGTGCAAAGAGAAAATAACAAACTCATGCCTCAAAAACATTTGATGGATGACAACAGTTACTGTTATTTGCATGACGAATATTATTTAACCTGCTAGAAGAAAAATTCCTTCATATCCTGAAACTGGCAAGATGATTTGAAAACATGCAGGAATTTCCTGGCACTAAGGTAAAAATGCTTTGAGGGTGGAAATATTTTGAAAAAAATAATAAAATAATACTACTAATAATACAGATTTGGCTATTAGTATTGGTTTCATCTGTTGCTATGGATGAGGAAGATGCAAATGAAATAAAACTTGACAAAATTGGCAGTTTTAATGCTATGCAAGGCTTAGCTCCCAGTCGCCCAGGCGAAGGATACTGTTACTCAGAAATCATTATATGCTGGGCACCCTGGATTTCACAGGTTTAAGGAACTACCGGTAAGCCCCCTTCAAATTCAAATTTTCTTAGAGCGCAGCCTTGCAGTGCCTCTAAAAATCACCAAAAAACATCACAGTTTGTGCTCACAGATGAAATTTGTTTGATGCCTTCTTCATACCCCTACAGGATAATTTTGTTTCTGGATAGGTAATGAATTTACCACAGAAATGACCCAAAACAATATTGATATCCTCACCTCATGACATGGCCCCATTGCTAAAATCAAAAATTATATTTATCAACCATTCTCACCTGATCAGCCAACATCAGCACAGTTTTCATTGTGAAACTTCTTTGGCAGAAATTGAAAAGGTCCTCTAAACTGGGACCCAGCAAGTCCATCACTAACACATTGTATTCCTTTTCCTGGCCAAACCATCTGTTGAGGAAACATAGCACAAAAGGGAATTTTAAAGAGACTGTTTTAAATCATGAGTGGCACACAATAATCATCTATTATAATTATGGTAAATACTATGCATTTAACACTCCAGTCTTCACAGTCAACAACAATGCAATAGCTGAAAGATAAACAGTTACCAGAGTTTTAACCCGTATAATTTAATAAAGGTCCTTACAAGTGATTAACCCTTTAAGCACAAAATTTTAAGAATCTTTGTATCTTACTGCTAAATGATATGTATCTAACAGAAATAGGTAAAATGTACTTTCAATATAAAACTGGGTTGTTACCAGATATATGTTATGGTTTAATTTTATATTTGGTTTAATTTTTTTTCAAACCAGTTTCATTTTTTTAAACCAGCTCCATTTTTTTAGACCAGTTCAATTATTTAGAACAGTTCAAGTCTCTCCATGTTGCTTGTTATAAGTTCCACTCCAGTTTGCTTGCAGTTAGTTGCACTCTGGTTTGTTACGGTTACAGTTTACTTGTAAGGGTAGGTCTATTTTGGGGAGGTTCTAGACAGGGGGAGGTTGAAGAGTATATTTGGGGGAGGGTGAAGAGTATATCAGGGGGGAGAGTGAAGAGTATATCAGGGGGGAGGGTGAAGGGAAAGAAGATGGTAGGAAGGTAGGGACAGAAAATTTCTCGTAATTTTTCCGTGTTTATTGTTTTCAATCCCCCCAAAAATACCATGCTCCTATTTTTCACCACACCCCAAAAGATGAAAGCCCTTTTCAGACAGTTGATAAATAAACTGGTTTTAAAAAAAAACTGGTTTAAAAAAATTGAACTGGTTTGAAAAAAAATTCCAACTGGCAAAAATTAAACCACAACATACACATGTACATATTTAATAAGACTTTTATACGAAGGAATCAGGTTCATTGTTTTTTAATTCGCTTAGTCCAGACATTCTAAGCTCAGTTAGTTATCAACTTTTAAGAAAAACCTGAAGAAGTAACTTGTTACTTAAAGTGCCCATAACCTAAAATTTTATATTTTCTTATCCAAAACTATACCTTATTAAAACAACTTCTGCGAAAAATTTTGCGATTTGAACAAAACGCGATTTTTTACTAATTTTTGAAGTCTACATTTTTGTGGTACACCCGTGCCGCAGATCACACAAACAAGCCGGCTCACATATGACGTCATGTGACGTAAATTAAGAACTGGCATTACCTTGCCTTCACCAGCTGTACACAAAAAAGATCAATTACAAGCAAGGATTGAATCACAATGTCTTCACAAGAAGAGAGTTTTTCTGAAGCAGGATAACCTATCAGAACTCTTAATGTTTTCCTGTCAATAAAGTCTCGTGTTCCTTAAAGTACGTCATATGACGTCATACCCCGAGAGAAGACTAAGAGATCAATATAACAGTGTGCCAAAACGGCAGCAAACTAGAACGTTTTTAAAAAAATAGTCTTTGGTTCAAATCTCCAAAGTTTTTTTGCTGAAGTTATTTTAATAAGTTGTAGTTTCAGATAAGAAAATAAAAAATTTTAGGTGATGGGCACTTTAAGTTTTTCATTTTCCTCCATCCCCCTTTGTCAGCTTTGTGTTTTGTCTTTATTTATTTATAAAATTTATTTTTTCTTTATCTTTTTTTTTTGATACTTATTCCTTCGTATTATTGTCAAGTTTATTGTTCGCAATTTTATAGAGAAAGCCCACGTTGTATAAGCCTCATGGTTTCTTTGGGCTTTCTTGCCATATTCTAACGGATTCCTGTAATTTATTGCTCTCTCATAATAAGCTAGGTGGCAAAATAAGTAAAAAGAAATAAATAGGATGATGATTATAATGATGATGATAAAGCAGTGCTTTCAATAAGATCTGAAGCAGGTGGCTACCTGATGCTTGCACCCGGCATTGACTAAAGGGGCCGAAGACCCCTTACCCCCCAGAAAGGGGGAGGTCAGAAACGCTATTTCCAGTGATTTGAGGCAAAATATTAACCCCCAAGCATTTAATATTTTTGTTAGGAAAAAGTATTTTATTGCATGGTGCAAGGCACAGTTAACGAGTCAGTGTGAAAAAATCTTTCCGCTGATTTCTTCACGATTCCTCAATTAATATCCCTTCTTTTCATACAACTCCAATCTTTACCCACCATGTTTACGGACAGTATCACAAAGTACATCATGTAATGTGAGCTGAAGTGTGACCATTAGTGACGATGATGTTTACGACGAGAGGTTAAATATGCAAACGGTATATAACTACTTGTAGCATGTAGAGCGATACAATCGCAGGGGAGTATCTACATCAAACAGATAATGTGTTTTAAACATTTTTATTAGTTTTCAACTGGCAACCAACCATTTAATTACGGTGAATTTGTAGTTCCTTTTTATTAATTTTGTTCATAAGCACATCAATGCAAGAAATATAGCCGGAGCTCCAGTGGGAGCCAGGTCTTGTTGAAACCACTGTGATGATGATGATGAAGATGATGCTAAACATTTTTTTTTTACATTTACAGTGCAAGAAGTTATAAGCCAGTACTGTAAAGACTAATTGAGGTGTGGTATTTTATCCTTTGGATATGGCAGTCAATGCAAAGAAAGTCAGTCTTACGGCCTGCCATTTGGGTAAGCCGTAGCTAGCATGTACTAGCCCACAAGTCATTCAAGTAGCCCCAAAACCCTTACTGATTCGCAGGATTGATTGCAATCCTCTGTAATTTGAATTTCCCACAAAACAGCACTTAATGCCCGTTGGGTAAGTTAAGAACAAAAATAACTAGCCCGAGAGCAAAAACCACTAGCCCTGGGCTATCAGACACAACTTTCTTTGCACACTGATATGGTTTCATTCTTTATGTTTAATGCATGGTATTTATTTAATAGCAAGTCTACATGTAGTAAGTATCATACTTGATTTTAGGAATACCAATTCCTCCTTGCACTATTTTATACAGTTTAGATTCATAAAGCAGCTGAGGATGCCTTGCTTTGTGATGCTCAAGTTTCACAGCCACCTCCTGTAAGTGAAGTATACACTAGTCATGTGTAGAACTTTTCCTACATCAAATGCGTCTGACTTTCGTATTCATATTTACCCAAATTTCTGACAAAATCCAAAAACTTCCAAACAGCTGTTCTGCAGACATTCTGACAACTTCTGAATATTACCAACGATTCCCAAAGATGTTCCCAGGATTTCCAGAGGTTGCCAAATGCTGCAGCACTTTGCAAAGTACCAAATTTTGGCACCATCTTGCCAAGATCACGCATAATTATCTTGGTGAGATTACCAAGGCGAGGTATCGTGAGACCTTAACTTATGATTTAGGATAAAAGAGACATTTCATGCCATTCACTAGACTATTTTGGACAGAAATTGAGCAGTTTCTCATGTAAATGGTCACTGAACAAGTAGTCCGAAATAGTCCTCTATGCATGTGATCGATGTTCTCAATCTGCAGGCATCTGCCAGATGCATAATTAATGCGTGTGAGTTGGCAGGTTTAAGTACTAGATTTTATCTTATTAGTAAAATCCAATTAGTGGTCTATTATCAATGCTGTGTTCTGATTGGTTGAACTACTACTAGGCTATATGTTATAGCCTACTACTGGCGAAAAGCGCTGACTTGTCGGCGGCAAAAAAGGATTTTTTAACTAGCTAAAGTTGTTTTGTCTCGATATTTTTGACCAACTAGTTGGATTTTACTAAAACAATTATTCCTCTCGCCCTCATGGCCTCTGAGTCAATAGCCCGTTCGGCCTTCGGCCTCATGGGTTATTGACTCAGAGCCCATTCGGGCTCAAGGAATAATAATTGTTAAATAGTGAACACATGAAAAGAAGGTTTTATGAAAAAAACAAACAAACAAACAAAATGATAAGAAATGGGCTATTTTCATCGTTACGTTCCATTTTCAGTTTTGTTACTGTCATATCATTAAACTTTGGTTGATGTATTGAGTCCCACACCTGCAGCCTAAAGTTAACAAACTCACGCATCAAGGACAACTTCTCATGCCTACTCACAAATCTGGATGAATAGTTCTTTAACAAATGATTAATAAAGAAAGTTCAATACAGTTTCTCCAAAATTTTGCAAAAAGGTGCTTAATGATGACTTTGGTCCTTAACTGCGTATCACAACACGCCAAAATTGTTACCTTTTAAATAGCTTCAGCAATGCTCAAAGGTTGTCAGAACATCTTCAGACATTTTCAGCAACATTTGAAAATGTTTCTGAAGTCACTGGGACATATACATGCAGTTGACTCAGAAAAAGGTGGTTGGTATAAAATGGCAGCAAGTGGGATTTTAAAAGTGAAAGTGGCTGACATTCATTTCAATAATCTGGGGGATTCAAACTTTTTTTTATTCCCACCTCGAGCAGAAAAAAGGGAAGAGAATAAGAAGTCGAGTCATAAGTTTTTGTGACAGTGGAAGTTTCCTTTTAAAGAAGTGGGTCAAAAGTTAAGCTCATAACTTTTTCATGGCAAGACGATGGCTAAAATTTGTAGAATATCATTTCCTGGAGGAAGGATAACTAAGGCTCCTTTACAAAGATGGCCCTCTTGCCCAATATCAAGGGTTCTTGATCTTTTGCTGTGAGATGTTTTTCCAAGAATTTAATTAACGTACGAGAATTTTTAAAAAGCCAATAAATGAAAGGTGTATAAAAGTTATGGCAGGAGGTGATCGGTACTCTTGAATAGAAGTTTTAATATTGATATACGACCCCGTGTATCACATATACGAACCTCGCAATTTGTAATGTTAATTCCTTGGTAGATATCACCAAATGAGCCACTGCCAATCTTCCGTAACAATTTGTATTTCCCTCCTACGATAAACTCGGAGCGCGCTGCGCTGCTGGGTTTCTGCATTTTTAGAAACCTATAAACAAGAAACAAACATAAGCCTCTAATAAACGCGAGAACATAAATACCGTAAGCTTCATATGAAATTAACAAGTATGTCCGTATCGTACAGAAATAATATCACGTCTTAAGAAATATGCAGTAGGCTTTTCCTTTCTATTTGGTGTCTCAGAAAAATTAAGGGCAATAACTTCTGTTTACCTTGCAAAGGGTACAGTTTTATTAGGTAATTATTCCACTGCTGAGTTTTACGGTAAGAGCGGGCCGCGACTGATTATTCGATCAAGAGGTTTAAAATTACTAACTTCGAACAAAGGATCGCTCCTGTCAATTTGTCAATTACTATTTTGCGAGCTCAAAAGAAATACAAAACAACCACTACGGTTACAATTGCGTCCTTCGACCCACTTGTTTTGCAATGTCTTGTTGTGGCTTATATTTTCATAAATTATTCAATTCATCTTTGATGGTCAGAACCCAGAAAACATACAAAATAGTTCACGTTCATACACTCATAGATTTTTGTCTAGGGCTAATTCTTCCACGAACATTTGAAGACCGCCTTTGGCTTTCACCACCCTTTATTTAAAAACAGATAAAATTGACCCAGAACAAGGGAGAAAGGAACGTCACAGTGCCTGATCCGAACGAACTCTTTCGTGTCAATCTTTTTTTTAGGAAGATTTATTTGTCGGTTCGAGACAACTGTTTCTGTATCTACAATAAGTATTTCCTACCTTCAGAAGTGAACACCAATTTGTTTATGGTCTTTGTCATGGGCTCTCGCCGGCAAAAGGCGAGCGAAATCTGTTTTTCGCTCACAAACTACAAAATTCTGAGATTACAGCCTAATCTCCATATTTCATCGAATGTCCTCCATGTTTTCTTTTCCTGTCCAACATAACTATTATGGGATGAGCAGTAGCCAGTAGCAACGCAAAGTAATCAATATCCAAGATATCGATTAGCGCGAACTCCAGTCAAGATGGCGGCCGCTTCGTTGAAGACGAGAGTTGTATTGCTAAGTTGCGGATCTTTCAACCCCATCACTTTTCTTCACCTCAGAATGTTCGGTAATGATATAGTGAAGAATCAATATTCTTTCTATGTGTCTTTGCCATTTTGGTCTGTTTCCGATGTCAATATTTTGCTTTCACAATTGTTTGTTTATCTGACAGAATTAGCGAGAGATGCACTTCACACAACAGGGATTTACTCAGTTATCAAGGGATTTATATCTCCAGTAAATGATGGATACAAAAAGAAGGCTGGTGCTTTTTAGATCTTTTGCAATTTCAGTCTTTGTTAACGAAAGGTTTGCCTGAACTTAACTTACCCATTATTTGCATGTAAGCTGATAAAAATTTGATTTGCTTCCGTTTTATTTGTAAATATTTGCTGGAAATGCCTTTGATTGCAGCCTTTTTCCGCCACCATTTAACATTTATGCATAACTCAAAGACTTTGTTTCGACGTCTACTTTTTGCTCTTGTTTAGACAAAAATTGAGATGAAAAAAATAAACCCGGCTTTGAGTATTCTTACGAGAACGTGTGGGTGGGCACTGGAGTGGTGGAGGTGAGGTTCGAAATTTTCCGCATCGGGCCTTTCTCCTTACCGCAAATTTTCATCTTACTGAGATGAGAACCAAAAATTGTGCTTTCTAAGTACTAATATACCATACAGTATAGTTAACTGGTATTAATAATAAATTTCTTTCACCTCACTATGTAATATGTAGCAGGGTTTCCCCACTCTCCCCACCCTAAAGAAATTAATGATAGAAGCCGTATGTAAAGAGCAGTTTCCAAAACAAATTCTGCCAAGTGACTGCTGGTTAACTCATATTTAGACATGTGTATGTAATCAAAGAAAAACAATGTTTCATTTCCCTTTCAAGTTAAAAAAAAAACAACAACCTTTGCCATATACAATTTTTTACTTGGGAATAGAAAAAAAAATCACTCATCTGCCCAAGAATTAATTAGTGCCACACACTAACAGTAACACCAGCCTTTACAAACTTGCACTCTTATGTAGAACAAGTCACAATCGTGTTATGATTATCCACTCTAGAGGTGCACTTTCCAAAGATAAATTTTGGGGCCTCCACAGGGGTATTAATGTACGTGTACGTTGTTGCGCATTTTCCATCAAATTGTCAGGTTTTCTGGCCATATTATGGCATATGATACCCTGCTAGCAGAGGCTTTTCCCTTGTGTTTCTCAGCGTTGTACTGCCATTCTTTTCGCAGTTTTGGCTGCTCGCGTTTTGTTTTAGTTGTTTCTGTGCCGAGGAAAAGACCTCTGCAGACAGCCGTTTGGGATTCCTGTTGAGCATGCATATTAGATACCTCCAAGATCTAGGAGGTAGTCACATGACTAAACCGGTTGTGGAACTGGTTTTATCGACTCGCGCATCTTTTTTGTACTATTTTGCTATGCAAAAGTGAGCCCGCTATATCAACATGGCGAGTGTGAGTCTTTCCTGTGGGAAAATTGACTCATGAATACATGAGCAAACTCCGGCGGCGGCATCGTATTACCGACACGTGACCCAGAAATTCCATGGTAACCGCATTTTCATCTCGCGCATGCTCAACAGGAATCCCAAATGGCTGTCTGCAGAGGTCTTTTCCTCGGGACAGAAACAACTAAAACAAAACGCGAGCAGCCAAAACTGTGAAGAAAATGGCAGTACAATGCTGAGAAACACAAGGGAAAAGCCTCTGCTAGCAGGGTAGGCATAATTATGAATAGTTTCTTGTGTAGTAATGCTACTAACAAGCTCTGTGCAACCACAACAACAACAGAAACTAGAAAAATAAATGAGCAAAACAAAAATTCTAAATGTGCAGCACATTAATTATTTTTTTGGGCAGGTTTCTTTGCTGTTATTGTAAGACTATTAGTTTCAAAGGTGATTGAAAACAGAAATGATGATGCGATCATCGCTTCATCAATGATGATCATCACGACTTCAGTTTCATCAGAAATACCTACATGTATACAAAGGCTAAGTTTTATATACTGGAATTACTGTGAAGATAAAGTACCGGTAATATGAATTAATGCATGCTTGTTTCATGTATGTACATGTAGGACCTTATCAAATCAGAGCATAGAGTACAAATGTGTAAGCTGGGAGTTGAAACATCTGACTGGATCAGGTAAAAACAACAGTGTTGTACTTATGATTCGAACCTTTAAGGGAAATAAAACAAGGGTTTGAGTTATCAAAAATTGTGGTTATCGGGGATAGCAACAAATAATGTGCACATATTTGACTCCAGGGGCTCCCGTTTCTCCAAAAGGTCCGGGAACTTTTCAGGCCCAAAGGCAAATTTTGAAATCAAGTCCTGCTGAATAGCAGCACAGTTCCTAAGCTCACAAACCTGAGTCAATTTTGCTTCGTCAATTGATAACCTTATTAAATCATTTTCAAAATTATTGAAATGTTGACCTTCTTTCCACTACTGACAACAAAAATAGAGTTTGGCATCCGCAAAAAATCTGAAAATTTCATACTCAGCAATTTTTTGTTTTTGCAACCTTGTTTGCATCTGAGACATGAGAATTTTGCATCTAATAACCAGAAATGTTGAAAATAAGATGAGCCAATGAAGGATAGCTGTCAACGAATAAAGGGGTTTGTCACCTGACAAAAAATTGTAGGCCTCCAAATCTTCTCAACAGCATCTTTGAACTTTGGTGACAGTTGAGAAAATTTTAGTAGGTGAAAAAAATAATATTCGCACTAGAAAATAATGGCTTCCTGATGACAGATTTTTTTGTAATACAAGCAAAATTTTCCTTAGTGCGAACACGAGGCCTTTGATATTGAATGCAAACACAGTAATTTAACAAATAAAACAGTTTTCTGAACCTACAAAGTTATGCGGAGTTTAAGGAATTGGCCCCTGCTTAAACAACATATTTATCAAAATAATTATTTACAATCAAGAATCAGTTAAAACTGAATTACATTTTTCTGGCAAAAACAAATAATTTCATTATTGGAAGAGAATAATATAAAAATTGTTGCAAAGCATCCTGTGGGACAGGAATTCAAAGGGGAAAGGGAGACATGAGGGCAGCCTTCAGGTTCTTGGGTATCTGAATTTATCCTTTCCCTTCTGTCAGTACTTGCCCCCAGGCACACAGAGAAGGTACAAGGCAAACTATTAGTAGGTCCAGAGTGCACATTCTATTTATCCTAGGTGCACTTAAGCCTGGTTTCCATAAGATAGCTATGATCAATGTAATCGCTGTAAAAAAAAGTTCAGTGATAGAAGTGATCATATAGAAACCACACTCTCCAGCAACTGTATAGTGATCGCAGTGATAACAAACCCTGAGATAGAAAAAATTCTATATCTCATTGGTCATTGTCGCTCACAGTGATCGCTACATGTATGATCTCTGGGGAGTAGTTTCCAAATGATTGGTTCTACCACTGAACTTTTTTGAAGCAATCATGGCAATCAATTAAGTGACCATAATATGGAAACCAGGCTTTACTGAAAGACTAATAATTTCATCTGGATGATTTATTCCCTGCATCTGTTATTGTACTTTGGCCTTAAAAAGGTACGTTTTTCTGTTCCTTTTTGTGATAGCGTCCATGACTGGGAAAGCAAACAATCAGGCTGGTTAGAGACAATGAAAGTTCTTACTCACATAACAGAGGAAGTGCAGAATGATTTTCCAGGTTAGAACTGTCATTGTTAACATTTTTGGTACAGTCAGCTGTCACTTAAAATGATTGATCCATTTGTAAATGCAATGAATGTTAAAGTGTCATTAATGGGATCAAAATAGTTTATTTTCAAACAGTGGCCAAAGGAATTTTCTATCAGTAAACGTGATTGCATTTTTACAATAATTTAAGAGACAAAATCTAAGGATTACTGGGTTAGGATTTGGATGATCTCTATACATTTCCTTACAGAATTAGTTAGGAGAATTTGTGAAAAAATCAAAGCATTTTCCCTTAGATGATCATTTTATTTATTCTCATAAACTTTTCTTTAAATTATGTTTTGATGTATTTGTTAGGAGAAAATTGATGTTGGTCAACATGACCAGTTAGTGAAGTTTTTGGCCAATGAAGATGCCATTCTGGCCGGCCATTGTCCATTGACCAGCCTTTATTTTGAGCCCTTAAAAGTAAGGCACATGTTCTTTAACCCCTAAATTGCCTACCAGAGGTCAGAGCCAAATACACCCAGCAACCAGCAGCCATTTCTCAACGACCAGAGTTTTTTTATTCAAGACAACTTGAACAACCGGGCTGTTGGTAATTTCATTCGTCTGAGGACATACATGTATATATACGTCCTCAGTTGCTGAGTCACCTCACACATGACGTATATAATTAATTTTAATATATGTCTTTGGTAGGCAAGGGGTTAAAAGGTTATTAAGAAACTTAGGTTAACCTTAATCTTCTCACTAACCCAGTTATTGGGCTCATTTCAACAGGCCTTTAATGGGCCCTTGACAGTCATACCAAATGTCATTTCACAGGCCCAAGTCCGGTCATTGTGAGGTTGCTTTGTGGAGCTGATCTTTTAGAATCATTTGCTGTTCCAAATTTGTGGAAAGATGAAGATGTAAGTCCTTGCATTGCTAAGTTGAATATAACCCAGTCTATTAAAAGGATTTAATAACATTATGTAATATTAACATCCAGTATTTTTCGATTTTGTAATTTTCGTACATGCAGAAGCTGTGTGCCGTGTGGGGCTGCCATAAGTTCTACATTAACATTTTTAGATGTTACCTAACGTTTGTTGATGAAGTCTTTTATTATAACCTTCCTGCCAACAGATTGAAAAAATTGTGGGAAAACATGGTCTTGTTGTGATATCACGGGCAGGATCAAATCCAGAGTCTTTCATCTACGAGTCAGACGTTCTCACAAAGTTCAAAGTAAGCAACTTAATTAAGTGGTACTAAGTACAACTTTAATAGTTTTATCACAAGTCATGAATTTGAGGTATGTAGATGTCTTTTAATGTACTTCCTTCAGAGTCACGGAGGAAAAAAGTATACTTGACAAGTGGCACATTCCCTTACATATGGGCGTATGATTATATGACCATTTTAACATGAATCTATTTTTACTACTTTACTGATCCACAGAATAACATTCACATTGTCACAGAGTGGATAGCAAATGATGTTAGTGCTACAAAAATAAGGTACAAAATTACTGTTGTGTTGTTATCAAAAAATACATACCGTAATGATTCATTAATTTTATATCAGCTACACCCCAGAACGTTTTTACTTATGATACGGCAAGGGATCAGAAGGCACTTTAATTCGAAAACCAGGGGCTCTTGTGTTGTTTGAGAAACAGGCAAATGTGCATTACAACACTTTGATATTTACTACCATAAATCCTCTATGAAGCCCCTCCCCCCCCCCCCCACCCCCTGTGGGCTTATTTATTTCAAGTCCATTTGAAGGGAGGCTAAATAGAGACGGAGGCTTATTTAATTTAGAAATGATGATGGTATCAGTTCTCCATAAAGAATTAGAATACAAAGTGGAAAAGCTCAAGTATAAGAAGTTTCCATAGGTCATCCAGCCGAGGATGAGAATCAAGTCCGAACTTCCAGTTGGTAAATAGGTAAGCCATCGCGGATCAGTCCACACGGTGTTTTACGGTCATGATTGATTTATAGTCTATCATTCATTACTGAAGTACAATTAGGGGTGGGGAGGGGGGCTTATTTGAGAGGGGGGCTTAATAGAGGATTTACGGTAACAAATTTACAGTAAATAAATAATTTTTTAATAATAATTGTAGAGATTTTTGAAACTCACTAGTCTATTCAACATCGATACCTTCAGTCAGCGGTCACTTTCATTAATAAGCTTCTTCTACATTTGATTCAGAAAGACAAAGGGATCTTTCTTGGGAATCATTGTCGCCTGATGTGCTTATGGCTTGATGTACTACTTGATCTTAATGTAATTCCCTTCATTTCCTTTTTGTCAGGAGGTCTTTAAGAAGAGGTGAAAGTGTGAAATATTTGATGCCGGATGCAGTGATTGACTACATTAAAGCAAATAACCTGTACCCTTCTACAAAGTAAACCATTTGCATTTGCAAAAATGACTTTCCAATAAAGTAGTTTAAATGTTCCAAATTGTACCAATGGAATATTTATTTAGCAGTTAGATCCTAAAGAAAGTCTTGATTGATCATTTGTTTTACGTAACACCACAGGATTTCATCCTTAGACTGGATAGAACTTCACTACACATCTTTATAAATAGTAATACTTTGAAAGTTAAATCCTATTCTCACTTAGAAGATTTAAAGAACTTCCATTTCTAAGAATCTAATGGATTACAGAGCCCCATCCTTTGGACTTTTGTCCCAGGGGCGGGGCGGGGGGGTACTCCCACGAATTTTGGATAGGTGTGTGCCGCGAAGGTTCGTGAACTCTAACCCTATTATTTTTAAGGACTAAGAAAGCAAATACTGATACCCTTTTTAAGGCCTGAAGCCAAAAAATGACACCCTATTCAAGGGAAAAACAAAATTATTAATAGCATGAAAAGAAAAACTTTATTTCTTCTCTGTAACATTGGATGCAGGGGGGGGGGGGGGGGGGAAGCTACTTCCCATACATTCTCTTGAATGAAATCCAAACGATGTTCTCACAACTTGCAAAGCGATCAGCAAGGGTCTTGCCAGCGGATTTGGTACTGATCATGTGCATTACGTCAAAATTATAGATCAACGGTCTTGAGAAGAAACCACAGGTGGCCCAAGCGTAATATCACTGGTAGCCCTGTGCGTAATATGAGAGTTTGTATGATTTCCTCTGCCGGTTCACTTCTTGCTTCGAAAAAGTCTAAATATTTACTGTGGGAAAAATGCTGCAATTATCCACTGACCATCACGCAGGGTGATCGCTTTGCAATCCCAGACCTAGTCTCTTCCCCCCCTGGTTTTCACACTCCAGTATTAGATAATACAATTAAGCTACCCTATCTAAGGACCACACCAGGGACACAGAAACAAAAGGGTCAAACAAGATACCCTATTTAATTAAGGACCGAGAACCTCAAAAACCATACCCTATTCCGCAGCACGTACCTATATAGCCCATATATGGGAGTACCCCCCCCCCCGGGACTTTTGTCCAAACTTTCAAATAATAAAAAAAAAAGGTCACTTTAGGTACTTTTTGAAGTTTTAGCCTTTTGTACCACCTTAACAATACATGCAGTGGTTGTTATCTGCTGAACAGATATAAGGTTTATTCATGCAGAGAAAAAACAATAAAAATCTTGCTTTTGTTACTTTTGTCATTAATAATTGTGAATTATTTTCTGCCATCAACCCTGCTATCTGAATGGGAGAAAAAGGCTGCTTACAGAAGACACTTAATTGTGTTTATTTCTTAACAGTTAATCAGGATCAGTGCAATATTTCCTCCCCAAACTCAACGTTTTTCTTTAAGTGACAAATTGGTGTGACCTAGGTCTTTAGGAGGGGTAGGTAGGTTAAACTGGGTCTAATTCTAATCCATCAATAATTGACATGAAAGTAAATGTTATGGGTCAAAATTAAAGGTTGATTCTCAATTTCCTTGGTGTCCTAGCTTTAATGAATAATGGGGCAGGGAGACAAAAAAAATAGAGAATCAACCTAGGCTAAAAAAGTTTAAACTGAATTTAATTTTAACCTGTAACAAAAACAATATTCTTGGGACAAATCTAAGGTGATCGAATCTTATTGTACTGAAGGTAAACATCATCTGGTATTTCTAGAGGGGGAGTAGTCCTTGTTTTTTCAACCAGACATTGTACTAACAAAAACAACCTTTAGGTGATTTGCCGTATTTAAAGCTTTTGTTTTAAGAGTCCGAAACCAATATTGCTATGCTCGAAATTGCACTTTTTAAAGTTTTGTTAAATGGATCCATGTTGAGCAAAAATATGTGTGTTGAAATAACGGTACTTGTGATGGGTATACTTTTTAAGGGTTAAAATATTTTTTAGTTTCAGAAATGTGGAAGCTTACATTTAACCTAGCAATCATGACACACTAACTACACCTGACTATTTGAACAAACAAGATTATAACCATTCAGCTTTTGGATGGGTTAGGGAACAAGCAATACATTCCAAGCTGAAAACAACAGTTGCTACAAGAGGCTGTGTAAAATGAAGACAGTGGACTGACTGCAGACCATTTTTTTAGGGTTAGGAAACAATGAGACTATTGTTGTCAAGTTCTCATTTGCATGGTAAAAACAATAGTCCACAGTCTGCGTTTCACACTGACCGGTTGCTAAAAAGTAATTTTCCATTGATAATAATTGGGGCAACAGACTTAAATGTACAAAAATCTTTATTCTCTTCTCACAGGGCACTAATCTATTGTACTTTTTTTTCACTTTGCCACAATACATGACTTTCGATAGACCTCCCTGAAATAACTGAAGCACAGACAAACTACAATACAGACACTAATCCCAACATTTATTTTTGTAAGTTTGACAAGTCTTTTTCTAATCTTTAGCAAACTTCCAACAATAAATAACCTTTTAAAATTAATTCCCTGTACAAGCTTAGTAAAATACATCAAAAATATGATATGATATATAGAATTGAACTATGGCTTTCATACACAATATTATTATGGTTTAAAATATATTAATATTTTGATCTAATATAAAGTGACAAACACCTCGCCAAATGAAAATGAAAAAAAATGAGACTTTTGAAGTAAACAAAATGTTGGTTATTACAACTCCAGTATGTACATGAAAATGTGGATAGAGAGCTTTAAATTCTTTTTTCTACAGTCAGCATGGACACAAACATTTTTAGCAGACCTGTAGCTTTTTCCCAGAAATCTGTCAGACCAAAATATCAAAATGATAAATAGTGAATCCTCTAATATTTTTCTTTTGAAAGTCATTTTTGGTCCTCTCTGTCTTTCACACATCACACGGCCTTCGTTAAACTATTAAGATATGTAATTGTACCTAAATGTCTAAATATCAAAATCATCCCCTTACGATTTGACTAACAAGAATGAGACAGTTCTCAACTATTGAGAACCTTAGAAATTTGTCCAAAAGTTATTCTCCTAGAGCTCTAACTCTTTCTTGCTGATCAAGTTGCCCTCTAGCATGCAAAGAGACTTAATGTGGATTTCCACCATCACGTAACTTTAAGGTGCGTAAATACAACATTGGCAATGTATGGAAAGTTGCATGTAAATGTAACAGTTAAACCTTGCTCAACAAGCATACACAAAAACCCAAAATAAGCCATTCCAGCTGATGGCATTAAATAAAGAAATTGTTGGTTTACAAGCCATGGGAAAAACTATAAAGGATTATGAGAGAGTCTAAATATTAAAATTATAACTGATGTTAGCACTGTTTCAAATGTTTCTCTGCATTGATTTTACTTTCTAATTCTGCAGTATCCTGGAAAGCAGAAGATTAAGCTTAGAAATTATAATATTATGGCAAAAAAGTGGTGTGAATTGGATTTTTGAGGTAAACTTGGTTTTCCTTGTCCTTTGTTTTTCTCTCTCTTATCTATGTCCCAAGAATTTTTGCATAAATATGTACAATGTGCAAGGGACATAGTAACCCCACTGATAATAGGTTAAGGTTATTTTTAACATGTGATTTATTGCAAGCACATCAAGTGACAGAGTGACTGAGAAACCTTATGTTTAAGAAAGACTGGCACAAGCATACATCCCCTTGCACTAATGCTTGCATTATGGTCTTAGCAACCTGCACAATGCTACATGGTTTACAGTTAAGCTTTCCCACAAATTATTGCACAGTATATTTCAATACCAGGATAAGGAAGGCACTGGATGGATTTCATGTTTTATTATCTTTGGCCCCAATATCGGTGAGCACCAAGATTTTATGCTGACCTGAACTTGCAATACTGGTCCTTATGCTTATCACATGTGTACACATGTTTGTCCTTATGCATACGCATGCTGAAGTGTTGATAAAACAATCAGCTGTAAACCAAGGGTCAATTTAATAAAACTTTTACAGGTATAATACATTACAAATGTGGCTATTGTTTTAGGGTCTGAAAACAATAGTTACACCCATAAATTACAGTTGTAAAATTTTTATTAAATTAACCCTGGTAATAACCAGTGCCTAGAGTTCAAAATATATTACCCTGCACAGCTGCAAGTATTCCTACATGTAATATGATGCAAAAAAGAGCAAAAAAAGAGGGCTAGGCTACAACATTAATTTATTAAATATCTTGAAATTTCCAGGAGCTGCCTTCTGAACCCTTTTAGGCCACAATATCCACAAACAAATTCTCCAGACTGATCCTCCATAGAATTTGTTTACAGATCAAAGCATAGCCATTATTAATAATAATATTCTCATAACCTAAACTCTTGATTTATGTATTGATGAGGTTAGGAGAAAATTAATGTCGACACTCTTGGGAATTTTAAGAGTTCAGAAACTTCCAGTGGGGGGAGAGGAAGAAATAATTGAACCTCTTGAGTGCAACACTGAATTGGATTGTACAATCCATAGCCAACCTTTCAGCTTCTGGGATGTAATGCAGCATAACAACTTGCTTATCACCAAAGAGATTACTGCAGACTAGGGCATCACTCCCTGAGTTGATTGGTGCCTTGTACAGTACCACAGGCAGCAATCATGATTGAATCTTAAGCTACCTATACACAGTATACATGAAAGAACTGCTTTCCACTGAACTTGATATTGGTCCAAGTAAACTGTCTGAACTATTGTAGCTGCTAGACAGGGATTTTGCAGAACTCACATCATCAGATTCAGAAGTTGTAATAGCAGGTGAGGGTATGTCCCAGTTCGTGGTCATCAAGGCACATTTTTCACTTGAACATACATATTCCACCTTGTCCTCACTTGCATTTGCAAGTTCGTGAGTGTCTATAAGCTCCTCAACTGAAGCATGTTCTCCGTATTTTCCCTCAAGAAATCCATCTATTTCCTGCACAGGAAGCTGAGTTTGTAAGAACAAGTGAAGTCCAGCAAATGAGAGGAAGTCATCAACTTTAACAATCCTAACAAATACAACATCAACAACATGACATTAACTCTAAGAAAAAAAGGCATCGTCTATTTAGTAGTGTTTGTATAGTGTCACGTAAGTAGCTCTGCTGGCTTCATATACAACTATCTATAATATCATTTTGCAGAATATCTAGAACATTAATTTAGCTCACAAAACAAAAGAACAGTGACTGCAAAGATTTGACAACTCACCATCAAGTGTACCAGTAGAAGTTAAAAAACATTTTAGAACATATTTTATATTAGACAGATTATTGGACAGAGTGAGTTTTATGTTTTTTTAGCTGATCTGAGTGTCCATACAAAATGCATTTAATCTCTTTGAGTTGCAAGAAATATGCCAGTGGTGGATAGCACTATCTAACCTTTGAAGAAGGACAGGCAGAATTCAAGATGAATACCGAAATTATGTGGACATTGGACAAAGGATCTGGTCAAGCACATTACAACAGCTGTGGTTCGCAGGCTAATTATGAAAGTCATACCACATCACTATAACATAAACATTGTTTCTGGAGAATGAACAGTAGCCTTTGGTTCACACAAAAATGCTGTCTGCAAAATGAGTTTTTATCTCTTTTATTCAGGACTCACTCTTTTAAAAAATCTTGTAATCCTTGTTGTCTTGTGTCAACCACTTCTTTACTAAATCTTCCAAAATAATTCTTGGGGGGAAGATATGGCACAGTTCTGTTCCTGAGAAGACAATTGTATTTAATATTAGATTGAGTATCATCATAAATATTTTCCATGAACGTCTTGAGGCATTTTCAAGGAAGGCCCCTGTGAAACAAACAATATTGCCGTTGAAAAAAATAATAGGACTTGTCTTAATTAAATGCAAACTGTACATGTATACCACATTTGAGAGTAAAAACAAGATATTTCCCAACTAAGTTGCATCTTAGTTAAGACCTCAAATCATTTATGTGTCATTTAAATGGACAGTTTGTGTCTTATTAGGATGCATCTTATGAAAGATGTCTCATTTTTCATCATAATATGATGAAAAATGAGACATCTTTCATTATAATTGGCACTCAATATTCTTTACCTCTATTGTAGTAGGCCAGGACCCTGAATATTACTTTTTTTATACCAACAAGAGGGAATGTAATATGTTGTGGTTGAAATTTTTCTTTAGTTTACATATTTTTGAATCAGTTTTTCTGTAATTATTATTTTCATTTGTCCCAGATAATTTGCAGAAACGGAACTGAGGAAATCAAAATTTAATTAACAGGCATGACAACATCATTAAGAATATTATTATTGATCACTGAAGACATAAAAAAGGTGCTAAAGATCAAAATCTGCTAAGCCCCAATTTTTTGTCTTAGCAGATTTATTTTGACGTCATCTGCAATCTATTACTGAACAGAAGCACATCAACAATGAATCTATTTGTTAAATAGAGCATGGAAACAAATGTAATGGTGGCACAATTTGGCTTTGTCTGTCTCTGGTGTGTGATTTTCCTATTATGTTGACAAGATTAGTACTTAATTAACTGATTCACACATTTAGTTGACAAAGAATTTGAATGTGTTGGTTACAAAAAAATTGCAGTTCTCTCTTTTTCTTTTCAACGTCTTCCTCAAAAGTTTGCCTGCCTCACACATAACATGCTTGCAGTGCAATAATCCTGAGGGACTACTAGCAGTGTAAAAATTTTGACACCATGAATGTTGGCATCAGAGTATAATCCCAGCATGTAGGAAAAAGAGAGGTTCTATGAGTAGTACCATTTTTGTTGTTTTTCTTAGGAGGCTTGAGCTTACACTGAGGACAAAATTCACACCGAGAGTAATAATTTGCATGTATGCGAGCATACATACAGTAGAACCTCTATAGAACAAAGTCCGCTGTATAACAAACAGTATTTTTATGCCCCAGTAATAGTAAAATGTATGGACAAAACAAGAAAAACAGAAGGTCTTGAAATTCTCCTTGTTTATAATCCAGATTTTAAGCTTGTTTATAATCCAGATTCTAAGCTTGTTGTGGCTGCCCTAACTAGTAAAAAAGCACAAATCTTATACTTCTGCGATAAGGATCCTGATTTTGTGGCTATATAGACAGTGCACACAGGGGTGAATGTTTAAACCATTCAACTCGTACTCGTTTTATGGAAATCAGACATTTCTATCTCTCCACCATCACTTACATTCCAAATCCGTTTATCTCAGTACTGCACAATTTCGCTCTGAGCCAGCAGAAATCAGAATATCTTCGTCTCACACAAGAAAATTTTCTGAAGAAAGCTTTATTGTTGGTCTGAAAGAAAGAAGGCCATGTTTAATTGACCGCAAAAATGACAAGTATTTAAGCCATCTTCAAGACAGCGTTAGATTATTTTAGCTAAGCTCGAGGAAGCTGGGATGGATAACGTTACCCTTACAAATGGTACCGTTAGCAATGAAATTACAAAGAAGATGAGCAACAGCATGATGGAACTTGTCCTCTATAAGTCTTGGCTCATTTATATGTGACTAAAAACAAATTAGCGCCTCATGTTAGTTAGTCATAGCAAAGAAGGCCTCGTATAGGATTCAGTGAGGGTTCGTAGGAGAAATAAAGAGAAACAGAGAAACTTACCTCGATAGTTATCTCGTAGTCGACAAACTTTTTAGTATTGCAGCCATGAAGTTTAGGTTGAGTGACCTTAATGTTCACAATCTGAGGGTAAAAATTTAATAATACGTTACGTAAGGTAAGCTAACCGGCTAACCTTACACATACACAAAAAGCACGAAGTAAGTTCATTTACAAAATTTGCTACAAATTACTATTTCAATCTACTATATATCGATCCATGTATCGCCCTAGAAAAAAAAATTAAATTATTGTACTTTGCAATGAAGGCCTGATCAAAATCAGTTTCTTGAAAGCTACATTTGATGAGAGCGCGCGCCAAACTGATGAATATAACGACATGTTTACACTTCGCTTTCAATCGAAAACGAAATTTCACACACCTCCGTATCCTCCACCGGTGTTATAGTCATCGTGTTACAATTTTTTTCTCTGGTACGAGGTCATATGATGATTTTTACGAAGAAAAAGAACAGACTTTCGCGGATCTCCAACAAGGAACTCACATGAAAACGACACTGCGCCGGTGTCTTTTATTTGTTTGGCCTGACGCAATAGGCACAAGTGAGGCACGTGATGACGGCACATGACTTTTGACCAATGTCCAACCTTGCGTTACATAAAGCGTGACAGTAACAAGTGCTGAAGTCCCTCTAAAAAGATTTCTCATAAATATACGTATTCCACAGTGAAAAAATTACAAGGCAAATTTCAAAATTCCCTATTTAAAAAAAACCATGGGAAATCCCAATATGAGGGAACCGTTAAACTCAAGTTTTAAAATACACTCAGCGAACAAAGGATTTTGTGACAAGATGTCGAGTCCTTTTCAAAAAATAAATGTTACATCAATAATAATTATTTTGGACAAAATAATACTAAAATCTGTTACTTCTCAAGTAACGTGTGCTGTAATACTGATCAGAAATAGCAGAATCTTATGCTGATCAGCTTTTCAGTCTCTACGAAGTATTAAAATTCTGATTGACTGGCTGTGTATTAAAACTGACTGACTAAAAGGAAGTGACCACGAAATATATTTAAAAATAACTCAGTAAAAATAAAGATGGACAGAAAGGATGGAATCCCTCAGTAATGAAACAAACCTTTGAGGATCCCGGTTTTGGTCGAGCTTTCTCGTCCCTACGATTTCTTAGCGGATTCTCGGCCTTTGCTCGTACTTCTGGAAGGGTATTGGTCTCGCTTGCATCACAAGATTTCATTTCTCGGGTGAACTCTTGTAGACGCAGTTTTAATGTGCTCTCTTTGCATAACACTGTTGTCATTTCAGTGAAAACTGAAAGAAGCGAATCACCCAGCGTTCAATCCTTTTGTTGGTATTGTTAATGTTTTGAGCGCCGTCAGAATTTTCACTTTTTCATCATAGTGTACGGAAATTGCTTTAATCCGTCACGACTGTAATAGATTGCTCGGCCTTTCACTTTCCTCACTTCCGGTACGCTCTCTTGGCCAGTGCACAGGTTTCCCAGTGAGATTCGCCGACGACTTGTGGAAGATGAGATGTGAAAGAGAGAGGGGGGGTGGGGTCTTTTATCCCCTTCCTATAGCTACTCTCCTGTAATGCTTGTTTCAATCTTATCAGCTGTCTTATTGCATGTACATCAGAAATGCACTCTGCCAGCCTACCCCGTACACGCAATCGACTTCCACGGGAAAAAAGGGAACTGAGGACGATCTTTAGCGCCCTCTCATTGGCTCTCAATATGCCAAAATATAAACAAGAACGCTCTTAGTAGCGGTGAGTCTCGCTTGCTTAGAGATAAGTTCCGTTGTCAAAGGCGTTGGTGCTGTTACGCTACTTTTTCGTTTGGAATACAGAACGAGTGTTGCATGTCATACAGTCATAATGTAAATACTCATAACGTAAAAATTGCAATAAGAGACAGGCCGCACATCTTAGCCTCACACCGGTCCGAAACTTTTTAAAACCTTTTACATATTGATATTGCTCCAGTGAGGAGAGCTCTTTCAGGGATTTTACACTCAAAAAATTGAACGATGATTTGATCAGTATAAATATATATCTGTCTGATTTGCAAAAACGTGGCTACAGAAATCTCTCTTATATGCCCTCTGACTGAGTCTCGTAGTGGATCCTATTTTCTATTTATTTTTTTTTCGCGGTTACTTTTTATTTGTTTAATCGGTAACTGGTTGGCCACAGTAGATAGAGTTTGATGAGTTTCTGACTGGCTATTAACATATTACCCCCCCCCCCCCCTCCCCGCCCCCCCAAAATGTTTTTCATAACTTCCCATAATTCTCTCTGTATGGCAGTTTGAAATCAGCTCGCGTATTAGACTGATCTCGGCTCTCATAGTGGGTTGACTTAGAGTTTTTTTTTGGCTGCCTTGAGCAAAGTTTTCCGGAAGACATCATTAAGCCTTATGAAGGAACAATTCTCACGTATTGCAAAGTCTGCTGCGTCCAATATCTTCTGGTATTTCGTCTCATTTCGGGCTACACGGGTGAAAGACTGATCCCGGGCCTGAGACGGAAAGATTGGATATTGCGAGCTTTGCTGTTGGCAGTAACAAGTCTTTGGCCTCACAAAGTAGGTTCT